>WBMZ01001318.1:0-100857 GCA_013400975.1 Atrichornis clamosus | reverse complement strand
AACACAAACCCACCATATATGGTAAGTTGTGTCTTATAAAAACCTTCCAGGATTCTGTAGTGTTTGTGTAAGTACCCAGTTGTGGGGTGGAGTTGTTTCAGGTTGACACACACATGTTGAGTTCCTTTCTGGGCAGCTGTCTTCATGTGAGTGCAGCATCTCCCTTGGAGTCAGTGGGGATGTCGTCCCTGTATCCAGCAGAGCCTGGAAAGCACTGCCACTCTCCCTGAGCCAGGTGCTCCTTGGTGGAATTGCTGACAACAGAAGAAAAACTGGGCTTGGCAGGATGCAGTGTTCATGTTATCAGGATGCTGAGACTCCACCTGGGGCGCTTTTCCAATCTATAGTGATTCGTGACAGTGATACATGTAGCTAGCTAGTATTACCTACTGGCTTTCCTTTGGATGTTGATTCTTACAGGTTTTTAAAGGACACAGTGAAGAGCACTAAGCAAAATAATAAAAGATAGGCCATATTTTTAACAGCCATTTTGTTGTTAAGGTTTGTGTGGATACAGTGCAGTACAGCAAAAAAAGTTTTCTTAATGTTACGATGTTATGTTCCTAGAATTGCTTTCTTTTCATACTTTACTGGAACCTTTGATGAAAAGTGGTTAATTTGAAAACCACTCTTAAAAAGGTCTTGTATGGGAAGATGATGCCTGTTGCAATTTTCTATTTTTTACCTTTTTCTTCCTTAGACAATAATTTACCTAATGTCAACATGTCTTTGGTAAAACACCAAGTCTTACCAAACAAACAGGTATTTTCAGAGGCTTAGTAAGAGGATGGCAGATCCTAGCCTATCTCATGGATCAGTTGGATAAAAGGCTGCACTGCTGTTGTCATCTGCTGACAGGCAAATGTGTTTTAAAACCAAGGTTTGCTACAAGCTCAAATGGGTCCCTTAGCCACTGCTCTTTTAACTTGGTAAATGGCTGAGCTAAGGAGGTGACAGAAAAAATACTACCTTAAGTATTTTCTAACAGAATTAAATAGCAAGTACTTTTGTAGATCTATTTATAAAAGACCAAATTAATTATGGAACACAGAAGTTTCCAACTGTTGCATACAGGTATTTTAGAAGTCATTAGAAGATAGTAACTCATTATAACAACCAGTGTAGCTGATGATGTCCTGGTCTTAAAAAATGGACCATGAAAGTTGTTGAATAAGGCATGCTTCTTCCTCCAGAGATGTCTGTGTCTTGAGACACGTTTAGGACCCAGCCCTAGGGATGTCTGTGGCCATGGAGCAATGCCACCCCTCAGCCCACTGTCAAGCATGGTCCACGTATAGCTTGTGTACCTTTTACCTTGTTCAAACTTGCTGTTAAAAGAAATTCATTTTCTTTGAGCATTTCTGTAATGTTTGTGAATTTCTCCCTTAATAACAGTAGTAAAAGGCAGTCTGATTTCATATCCAAAGCCCTCCTGGCCCATCCGTCCACATAGCCCTCCAGTTCACTTGCAATGTCAGCTTTGTCACTGACCTGCTGTGTATTCAAAACAGCATCTGTGGACTTTATTCATTGCTACATTGAAGTTAAGGATGAGCTGTGGGCAGACATCAACACACTTAACCTCATTTTCTCCTTTTAAATCCCTTCTTAAAATCTCCTCTGGCGTAATCCCTGCAAAAAAAAAAAAAATAGGTTAGTGATGTGTTACAGCCACTTCCTCTTGTGTTGACTGATGCTCTTTGTTTCCTCCTACTTCCTTGTCAACAATCCATATCCACTTATTGGACCTTTTTTTTATGTTTAAATGTGACTTTCTGGGCAAGAATTGTCTTTTTTGTTCTCGCTGAGCACAGTCTCCAGTGTGCTTCTGCCCTGGCCTGGGACTGCTAGCTGAGGTCCCCAGCACAGAAAGGATGTGGACCTGTTGGAGTGAGTCCAGAGGAGGGACATGAAGTTGATTAGAGAGATGAAGTACCTCTCCTCTGAGGAAAAGCTGAGAGAATAGGGATTGTTCAGCCTGGAAAAGAGAAGGCTCCAGGGTGACCTGACTGTGGCCTTCCAGTACCTGAAGGGAGCCTACAAGCAAGATGGAGAGGGATTTTTTACAAGGGCATGTAGTTACAGGACGTGGGGGAATGTCTTCAAACTGGAAGATAGTAGCTTTAGATTAGATATTAGAAAAAAATTTTTACTGTGAGGGTGGTGAGGCACTGGAACAGGTTGCCCAGAGAAGTTGTGGATGCCTCATCCCTGAAGTGTCCAAGGCCAGGTTAGATGGAGCTTTGAGCAACCTGGTTTAGTGAAAGGTTTTCCTATCCATGGCAGGGGGAGTAGAACTAAATGAACTTTAAGGTCCCTTCCAACCCAGGCCATTCTGTGATTCCATCTTACTGTAACACCATGAAGAGAAAATAACTGTGATGGCTCAGTGTTTCACAGCTGTAATAGGCTTTTTTACAGCACCATGTGAGGAAAACAAATGTCACTATCATATGGTAAAGGTGAAAAATGACCACGTATGTCCTTAATAATGAATGTTCTTTAAATATTTCCAATAATTATGAAATGTCTGTGCTGAAATACAGCTCTTTTTCTAAGAAAAGAAGGGGTTATGGCATTCCTTAGTGTTTCACATCTCTTGGAGCTTCCATTTGCAGGTGTATGTTCAGCACTGCTGCAGGCCAGGAGCTTGGGAAATGGAGGTTTTGAACGTGGATGGGATGTTTGCTCAGTTTTTTTCCCAAGCATCTGTAGGAGCTCTTTGCCAGAACCTATGTTACCAGTTTAATCATAACACTTCCTCAGGTCTCCTGCAGTGGTGACTTTATGCTTTCCAGATTATGGAATAAAGGGAACACAATCCTATGGGCTGGGAATACTCCGAAAATTACTAATATAGGAGCCTTCACCTACACCTCTGCTCACATGTGCCCACTGTGCAGACCATCAGCTTTCGCATGAGGGCATGGTGTGTGCCTGGGCTGCGAGGGCAGGCCGAGGTGGGACTGCAGGCGTCAGGAGCTGAGCTTTCAGGGCAGTGTGGTTTTTACCACATTCAGGCACATGTGTGTGGCAGAGTCATGGGCTTTGCTGCTGCCACAGCACGTGGCTGAGGCAGGGTGGCTGTTCCTATTGGGAGAGCATCAGCCAGGACAGATTCGGGTGGTTTTGTGCGGGAATCACAAAAGCTTCCTCTACACCTGCAACATGTTTGGAGGATTTTTAAACAGGTACTATTGAAATATAAATGGAAATACACATATACATGAATTTTTTTACATAAATTACCTTATGGCTGTTACTACTCAGTAGTTTTCTTAAAATCTAGTTAAATTTCAGTATCTTTTTAAAATTTCAATAAGGGTTATGTTAATTGAAATACTACATTTAGTCAGCAAATATTTATTGAGGGATAATAGCCCTCCTTGTAGTTTGTATATCTCATAAAACCTCTCCAGTGTGTTGTGAACAGCATTTGCTTCCTTTTATTGAAATGTAGGGACTCCATACAATACATGCCAGTCTAGGGTGGGATAAAGTTTTAGCTACCATTTGGGACAGGAATACTATAATTGCCATTGAACCTGTTTTTTAACGTCTCTGTTGGCAAGTCTGGGACTTGTACTCTTACTATATGGGGTTCCCTTCCTGAAATCATTCTAAATCTCCATGCATGCCTTTTTAATGTGTATATGAGCATCACGATTTTAAATGTCACTGTCTGTAACACTTTTGAAGCAAGTATATCCAGGAGAAACTGAAGTTCCTTTCCAGCGGTGTCAATCCTCTTTGTGATGTCTTTAGATGAGCTGTTCTCTCTCAGTAAAGCAGGTGCTGTTGGAGGCCCAGGTTCTTTGGCACAGAGCGTATCTCCATTTTGCATGACAGACAAGAGGAATGCATCCATGGTGAGCCCACTTACTTGGTGGTGGTGGGTTGAGGTAGCTGGCACGTGCTGCCAGAAAAGCTAGTGACTGGGAGAAGTGCATGTGCACACATAAGGCATTTCTAATTGCTTAAACACACAGAGAAAGGGTTACACTGCAATACTCTGTACTGGTGTGAAAGAGGTTGTAGAAGGAAAAGTTAAAACATACAAAGCTCAGTCTTTGAAAATAGATCAAATAATGCCATTTCTTCCTTACTGAGGAAATCTTATAATTGATCTGGAAATTGAATTAATTTAAAACCACAAAATTAGAAGTTTTAGGTCAAGCTTTTCCAAACTGAATTAAAATATATTTGAAAGGAAGATCTCCAAGATGCAACGAATTTAATTTATTTTTGTTTGTCTGGAGAGTCGTAACTGGACACCCGTGCTCAGAGTTGAAGAGGAGTTCAGTACCTGTGGGGCTCCGGCTGCAGGGACTCACTTCCCTGCAGGCACTGTCAGCAAAGCTGCCCATCACAGTGGCACTCCCTGTAGTGCAGACACTGGGCTACTCTGCTGTGCTCAGAGCACCCGTTCAGTGTAAGCACCCATCAAGTCACAGCAGCTTGGGTCACTCGTGACCTGGCCCCTCGGTTATGTTCAGTGCTGTCACTAAAGCCTACTGTATTCTCTCCAAGCTATTTTGTACATGGCATAACTGCCACTTGGGAATTTAGATTGACTACTGGTAATCAGTTTAATCGGTGAAATATCCAGATGATACTTACCTAGTTCTTCTAAATAAAGTCTTGAGCACTCTATCTCTGCCTTGACACCACCAGGAATGGATGTGGGCTTGGGCTTTCAGCCTCGGCTCTGCATGTTCCTGTCTCTGCATATTAAGAGACTGTATCTTGTCTGAAGCCATCAAAACCTTTTAACTTCTTAACTTTATGGCCATCCATTGAACAGAGATAGCTGCAAACATCCCATTGAATATAAATTTTCTTCAGAGCTAGCAGTGGACTTTTTTCATAGCTAATGAAGCTGTAGTCTGCAGCTTGCTTTGAGGTAACTGAAAAAGAAAACAGTAAGAATCAGACCTGTCAATACATCATCGCTATATTTCTATTTAGAGGCCTTGTAAGTATGCCTTTGCAAATAATTGCCTTAAAGCTTTTAATGTTCTTGCACTGCAAGAAACTGAGCAACATTTTCAGTGCTTCTTCATAGCATATACTCTTGGCATGTATTCCTGCAGTCCACATCAGGCAGAAATCCCCCTCGAACTGAATGGGCTTTTTGCCCAATATGGTCTCTCATTATAACTGAATTACCAGTAACAGACTTAGCTATAAATTATTTTTCACTCTGGGCACATTCTCTAATAATTACCCTCTACTAGCAAATACTTCACTGTATCAGTGAGATATAAAAGCTTTTAATTTTTTAAACTCAGCAATTGTCTTTTATTTCAGTACTGGTTCTGTTGGAAGAGGAGTTAGGTTTGTTTTTATGGTAAGAAAGATCACTTCTAAAAACAAACGTGAGGGTATAATTAGGGCACTGTCTTATGAAGTTACTACCTTATAATATGTGAAATTTGAAGTTCTTCCCTAATGAAAACTTTCTGCTTTAGAGATGGGGGTGGCCAGATCTAGGAGGGCTAGGTTTGTGGGGGTTTTTAATGCTTTTATTTTCCAGGTATACATTAGTATTGAGAAGAGCCTGATTTGTGCTAGACTACATTTTCAGTATGGATTTAATTCCACCCAGAATCACAGTAGTGAAACGTGCTGCATGGCAGCTGGCACAACAACATTTTAAATCAAATAATAGATTCCAGCTGGTGGGGAGTCAACTGAGTTCTGAAGCAGACATGACTTAAAGCAGATTTTTCCTATTTCTTCAATAAAATGCATTACCTTTGCGTATGAAATAAATATAAGTGGAGGAGGGGAAATGAAGGAAAGCAAGTCTATCGGTTTGCTAGAAACAAGACTAGCCCTTATAACCTCATCAGGTGAGTTTAAAAAGGGATAATATGGGGTTCTGAGTTCAGAGTGACAGATTAACGTGAACTCTTCTCACATACCATGAAATGATTTCTTGTTTGCAGGTGTGCTTGTGATTGCACGGGTCATTTTCTAGGCTCTGTCTGTGAATATTGCATGTTGTGCTCTTTAACTACCTACCACTGTCACTGTCGTGAGGAATCATCCTCGCATTAGTTGTCAGTCTCTTCCCCCTACTTCCCTGGCTAGGTTACAGTGCAGTGGTGTGAACAGTTAACCCCAGCAGCTGAGTGGGGTTCTTTCTGGCTTCACTGAACTGAATATTGTTTCAGACAGACCTTTTGCAGTAAGGTCTTTTTCTCTGCTCTCTCTAAAAGTGTTAAGATTTTTATAGGATTCAGATAATGAGGATCTTATCGATACGTAGAGCTGAAACAGTGTAATTGTGCTGCAAAGCCAAATGTGATGGTACTGGAAAGGTCAGTGCATGTTGGAAAATGTCAACAGATGCTGCATTTTCCATGAGTTTTTTTGTTAGTTTCTATCCCAATATCTAAGCTCAGTGCTTACCCAGGACAAGCAACTCATTCTTCACTTGATACTTACTGGGGCTTAGTTCATGCTGTTGAGAGAAATGTCAGATGCTGCAAAATCCCTATACATTATCTAAGGCTTTTTCTTCTGGTTTTCTCCCTGTCTGAAAGCTGTGAGTGATATATGCTGCTAGTTGTTTTTCTGTTATTTCGCTGTTGGATGTTCTTCAGACAACCGAGGTGACGTGCAGCATCACCCCACCAGCCTCAGCAGGATCTCAGTGGGAGCAGGTATCCTGCTCTCCTGTCCACAGCCAAGAACTGTGAACCTTTGAGGAGCTGATAACTCCTGTCCCATTAGCTGGAGCTGCAGAGATTTGATATTTCATGCAGTCCAGCCTGAAAGTAAATAAAGTACGAAAAAGCATGTCTGATGTGAGGAGACCCTCTCTGAGCTGAGTGAGCCCTGTTCCCTCAGAGTCCCCCTGAGGTCACTTGTTTCATTGGGGAGCTGTTGCATAATAGCAAGATCAAGCCTTTGGAAGCAATCAGACGTTTTCATGATATTTGCTGAAAATGTGCTACAAAGTTTTCTATTTAAAAAAAGGTAAAGTAAAAAATTTCTTTTTACTTTACTTGTGTGGTCAGAATTTCATCCTCAGTAGAAATCCTATGGAAGAAGAATACCAAGAAGTATTTTTATGTAGAGGTCTGCGATTAACATAAATCTATTAATCCAGGCTAGCAAGAGAGTATTGATTGCAGTGATTTTGCACTTCCTTCTGACAAGATTGAGAAGTGATGAGAGAAAAACAAGGCCAAATTGATTTCATAATTTCAGGAGTTGTCTTGAAAATAAAAATAAATATTCACATAGTTTCAATTTATTGCCTGTATTATTTCCATGATGTTTCTATAGTTAGTCTGTTTCTGACAAAATTACAGCATATTTTAGAGACCTTTTGTGTTACTTTTTGGTTTTGTCTGTTGTCTCATTCTTCACATAGCTTATTGATGCCATAAAAAACCCCAAAACCATAAAAACATTTCTGAATGTGGAAAATGCACAGAAAAATGTAATTTGAGATATGGCAGATACTAATCCGAGTTTGTAGAGAATACTTAGGTAAGCTTTTATATTGAATGCTATGAAAAGTTCACCTTAAGTTTCTGCTGTGCGCTGATAGTTCAGGAGATGCACTGGAAGTCTGCTTGCCTGTGGCTGTGGCTCAAACCCCCCAATTTATTTTGGTGCAAAGTGAGAGATTTGAAACTTGCAGGGTTGGGGTTTTTTGCATGCAGAAGCAAAACTGGGCCTTTTGGAAATGTTAATGGAACAATATGGAGAGAAATTCTTGCCAGAGCAGCCAAGTGTATTTCGGCCAGGCCCTTTCCTGTAGCACCAAGAACTCAGCCTCAGGTCTGCTGTCTGACGTATCCTGGGCAAATGCCATTTAATGCAGACAGTCAGTGGCTTTTGGTCGGGAACATACATCTTCTGCTTTCGCCTGCTCTCTCTATTCATCTGGAAATCTTAATCGACATCTGGGAAATATTTCTAACATCAGCTTTCTTAGGAAGTGACATGGTAGTGCAAAACATTTCAGTTGCCTTCAGTTTCAAACTGTATTTGATAACTTTAGAACCAGCTTTTAAACGAAGCTGTGTGAGCAGTGGATGCATTCACATCTCGAGAAGGTCCCTACGAATTAACAGGCTTTACATTTTCTGAGGTGTATGCTGATGCACAGCAAACAGTTGAGGTTGTGATGACCAAGTTAAAGGTATTGGTTTGTCCTCAGCCTTGGTGACTGGAATGGCAGTAGACTGGTTTTCATTAGGACATGTTGAGTTTCATGTGCCATGTGAAAAGATCTGTGCAACGTTTGTTGGTTTTAATGAAACTGGGTCAGATTCGTAGGATTCATTTGAAAACTGATAAATTAAGGTTAACAGATTACACATCAGCCATGTAGTTTAAGAAAGCAGCCATTTCAGAAATAATTAGTTTATTTATGAAATAAACTAATAATATTTAATGATTTGTTTGATTCTTACAGCTACTTGTGCTTGTAGATGCTAATTGTATGAGAAGAACTCTGTATTTTGCATGGCCAGAGTTTTATATTTATGTTGAAGTGTTTGTTGTATGAATGCCAAAAAAACAACCTAAAAACCTCATTAAGTTCTGATCCTTCAAACGTGCGTACGCTTAATTTGACTGCTCAAATAATGTTGCTTTGGCAGTGTTGATTTCAATACTTTGATCATGAAATATCTCATGTAAGGTGGTGGTGGTGGGGAATTAATAGAGCGGTAGTGTTGATCTGTATAAACAGTCATTAATGAGTACACGTTGCACCCTTCCCTGGAGGCAGAAAACCATGTTTCTGACGAGCTGATGAGTAAAATTAATTTGCTCACTAAAGATTCTTACTGTCTTGAGATACAGTTTGCTGCTGCTATCTTAGCCCAAACTCAGACTTCAGAGTGACTGTTTCTGTACTTTGCTGGGCACAGTTTCTCTGGGTGTTCAGGCTTTTACTCCTGTTTGCTATACATAGCTGCACCACGTTTGGCTCAGTTCCCTGAGCTAGGCTAGGGATAGCACAAAGACATTTATAAAGGTAAACAAGAGTATTGTTTGAGTGTCTTTACAAACAACAGAAGATAATTTGTTTGCCCACTGGAAGAGGAATGTTTACTATTTAGCAAGGAAGGAAAAGTACTATCCCTTCAGGCTTTACAGAATAGAAAAAATGACTGCAGCTTAAAGCTGACTGGAGCCTCTGAACTTCTAATATTAGATACCACTGAGTCCTCAGCTGAGGTTTTGGGATACAGAAGAAGAGCCCTGGGATCTAGCAGGGAGTAGGCTAAGGTAAGATTAAGAGAGAAATATGGGAATAAAAATTAAAAGCCACATAAAATGCATGAAGAGTGGGGAAAGATCAACAAGGGTGGAGATGACAAGGCTGGATTTCTGTGATTGTTTCTCCGAAGGGTGACTGGCAGACAATCCACCTGACAGCATTTCAAATGCATTTTTCCTGACCAAAATTTCATTTATAATTATAACTAGGTATTTAAATTTCTTTTTCAATACTCCTGTGTGAAGTTGTTCCTGCACTGTTTGTCATTTTTATTTTCTCAAAGGAGAAAAAAAATTTGCAGATTCCCCAAGTATTCTAAGAAGAAGAGCCAGTCATTTATTTAAGATGGCTCTCAATATGCAAAAAGTTGCCTCCAGAAAAAAATGCTAATGTTAGGCTTTGGACTTTCTTGGGAACACAAACTGTTGTTTATTTTTTGTCTTTGGAGATTTTGTAGGTGGTTTTGTTTCTTTCTTGTTCTTTTAAGTCTTTCTTTCTACTTATCTGGCATCTCACATAACTTTGATATTTATCTTTGCAACAGAGTAATTTACATGAAGATATGCAGGGGTTTGAGAATTTTGGTTTTTTTAACCGGTAGACAGAATAAGAAGTTAAAAATCATCTGTTTTCCATTCAGTATCTATTTTGCAGTGCATGTTGAAAGAGACATATGCTGCTGCATGTGTGATGAGGCTAATCCTGTCATTGACACTGCACTTGCATTCTGATGAATTAAATGAGAAATTAGCACTTCAGGTTTAGAGTGGGCTCTCAGGAGGTTGCTTTGTTAGAGCACTGACTTTGCTCAAAGCTCTGTGAAACTCACCCAGCCTCAGGTCCAACCCAATCTTCTGCTGCCACTGTGCTCTGTTTCCTGAGGGTCATCCAGGGGAAGCTAGAGGTGTTTGAAGGCTTCAGAAGGCTCCAGCACTGCTTTGGGTATGGCCTTGCTGTGAAATTAAGATTGAATATTGGTGAAGTGACAAAATCCCTTGAAGGCAAGACTATGCCAGCCTCCCCGGAGATTTGTTTTCTGAGGCTCACAGTCATGCTCTCAGTAACTTTGTGCATCAGAGGCTTGTGGAAACAGAGTCGCTGTAAAAGTGAATTTTTGAGCGGGAAGTTCATCCTTGACTCCACAGCACTTGCAGATTGTCAGAGGCAGGGATAGTACCGAGGGTGGGCTGTGGCCAATCACATGGTCATTTGACTCCCTGTGTGTGAGCCTCAGTGAATGGCATTGAAGGATTTCTTTTTAATGGGCATGTTAAACAAGGGACAAATTCAATTTTAGTATTGTCATTTAAAGCAATTTCTGACACAGATGATTTGCTGGCAAATGAGACATCAGGTCTGCCATAATTTGGGGCTCGTCCAAGTTTCCATTCCTCTAAAAGCAAGCGATCTAAGTGATGGTTCAGCTGAGCACAGTGCTCTTCAGTACTTTAATGCAACTGAGCTGTTCTAACCATCATGATGAGTGCGGTAGCTAAAACTCCTGTGCAGTAATAACAAAATATGCCTGCCATCACCTCCTTAAAAAAACCCTGAAATCCCAGCCTGGTTGGCTGTTGCTTTCATCCACTGCAAATAGAAACTGCTTAAAACAGACATGTATCTCAGAGTTTCCCATGGGCATTTTTAATGCAGAATATAGTCTTAGTATTGAATATCTGAAAATACCACAAAGAAATTATTTTAAAGAATAATGAAAAATTTTCAAACAATCTAAGTTGGTATCAAAGAAAAGAAACTAAGTCTTGAATAAACGTTGCAATAATGAAGCATATTTTATACAGTAATCACAGTGTGTAAAAATTTCTGACAAAATTTTGCAGTTCAGGTAGTTCACGGTGCACTGGTATGTTAACAAAGAGAGTTGTCCCAGCTTTACTAAAGTAAGGATAGTAAAATTCTTGTAGAACCTAAATGAGTTGTGCATGTAGAGAAGAAATGTCTATCATGAGATTACATTGCACATAGGTTCATGGTGACCTGTCTTTTCTCTTTACTTAGATTTTCCTCGACTTGTAGTTACTGAGGTCCCCAAGGATTACAGGGGCAGAATGCCTAAAAGTGCTCTTTAACGCTTGACAGCGTGGCTCTGACACTGTTAGACACACATTTTAAGCATGCTAACAATTGAAAGATAATGCTTTACACAGTGTAGAGGGTTTACAGAGGAGGCAAATAGGGATTTTGCAGCTTATAATGGAGAGAGTCTTTCATATAACAGTTTCAAAAATTAGATTAGGGTGTATATAATTTAAACTCCTTTTCAGTTGTGCTGTAAATTTAATGGCGAGATTTGGTTGAAATGAGATCTTGTGGTCTGCAAGGAAGAAAATCAATCAGGTGCACCTTATCATTTTCCTATATCCTTGGAAGGGATGCAATTAAATTCAGTCTGAAAGGTCACAGTGTGGGGTATGCATTAACCTTACACTAACCCGGTGTATGATACTGCCACTGAGAACGAGTTAATAAAGAGATCAGCTGGAGCTGCACACTTGTTCTCTTTTTTTTCAAACGTATCTATGTTCACACACACTTCTAATTACATCTTTGTGCATAATATTAGCAGATATCTGGAATATTTGCAGGGCTGTTAATTAGGTTGTAGAGTAGTGTACAGTGGAATGTACAGCAGAGTTCCACAGTTGGTGGCCAAACCCCCCTAAACTCATTTGTTGGAGTTTTTGTTAATGCAGGAATATGCCACTGAGACAAAGCTTTGTTTCATTTTGAGACTCTGATGATGTTTAAAACAGCAGCTGCAAAAAGTGGGTTTAATTTCAGAGTTCAGTAGAGTTTCTGAATGTCATTTGCATTATACACATTTGCTCCAGATGACAGAAATGAAATTTCTTATTGAGAACTGGACAAGTACTTTGGTGGTGAAGAGACTCTTGACCTTTTTAACCTATTGAATTAAATTATGGGGAGGTATTTGATTTGAAGTTTGATTTGGGAGGCCTCTTTAAAAGGAACCACGTGTCCCATGTTAGCCATTAAAGAAAACCAGCATAGTGCAACATTAAGAACAGCAGTGAAGTGTCAGGGACAAGGCAGAGAAACATAATATCCAGCACTTCTTTTCCAGGGACCTGCGGTGAGAGGTGGTCAGATTTTACTTCTGAAAAACATTTTTGCTCCTCTCTGGAAAGCCATTTTTTGTTACATGAGATTGCAGAGTTTCTAATGAATATATTGAACAATGGGGCACGAGAATAAGAAATACAAAATATAAACTTCAGATTATGAGATAGTGCCAGGGGAAGTGGATTTGGGAAAATAAAAGCCTGTCAGGCCAACCTCTAGAGTATGTAATATTTTAGAACAAATGTTGAATAAGATAATAAAGTCAGGGAAGCTAATGGAAAATTGAGTAAAATAAAAAATTATTAATAAATACTTTTGTGCTAAGGGTAGCTGTTTTGTCTTCTTCAGTTCTGTTGCTGAATAAAAGCAATAGATGTGATCCATCTCAATCTTGATAAAGAATTTGTGTGTGGTACACCATGGAGATTTATCAGTATGGTAAGAGAAATAGAAGATTCACAGCAGAAATGTTAAATATGTAGAGAATTGAATAAAGAGGAGATGTCAATATTCATCTTGAAATGGGAGTGTTGGGCCAAAGGGAGTCTGCTAATTAAATTCCTCAAAGGAGATGAAACATATTTAATATTTTCGTATTATTGTCATAAATAAACAGCTGTACACTTATGAATTTGACAGGTGACAGAATTCTTATTAATTTATAGGTGACTCAAAGGTAAGAGTCACTGATATTTCAGAAGAGGATCACAGCATTGTACAAGAGGATTACATTTTCTTGTGAGCCGGTGTGATAGATGCAGCATGAAATGTGCAAAGTGCTTTTTACTATGAGTAAAGTGAGACTAGGCAGTAAAAATCAGTCCCTGATTATCTCTGAGGTTCATTAACAGCCTTTTTCAGGTGTAGCAGAGGTAAAAATAAAGAGCAGCTCTAGGATGGAGCATCATGGAGTTCATGAGTTTGCTTGCAGTCCTGTGCTCCTGTGTTTATTCGAGGTGTTTCTCGTGAGGAATGGGATGTGCATGTGCCTCTCTGTGTGTGGATGTTTTAATTAAATTGCTAGCTGCTTCCACGTGTTTGGAGCATTCCCTGGTGGTGTGTGTGTCTGTGCACTGCCAGCAGCGGGAAAGATGATGTGTTCTTGTGCATGCAGCTGCAGCACAGCAGGAAAGGGGAAGACTTCAGAGAGAGCAAACTCTGCAACTCCTGAAAGGATGGTTGTCAGTCACATCCGCTTCTCCCAGGCCCTCTGCTGCTGTGGGAATGTGCTGAGTTTCTGCTCCTCTTTGGATGATCTAAATATTGGCCTGCCTGCAGAGAAATAGAAAATCTCCCTTTTTACAGCACGTAAGTTTTTCTCTTGGAAGATTACTTGTGCTATGAAGGAAACTTCACAGAATCACAGGAGGGTTGAGGTGGGAAGGGACCTCTGGAGGTCATCTGGTTCAGCCCCTTGCTCAGGCAGAGCCACCTAGAGCCGGTTCTCCAGACTTCTGAGTATCTCCAAGGGTGGAGACTCCACTACCTGTGGAAGTTTCTCTGTGGGACTGGATTGAAATCATGCTGACAGACATGAGATGGGAAGATTCCAGTTGCAGGAATGTGTGTGGTTGGAATGAGGTGTAGGTAGCTGAGGCGCAGGGAGGCGAGAGAGTGCCATGTCCTGATGGTAAGTGCCACATCCCACGCTTTTGTGGTTCCCAAAGGCAGGCTGGAGCTCCTAAACTGATTGTTTGGTCGAGCTGGCTGTCCGTGCCAGGCACACTGTGGGTAAGTAGGAGCTCTGCTGTGCCACCTTCCAGCAGCGCATGCTGCCGAGGGCCGGCATGCTCAGGTACCCTTAGGTACTGTCACTGTGCTCTGAGCAAAGCATGGCTTCTCTGCTGCTCACATGCTGCCACTGGGAGGGGACCTTGGATGTGTTAAGGAGGGAGCTTGAGTGTTAGAGGAGGGTGTGGCGGGCGGTTTTCTGGGCCCCGGGATCAGCCTGCAGCTGTACGGGCAGGCCGAGGGGCAGCAGCTCTGCACTGGAGCTTGTGGTGCTTGTGTTGGGTCGGAGCAGGTGCTGCTTCTTCCCCACTCTTGTTGCTGCTCGTCCTCCCTTCTTGCAGGTGGTCCTCTGAGGTTTGTGGGGCTCTGTGGATTTCGGGAGAAAGCAGGTGTCACTATTTCTGTTCTCCCTAATCTTGAAAAAGCAGAATTTTAGAGTTCACAGAAAATCCAGCCATTAGTTTCATTCACTCATATGCTGATGCTCATTTTGACTTAACTATCAGATGGGGAATGAGTGGAGATGACAGTTTGCTCCACTTAGGGCACATGAAGCTTGCTTTTTGGATTAGCCATGACAATGGTTATCGGTAGTGGGGTTATATCCTGAAGCATCTGCTTCTTTTTTTTTTCTTTTTTTTCCTTCCTTTTCTCTCTTCTCTTCATATTATTCTCACCCAGTTTCCACGCTTATATTGTTTACCCTTGGCATGAATGATTATTTCTTCCAAATGTATTAAACACATTAATCAAGTTTCCATGGCTGAAGTAGGCTTAACATGCATTTTTAGGAAAGTACTGGACAGATTTCCCTGTTGTTATTCCAAGAATTTTACTTGCTGATTTACTGCACTTTGAGAGTAAGATTGTCTTTTGTGTCAGACGTGCAGCATGGCAAGCCAACAAACATGAGAATCAGGAGTGACTTGATGTTACAGACGAGAATGTGTGATTTTCTTCCCGTCATCTAGTTCTGTTTAATACCAACAGAACTGGCACATCTCCCACTTCCCTGTGAGTACAGCTTCTGCATTTCTGCAGTGACTCCAGAAAAGTTTGGTCAGGGATTTCCCCGAGGGGACAGAGGAAGCTGTGGCACTGTCCTCCAAACCCACTGCTTCTCTGAGAAGAAGCTGCTTCACAGTCCAAATCAGTGAAAGGGTGTGATTTTATTTGTCATGGCGTAAAGACCAATTAATGTGCTCAGTTGCCATACATTTCACTGTATAATTTTCTACCTGAATATGCCGTAAAATAGTAGAGCAGTTGTATTATTTTTATATAGCAGTATCATGAGGGTTCAAGAATACTTCTTAACTGGCATCAAACTTTAACCTGAACACTGAGATTCCTGGGTTCATGCACTTAATATCTCTTGATATTCGCTGATAATTTTGTCAGCCTTATCATTGCCTCTTCTTGAGGAAGGCAGAAAAAATACCAACTAGTTTGTTCAGACTCATGAGATGAACAAAGTTCATTACACAAAAAGAAGAAAACTGGACAAGAAGTTCACATCCTAATTATTGCTGCAGTTATAGTGTAGTGTGGGAACTATTCTGTTCTGGGCAATAAGGGAATACTTGCTCTTTCAGTCAGAGGCCTTATATTTTTGTATTATTGCTATCAGCATCACAATTCTGCCAAATGGAAGTGTGTATCCAGACATTACATGGTCTTCTTGCTTTTCACAGTTCATTTTTTCTGTCTCTTGATGTATGCAAGTTATTTGACCATGATTTGAAACTTCTCAATGGTGTCAACAAACAAATGTGCATTACCACACTGTTAAATGAGAAATTTGTTGCTCTTCTTACCCTTGGGGTAAGCAAGGACCTAAGAAGATTATATTACAGAAGATTGATTTGTGCTTTTCATGTAAAAAGAAAATCTATTTCTAATCTGGTTTGGGATGAGAATTCATAGTGACCATCTGTGTGAAAATTTTACCCATAGTAATTTAATTTTTTAAAAAACCTGGCTCAANCTTTTTCTTTTTCTTTTTCTTTTTCTTTTTCTTTTTTATTATAATATTCTTTTTTTTTTTTTTTT
The DNA here is from genome assembly GCA_013400975.1 of Atrichornis clamosus. Taxonomy (NCBI): domain Eukaryota; kingdom Metazoa; phylum Chordata; class Aves; order Passeriformes; family Menuridae; genus Atrichornis; species Atrichornis clamosus. The sequence goes on along the minus strand of WBMZ01001318.1, from coordinate 84,716 downwards.
TTTTTTTTTTTCCTTCTCTCCCTGAATAAAGTTTTCTAGTCTGGCATCTCAGGGAAGAGCATCTGCTTCAAAAATGTCTTTGGAGGTTCTGAGTTATTACTCCTTACCTTTTTTAACTAGTTTTTAACTAGTTTTTCCATCATGCTGCCTCATACAGCCAGTAAGAAGTTTCCAGCTGTTACAGGCAAGGTCTTATACTATAAAAGTTCATCTTACTTCATCAGAGATACAACCATGCTTCGTTATTTAATATTAATGTCTCTGTTCATCTTTTTTCTTAAAGAAATAAATTTGACATTGTGATTTTCATTAATCATTCACAATTTTGACAGAATCTTTCTAAAAATGATCATGCATCTTATTTCAGTCTATTAAAGAGAAAATTACAACAGAATCAGACAAAAGGCAAAAATACTTACAAAGTCCAGTCTGCACATACATTTTCCATTATGATTGACAGCCTGTTTAGAAATTCTATGTTTGTAAGTTCCAGTCCAGATTTTCACTAGGTCTCAGTGAATATTTATTGGAATTCGCAAATACTTTGTAGTTAGGCTGTATTCTATTCCCAGAGGAACGTTTTTTCCAGTGGACATTGAAATAGTTATCCTTTATTCACATAAATACTTCGACAAATATTTAAGTTCACATTGCACTAAATAATGTACTTGCATTCATGTAATACATGGACATTAATCTCAATACAAATGTAAAATGTTGATTGCTTGTGCTTGGATATTCTCACTTCAGCACTTTATCAGGTTAAGGATGCTGCTGGGTATCAGAGGGGAGCAGTGTTCCCAAAACTCTTTGACCTGGTTCACTGCAAGAAAGCAGTTAAAAGCCAACATGGAGATGAAAATATCTTTCACAGCTGTGACAGGAAAACATATGTTACTACTTTGTGTGAAAATGAGCAGAGACAATTTAAACTCTACATTTGGCTGATTAGTCTTGTGGTGTCTTTTCTTTGACAGTAAAGATGCCGTTGGCAAAGCCTATCCAGAAAGGACAGAGTGGGTATTCCTGCAGAGACTGCCTAGTAGATGGGGATGCTTCTGGCATACAGATAGTTGTAGCAGATGTTTCCAATTAACTGTAATAATTCTGAAAAATAAATGAACTTTCTTCAGGATCTCCTTGATGAATATTGATGTGGTGGCAGTCTCTTCGGCTTGGAAGTGCTCACAGTAGCAGTGCTCGGGGTGGAGAGGATAAAAAATTGAAAGGTGATGATTTACCACAAAAGCTGAAGGTTCAGATCCTTGCAGAGGGCAGAACTTTTTGTCTCAGTTTCTCTGTATGTCCTGGCTTCTCCCCTCTAGCAAGCCCTCCCAGGCAGTCAGCCCCCAGAGGCAGACTGGGGAGTGGTGGCAGTGCCAGTGCCTGTCCACGAGGCACTGTGCCATCGGTCACACCCAGGGGGGACATCCATTTCTGCAGGGCCGTGGGGATGTTTGTGTTAAGCCCTTAGGTGAGCTTAGTGCCAGAATTAAAGGATGTGTTCCTTGGGTGCTGGGATTTGTGAGGAACACGATGTCGGTGGAGGTGTGCGAGCTCTTCTGGGATCCCGCTTGGTTTGCTTGGAAACGCTTTCAACGACATAGAGCTGAACGTGGTGTGGCTGTGATGGGATACACGTCATGAGAGTCAGCATGGAGGTTTCTGGTACAGATTTTTTCAGGGCTTCAGAACTCTTCTTGTGTGCTGTTCACAAACAGATGGCAAGCTCTATTATTTAATAAGAAAAAAAAAGGGCGAAGACTCTTCCGTAACTTACACAGAATTTAATATGGCTTTATTTTAGCATAGTTACATTTCTTGTTGTGTTCATTTTGCATTACTTTCTTCCTTGTAGGTGTATTTCTTTTCATACCTGTAGCTAAGTCTAAGTAGTTTTAATTTGAACTTGATGTTTTAAATATTTTTATTGCATTTATTTTTCTGAATGTACCAGTATTTTTGCCCATTTTATTTGTTACTCTCTTCATAGCTTTGTTGCAAGACACATTTTTGCTCTGTTTTCACCTAGTTCTTTCTACACTCCTAAACTCTTGTATTTATAATTTTTTAGCTTATATAGTAGATTCCACTTCTTCACAGTGATTGCAAACATTGCTAGTGTCATTGCTTTGCTTTTTTTTTTGTTCCTTTCAAAAGCTGAAGCCACAAATGAAGTTATTTGAACTAGGCATGCTCTGTTATATATTTTCCACATTCCGCTCTCAAAAGCTTCCTCTTCTGTAGCATTCACAGGGTGCCCTGCTTGTGATGTTGCAGAGTCAAGGTCTGTTCTGGAGTGGTGACCAACCTAGCCACTGGGGTCAAAACTTCCTAGCTGGTGTTGCTGTTCCAGTAATATGGCTGTTAGCTGTAAAACCCACCAGGAATTAATCTTCCCGTTCATTCCCATTTATTGCTCTTGCACTTTTATGCAACGAGAGTATTAGTATGGCTGCAATGCAGACCCATTGTGTGGGGTCCTGCCTGCTGCTGTCCTTTGACACAAGCCTTCAGTTATTCCACGCTGCTTCTTTTGGCTTCTAGAAACTCAGCTTTGCAGGATGTAAAGGGCCTGTGTAGTGTTTCTTTAGAGAAAGCCCAGCTGACTGTATATAATCTTAAGCCACTTCATTTTCCGGTACTTAACATTATCTGCTTTCAGTAGAGAATTGCATGTTTAAGAGACGAAAACTTTACCACTACCAAATAGTTCCTTGCAAGGCTTTTTTAAGGGAATTGTTGGCAAAGCAAACTTCCTTGCTCATTGTCACCGTTTGGGAGTGTCTCTAGTTTACTGCAGAGTCAGAAAAACACAGAAGATAGGGTCTCAGCAGTGATAGGAATCCTTCCCTTTGCACGTGTGCCGCTCTGTTTTGTTTTCACACATTTATCCGCCCTTCTGGCACTATTAGTGAGAACATAAAATTGTATGGAGGGGTAGGGCTGTTGCTTTTGTCACTTTTATGTTAAGGCAAATTGAGGATAGGAAGATGATGCTGAGTCAAAATAATCATCTCCGTAACTCTTTTAGGGCTAGCGCTAAAATAAGAATGAGATGGGACAAGGGGCCTTGAGCAAATGGAAATTATAAAGCTGAAAACACAAATGTGAAAGACAAATGGTTCATATGAACTCTCATCTATATGGAAAAAGACTATGTCAAGACAGGGTTTAAATTTTTTTGGCTGCATGCTTGTGTGGGACAGAATGTATTTAAAACAACTCCTGTAAAAGCTTCTTCCTAAGCAGGCGTGTGTCTGGAGAAATAAAGGACTGACACAGCACTGCAGAGTCGTGGTGGGTGAAGAGGTGTTGCTCCTGCACGCTGGATCAGGTTCTGGCCTTTTCCACCTGCAGAAAGCCAAAGCGTTTCTAATTATTTCAGCAGAGCAATATTGCACAAAGATTTGTATAGGAAAAAATAGGATTGAAAGTGACAAACGTGGTGGGAATACAGTCTTTCAGATTATTTGCTGTGATTTTTCCCATTTGTTTTAACCACTTCCTGGCTAGAGTGCAGCAAGAACAAAACCATAGTCACCTAAAACAATTTTCTAGGCGTTTTCAGAGATGCTCTCGCAGCACAGATGAAGCATTAATGTAACAGTGCTTTGGTGTGCCTGTGGGATTTATGTTGTGTTGATTCAGTGATGAATCAAGAAGGCAATATCCAGTGCTGTGAGTGGTACTGCTAATGCTGTCAGAGGAGAAGGGCTGGAGCAGCCGTCAGGGAAAGAACAGGGATGCAGCTGCAGCAAAGGGGTGGCTGAGGAACAGGAGCACAGAGCAGAATTCGGAGAAGGTACGTCACAGGTAACAGCAGACCTTGCCTGGTCTTGTCTCCATGAACAGTGGTTTTGCACATAGGTTATACTGGGTGGTAAACGTGTACTTTGCCTGGAGGCAGGACTTCAGGCCCTTATCCTTTTATGGTCTGCCCTCTGTTAAATATTGTTATGAAACCCCCAAATAGCATGGTGAGTGTTTTTGGTTTTTTTTTAAATGGAGCTTCTGGCAATTATTATTATATCAGTAAGGAGCAATATAAAAGCCAAAGCGTTTGACACCTCCTATGCTTACTTGACAACATTAAATTTGTGCAAAGAATGGACCCCTATTTAAATGAGCAAATATCTAAATTACTGTCTAACTTGTTTACATTTTTGCATTAAACTCACCTTGTGTTTTATGAGCTCATGACCAAGCAAAATAAGTTTTGTTTTATCAGGATTTGGAATTAATTGAAAGACTGAACTTAAAAAAAACATACTGAATGAACAATAAAAGCTGCTTGCTGAAGAGAAGCAAGGAGACTTCTCTGTGTGTACAAGACCTGTAATTTTTTAAAGTGTTTCTGGCAGCCCAGCTATATCTCTGTGCTAATAGCATCACTTGGAGAAGATCTGTACGTGTCTGGTATTTCACATTCTTTATGTCTGTGTTTTAGTTTTGAACTAGCTGCGCATTTGAAATATCTGACATGCGCATGTGAAGTCCCTTATTTGAGTTTACTTTAGGAAAGTAAAACAATGCCCACATTAGTTGGCCCAGTTGGGGTTATTGGCTGAGATGCTTACAGTGTCAGGAAAGCAGTGATTTGTTTCCCAGGGTATGCTTTCCAAGCTGATGTTCCTAAGAGATTTGTCCAAGCAAAAATTCAGGCTTGGACTCATGACGAATTCTGGTATCTAATGCAGAGACAATGCTAACAGCTACTCTGAAAACTGGATTTTAAAAGTGATGGAAAAACAGAATGAATATTTTGTCTTTCCCTTCCTCAGTAAAAGCAAAAGTGGGGAGGGTGCAATTACCATTTGTTGAACATTATTGCTGAAACACTTCAGAGAAGGTGAGGCTTTCCTAAACATTCTACACGATGAATTTGTTTCCTCTACCCCACTGAATTCAAATGAAGTGCCTCTTGCACAGTGCACTGTGTAAGGCACGCTCATCTTCTCCCTGGCTGGAATGTGAGCAGTGCTGTGCTCCCAGATTCCCACGGCAGTGGCAAGCAATCTTGTCTGCAGTTAAGATGCTCTCCATCGCCATGGGACGGTCACTGGTGTCTCAGAGGCAGCAGTCAGGGCCCTGGAGGGAAAGCTCACAGCTGGCAGCAGCTGCTCCGATGCCTTCTTTGTGGAGGGAGGAATGTACTTGAAAAAGGAGGAAAACTGTAATGAAATCCATTAACAACTGCTAGGAAGGAAGCAAGCTAGTGTAGATGAATTTTAGCGGAACAAAAGCTATTTATACAAAGCCACCTTCTGCGTTGCAATAACTGATGGCAATGCCACAGGCTGACCCCCTTCCCAGGGCCTTGCTGGGTGGCAGGGCAGTGGAGATGGGGACCCTTGGACCTTTTCCCTGAACATTTCCTGGCTGTGGCAGAGGTGCTGGCAGGAGTACTGCCCACTGGCTGCTTTCTCCACAGTCAGAGGAATGGAGGGCTGTGAAAGCCAGGCACTCAGTATGGGGGGGTGGGATGTATGCACTGGACTTGGGGGGTAGCACATGGGGTCTTCTTTTCTTGTTCATCTCCCCTCAGGCTTAGCAGAAAATATTTTTCTCACATCCCTGTCTGTCCATCTGGCTGCTTTGCTGTGGGAGAAAACACATGCTGAAGCCCATACAATTTGCATGGATTTAATGCAAATACTGAAGCAGAATTTCAGGAGCTGGTTAAGTGTGGGTTTTTTTCTAAAAGGCTAATGTAATCTCTTGTGGTGTGTGATTACATCTTCTGGCAAAGCTTGCTTGATTAGGCAAATCCCATTTCTGGGATTTAGGGTTTTATGCTAGCATCTCTCCCAGTTCAGTGAGCTGGCATAGGCAATACTGTTTACTGTCTTCTCCGGTGTATTTTGTCCAGCATGGAGTCTGGAGGTGGTGAATGGGCACACTAACACTCTGGCTGTCTCAGCTACTGATGTAAATGAAAGAGGTCACATTCAACAATTAAAAAAAATATATTTTCATCCACAAGTTACTGCAGGTTTCTTAAACATCATATTCAGTTCATGCTAGCAGTGACTTAAAAGGTTGTTTTCAAAAGAGAGAGACAAAGAAATGTTTTGGGAAGTCTTTCTTGTCGGCTCACTGGTCAGAGTGGTGATGCTCTGCACTCTCTGTCAGTCAGTTCACTCCACGTGTCACCTCCCACCCACTGAAATGGAGGCGAAGCCTGGTCAGTGGTGGTCTGCCTCAGCACCTTCCACTGAGCCATGCTCCTGCAGAGCCTTGATCTTACAGGGTAAAGTCTCCCTTGCAGGTGGCTTTCATGTACCAAAGGCTGGTGAAGTAGAGGTGTGCCAAAAGCTGGCTCTCTGCTTGCTACCTGGAATTGATTCTTGATTCTCAAGATAGTTTTCATTATGTTGTTACTAGTTATTTAAAAAAACACAAACCAACCAGCTTCTGCCATGGCCTTGCTGTGTGACCAGGGCAAAGCCTTTATGAGCAGGTGCTTTCAGGGCTTTTAAAGAGCTCCCGTGGTGGACAGGCCCCTCTGGCTTATTGGGCCTCTTCACTCTCAGAAGTGGCTGTTGAAAGTATACTGCCCTTAAAGTCAGGTCAAGGTCCAGTTTCTCAGCATCCTTGTGTAAGACTGGCTTTATCAGACACTCAAAAGATTTGCTCTTTTAAGTGCCTTTTAATTAGTCTCTAAATTCTTTCAGTCCAGCCTTAAGAACCGAGCTTGGGTGAGGCTTTCAGATATGTGCCAATCCATCCATGGCAAGTATGTCCAAGGCAGAACAAAGTATCGAAGGACAATATTAGACAAAAAACCCCCAGGTCTGACATCTCACTGGTAGTGTGGAGTCCAGGCAAAAAGCATAAAATCCCACAACAACCATAGCAGAAAGATGAAAACACCATCTCTTACTGATCTGTTTTTCACCTGCTTCAAAAACTGTATGAATTTAAAGGGCCAGCAGCTTCTTTGGGATGTTTTCTTTTATACAAGTAGAAGGGGTAAAACTTTGGGCAATATTGATAGATTCTAGTCCAGTGTCACATGAGGCAGGTGCAGGGGCAGCCAGCTCACTGTTCTGTCCTGTGGGTACTTAGGAGGACAGCAGAAAGAGCATTAGTTGCATTAAGAAATGTTTGATGTAATTAATCAGGTTTTTGTTTCAAATGGGTCTAAGGTTGTTCATCTTGTTTTTCCTGCTTTTTGAACCAGTTTTCACTGGAAAGATATAGTGATAATCAAAGAGACCAAGAACTGTTAGCTGATAGTCCTGAAATTAAACTTTGAGTATTAAACACTATTTCAATTCATGTGGTTAAACAAAAGTTTCTAAGAGTGGTTTCTTTTTTTTTTGCATATTCCTTGTTTTATGAATAAATAAATACTACAGACACCTTGATTGCTGATGCAATACTTAAATGTGCTTCCACAGTTTCCACAGGGCAGAAGGACTACAAGAGGACTTGTATAGTTTGTGCAAATGCTCGTACAGAAAAAATTACATCTTAGTAATTACTTTCCATATAATGCAATTTCCTAAACACAGTTTTATCTGGTATGCTTTTGCTGAGTGGGATGCCACCACTCATGGCAGAAAACCTGTCAAACATGTCTGACAGGATCAGGACTCAGAAATGCAAGTCAGCCTTTGGAGGCAAGATGCAGAGCAGTCGTGGATGGTGATGAAGTAGTGACACTGCTTCTCTCTATCACAGCCTGTCAACAAACAACAGAAGGATGTCATTCTTTGTCTCTTGCATTTATAATCTCAAAAGTAAACCCTTGAATCGTAAGTAGATTTATATCTTCTGGTGGCTGTTTTCTTAATTAGCATGGTGTCACTTCCATTTCCAGAACCTCTGCACACTAGTATCTTATAGTCTGACCAATTATTTTCAGCATACTCTAATCAGATTTGACATGAAAAAAAAAAAAATATATATATATACTCCCTTGTGCATTAGAGTTTAGCAATTTGATATAGGTAATAAGATCTTGTCCATATATCCAAATAATTCAGGAGAGTTTCTCCTGGTTAGATGACAATATAGGATAATGGATTTGCACAATTTTTTAACCAAACATTTGGATATCTTGAGTCAGAAAGATCTTTGACCTGAAATTTGATTAAGGAATGGAAAGTAGGAAAAGTGAGTGGATGCACGAGAGGATTAAACAAAAAAGCAAATCTCTGTTCATTCGAGATTTTGCTCCTGTTAAATGGTGTAAAAAAGCTCTTATCATAGAATAGTTGGGTCTTATAAATGGCATAAATATGAAAATTAGGAAGAGTGGAAAATGGAAACTTAGTAATTTGATATCTTTCTTCATTTTTAACAAAAATGAGCAAACTGCACGGAAGAATGAAAGGCAGCTGAAGTCAAGGGAAGCACATTTGTAACCATCTATGTCCTAATGAGTAGCATTAGGAAACCATATGCAAGTATTTAGTCTTGACTGTAACGGATTGAATACCTTTGGTCTTGTCTGAACAAAACAAGCCCAAATCTATCAAGTACTTGGGTGAAAAAACAGTTGGAAATTCTGATTACTACAAATGGAAACCAAAGAGCCATGCTCAAATGCTTGATAATTACTGGAAGCAGATGAGGTGAACGTTTCAGTTCCACTATCAGTGCTAATCAGACAGGTGAGAAATAAGTTTGCAAATTACATCAATTATTCTGAAATACTTTGCTGGATGTATAGTAGTTCATAATTACTGTAATGTTGCAAACCAATTTCCATTAAAAATTATTTAAGAAAATTATTTGCATTCTTTTAGGACAGAATATTAGACTTAGATTGTACTGATGCACTTCAAATCTTTGTAAGGCTTTGACTGCTCTGAGAAGGGGCTTTGGACACATGCAAGTTATGCCAAATTAAAAATCCACATGGCCTGAGTTAGTCAGGAGTTCAAGAGCTTTTAGCAGAGAACAGAGCATAGACCCAAATGGTCTGTGTCCAAATAAAATGCTTCAGTTAGATCAATAGCTCAAAATGAAATATAGACCTCTTAGCAGTGGGGGCACTCTGGTGTGTGTGTGTCTTCAGCATGTGTAGGAGATATGCACTTCCCAGCACTGACAAGCTCCCAGCCAGAGCAAAAGGTGATACTTGATTAAGTGTAATTTTGTGTTTAGTCTCCCCTAGATGGAGAGAACCTGGTACAGTCTAACATTTATCTCGGGAAGAAGGGGCTGATGAGGTCCACGTACCAATGCCACACAGCCCTACAAAGAAAACTGTCACTGAAAGTAATGCTCTTAGAAATTTAATGCAAGAAGGAATAGTGACAAGTTTGACTGGAAAAACTGTAATTAAGGGAAGTCTAGAATAAGCAGTGTTATCAAATCAGTTTTCATCAACAGCTAATCCAAATTTAACTGAGATCTCTAGGGTTCAGGCTTCATTATCACCTGATGCAGGCTGAACACGTCTATCCTGGGCTATTTGGAGATTTGATGTAACACCTATTTAGAGAAGTAATTTACAAGTGTAAGTCTTATCTGTATGGACAGAGATGTTAATAATTAAAGATGTTTGTTTTGTATTTGTGAAGATTGAATTTGCTATGAGAGTATTAGAATGGCAGTCACTGAGTCTTGGCATACTTCACTGGAGAAAGAATCTCTTGGCCTTGTGTTTTCTGAAAACTGAATGTTGTGTCCCTCTTAGCTGTAGATGTGAGAGTCTGAATGTGTGTGTGTGTTTTAAAAGCCTGTAAGCAAACCAGATTTTTCAGAGTAGCATCATACTAAGAAATCTAATAGTTTTTCTACACCTCCAAAGACACACATGGGACGTTCATGTCCCTTCCAAAGTGTGTGCACTGTGCTTCTTCCTCTTGTGTGGTTTTATGGAAAAGATCTCTGAAACTTTCATTCTGTGGTTCTTTAATCCATCCCTCCATTGAATGACAGAACTCTTCTGCCACCTAAGCTGCCCTGAGTAATAAATATCCTTGTGGCTTTATACTCTGTGAGAGCTAAGGATGTGTGAGATAGAGGTGAAGGATATCTCAGATGGATGGTGTACATCCAAAGGTACTGGAAGTTAATGGAATTGCTGTGAAATTACACCTGCTGTGAAAATGAGGTTATCTTCTGTACTTTTAAAAATAATTGTGAGAATAGTCTGAAGGTATTCGTTTTTCTTGTGGCCCTGACAAATAATGGCTGGATCTTTACTTGCCATAGATGTGGGAAAAAAAGATAATAAGGCCTTTTAAAAAGTGAAAATCAAGTAGGATCACAAAGATTCAGAAAGAGAAGGATCTCCAAGGAAAAAATTGATAAACCATGTCATATAAACCACTTATATGAAAGTGATAAATCTCTCTACATCTGTTGACCAGTGTAAGACTATGAATTTTGGTTTTCACATTTGAGTTTTTGCACACTAAGTACATGATCCCTTAAGTAAAATCTAAAGGTACTATTTGTTAAAGATGAAGTGAGATGGCACAGACAGGCTCCTGCACTCCAGACTCAAGAGTTCCAAGAGAAAGAACCATCATTAACGTCCTTCACTACCTCCAAGCCAAAACACACCATTTTTAGGCACCCTACTGATGTCATGTTGTGGTCTCCAAATGTTGTACAGTAAAACAAGAAGAGCAACGCCAAGGACCACTGATTCATTTGGACTGGAAACTCAGGAAAAACAGAAAAGGGAGGAGTAATAAAGCTGGCCTGTTGGACATTGCTCTTGATTATACTTGACCTGTTTTAGTTGAAGTAATTCTGCTTACCTCTAGCCACAAGCATTTTCTAATGTTTTTTGCCATTAGATGTTGCAGCCTTTACTAGTTATTGAATGGTGTGTGTAGGCCGCACAGTTCTCCTTTCAGGCATCCTTTTGACTCTGAATGACTACATCAGCGCACTTTTTTAAAGGATTAGCGGTATGCGGAGTTTTGAGATCACTTACATAATTCTGCAAAAAGAAATTCATCAGCTGTGCTGCTGGCCCTGGAAGCTACTCTGAAATATGTTATGGATGTTTACAGTGTTCAGTCCAAGAACATCTGATTTTGTTTATTGCCACGAAGTTGTGGTGCCCTGCTGATGTAAAGCAATCCTGATCCTAGTTAAGTTTATTTGACAAGATGCTTAAGACAAATTTTATCTTATTAATAACTAAAAGTAAATAGTATCCTGAAGAACTGTTATTAAAGAATAAAATTAGACAAAGTGATTGCTCATTTACAGCTGTGCTTTATCAGCTTAGTTTTGAGCACAAGATGCAGAGTTTTAGTGGTCTTTCACTAAACTGGTAATGGCACTGAACTGAGCACTGCTGCTCTGTTCTCCTGAAAATTTTATTGGAGTTTGGCCTCAGTGAAATGCTTTAAAACCACGTATTTTCAAAACATGTTTATAAGTTCCATTTAGAAGTCATCCTCTTACTTTGCTCTCTCATGTTATGATCTCGTATGTGTTAATTTGCCAATGGCATATCTGTGATTGTTTGTTACTCAAGATAACCCTTGCTAAAGTCCCCAAAAATTTAAGAGCAAAAAAGAGCCCTGAGAGCTGGGGCAGCAGTGGTGGCTGCCGGCCCTGATGCTCATCTCAAGCCTGATCTGGTACCACTGGCTAAAAGGGTGAGATAAGGCCCCTGGGAGACTGCCAGCAAGTCACCAATTAATACTAATTGCATGGGAAAGTACTGTAAGGCTGCTATGGTTTATCAGAGACCTGGAATGAGTTCATAGCTGTGCTGCACCCAAGGGCTTCGTGTCCTTTGGTATTTACTTCAACAAGAAAACACATTGTTGCTTGTTGCTCCATTCAGTTGCAAGGTTTTAAGATCTGAACTATAACTAATGTGGAGGAACATGAAACATCTCACGGCTTGGCTTGGGAATATTTGAGTTAAATAGTAATATTCTAGTTGGTTTCAGCAGGGATCATCACTGTCTTATCTTGAGCCAGACCAGATTGCTTCTCGTTTTCTCATAGGAAAGAAAACAAAGCTGAAGATGCATGAAATATATGCACATGATAGTCCTTTCCAAACAAGAAAACTATGGACATCTGATTTTAAAAGGGCTTTTGGCTTTGCCTCTCTGATTTCCAAGGAAAGCTTTGCAGGAAACTGATATTTCATATGCTGCTGTCTTCTCCTCTGCCTAGTGACAGCTGTAAGCATCTGCTGAGGATGTCATTCTCTGTCTCATCCTATAGTTGCTCACGAAGTGTCATGCCTCCTTGAAAATTAAACTGGTAATGCTGTGGGGCAGGAGCGAACAACCAGCGTGCTCAGAGGCTCCTGAGGTGGTTACCGAGGGCTGGAGAGCAGCTGTCTGTGCTCTGTCCCGGGGATCCCAAGCGGGCAGAGGCGCTTTCCTGGGCAGTTTGGAGAGGCAGGTGGCAGCAGGTGGGGTGGGAAGGGCACGCTGCTCTGTCGGTGCACTGCGATTTCGCCTCTTCCTCCTGCTCTCGAAAAGGCAGACGAGTCTTCCAAGTCCTAAATTGCATTTTGTCTAACTCCTCCCCTAGTTAGGCTGCTTGCTCATGCAACCACCCACGGATTCGAAACAAAAATGTGCGAAGCGAGGCAGGGAGCGCTCTCGCCAGTGCAGATTCCATCTCCCCTCTAGGAGCCGGGATGCCCGCCGTGCGCTGACACCATCTCGCTCCTGGGCACAGCGGAGCTTTGGCGAATCACGAATACATACGCATTTTTCTCCCATCCGTTCCCATCACCCAGTACTCCAAGAAGAAGCAGAAGAACAGAAAAAAGAAGAGTCCGGGGCTGTGGATGAGCGTGTCTTTGTGCCACTGTTCGCTCGGCGGGCTGACAGAGGCAGCATTGTTCGCAGGCTGTGGCCGGCTTGGCAGCCGAAGAAGGTGCGGATCTGCGCCGTGCATACGGAATCGGTGTGGCCGGGGCAGGGGGCCAGAAGCTGCGAGGGCTGCGCTAACGCCTGGAGGGAGTTTTAGAGCCCCGCTGAAATAGCTTCTCCTGGTGTCTTCTGCACAATGCAAACAGGGTCTAGGATGAGGAGTCCTTGTTAATCAAAGGTAATATTTTTATCTTTCGAGTAGCGTGGTAGCGATTGCTGCTGTTTGGTTGTTTACTAAAATAAGAGTGATACAACAGGGAGAAAAGTTGTGAAGTCCGCTGTCCTCCTTGGGAGAATAAAGCTTCATGGTGACATCGTGCTGTGGCTGAGGGTTATTGAAGTTTGTCTGTTCCCCCATTATCTGGGCTTAGTTTGTGTTACCAGTAATAAGAACATCTGTATATGTTCCCATTAGAGAAAGAAAAGACCATTTAGTTTCCTCCTCCATCTTACTTTTTAAGGCAAAAGTTACTGTGTATATGCAATTTTAAATTCATTCTGCTAATAGAAATGCATCAACATATAGCATTAGGCAAGGTAAATACTTCTTCCTATTACCAGAGACAGTTCCTCGTCCCTCAAGGTAATCCCTGGGGTACAAAGCATTCTGTACAGTGGTAAAAAAATGAACATTTGTTCCACATACCCCAGCAAAAAGAAAAATCATTGTTGCATTTGTTTTTTCAGCCACTTTGCAATAACTGTGATTACACAGACTGTGCCAAACAGATCTTACATTGTTGTGCCGATATTTCTCCTGTGTTCTTACTACTTCAGTCCTACTTTTAGTAGTTTTTAAATTGCTGTTATTTTCTTAGTTTTAAATTAAAGATATATTTTGTCTGAGTTTTTCTCCTAGTCTCTTTGGCATTCTTACTGCTGTCTGTCCTTTGTGATTGTTAAGTCTGTTTTTGAAAGTGTGTACTGCTATTTGGTGATGATAACGAATCTGGTCTTGAAAGCACAAGCCTTGTGGCTGTTGTTCATTTTGTGTGCCCAGGCTGATGTGCTTTTGGGGTGAATGGGCTCGGCTGCATTGAAGACCCCCGGACGCAACTCTAGATCTGGAGCTCTTAATGACACAAGTGGTGTTTGAAAGACATTGAGGAATTTTTTTGTTGGGTTTTTTTTCTAAGAAAGGGTTAAAATGAGGAGAGTACAGTTTGTGTACTGAAGAACTTTTCTCCGTGCTGCCAGTGCAGCTCCGTTTGTTGCGTGTAATTTGGGAGAACATAGCTTGTACCTCCCGTTTGCCCGATGGCACGTAGCAGCCCCAGAGGACATATGCTGCTCTTGTGCTCCTATTCAGTTTTAATCTTTAGGGAGCAACTGTTTCAAAGAATAAACACGTTGCCTTGTAGGAGAATCTCCAGAAAACATCCTGGTAGTGACAGCGGCAGCCGCTGCCAGTCATGCTGGATGTTCCTCTGCCAAAACTGGCGGGGCTTTGTGAGCTGGCCAGCCAAAGGCTGGGAGTTGCAAACTGTGTATCCCCAAGGATGGCTGAAGTTTCAAAGGGCTGAATTAAAACTGTGAGGCTGCTAATTGCTAGCTCAAAATGCAGTGTTTATCCTGGCCCTCAGCCCAGGGGTTTGTGGCATCCCCTTTCTGCAGGAGTGTCTGTCCCACTAATCCCTATGCACCCCTCAGGTTGCTTGGCAGTGAGGCTGGGTCGGGCACCAGGAGGGCAGGTAGTGAGCCTGTTCTCTTCCCTCCATGCAGGCTTTCCCCACGCCTTTCCTCACTGAGGGAGAGGGAAGCTGGGGGTTCCCGTGCTGGCGAGCCAGGTCCCCACTCTTCAGCCGCCTTGGTTGAGCAGCAGGTTTGGATGATGCTGGATTCCACATCCTGCCATTTGGGCATCAGCATTTTAACAATGCCCTTTGCATCAGGGAGACAGGTTCCAGACAACACCTGCTACAGCAAAGGACATACTTAGACCTGCCAAAATTTTTTTAACCTCTTGGATGACAGACACTTGTGGTCATCACCTCCATGAGAGTGAGAAGTGAGATCCTGCATTAGATTATATGTATTTCAGTGATTTTCTTGTGCTTGACAAGCAAGTGTAGAAATCCCAAATCAGAGCTTGTCCACATAAGCAAAAAAATGAAGCCAGAATAATTAATGGGGTTGCAATTTCCAACAGTTTTATAGTGGATACTTTACTAAAGGCACTCTTACTAGGAAATAAAAATATATGTGCATAACTGTGGTTTACGTTTAATCAAAATTGGTTCTGTATTATTTTGAATACACTGTCTTATGCTGGTGTAGAGCCTGTTACTATTCTTTTACTGCTGGGTTTTAACTGGCAAACATTCATTTGCTGTTAGTTTAAAAAAGCAGAGTAAATACATCTCCCACACATAAAATAATCCCACATAATGTTCATTTGCTAGATGCTGCATGCCTCATTTATCCAAAGGCTTTTATAACCCATTTCCTCCAGAGTATATGACACTAAGTGGGCAGGGTCAATTTAAAATAAATAGCTTTTGCTTGCAAAGTCAACTTTGGTCTATTGTATATGTTTCTGTAAACAAAAAGATGCAGCAGAGTTTGCAATGGATATAAGCACAGGCAGGGGTTTTGAGGTAATGTCTTAACCAGTGCTTCGTCATTTTTTTCAGCCCAGAAGCTTTTGCTGCCTCCCTGGGAGAGCCTGTATGAACACCTGTGTGGATGATGTTGTAAGGTAAGGAATACAACCACTGAGAGCTGAGGGTTTTAAGTTCTTCTTAACTTTGCCTTGCCACAGAGTTTCTGTGTGAGAAGTTGCTACGCTCTGCATCTGATTTCTTCTCAGAAAGACTTGCCTATGGTTGTCTTTCATTGTTTGGTAGTAACAAATACATGAGCAAAACTAACTGTTTACTGTGTAGATGATGATATGTCTTAAATGATGTTGAATTTCAGTTTCTCTCCTGCGAGCCTCAAACTGTCCCTCTGAGGAAAGGCTCATGCTGTGTGTCCAGTGGACCTCTTGGTGCAGCATCACTCACAGTGTTTTATTCAGCCTGGTAGTGTTACATTAAAACAGGAGTATCTGGTGTGTTTCCTGGTTCCCAGAAATACCGACGCTTTGTGGCCTTCCCCAGCCAGCTATAGTGTCACCTTTCCTTTTCCACTTTTCTCTGTCTGGGTAGCAGCCCCCATCATCTCTGCCCCCCTGCAGACATGGTGCACTCGAGGCTTTTATCCGCAGGCAGACTGATGATCAACAAACAGCACCATTCTTACCTCCTCTCCCAGGGCCTATGTCTGTCATGTTTCACTCAACCTCATGCACTGAGTGACCAAACAAATTGTCAATAAATGAAGAATCTACCTGAAATACAATGCTGGAAAACGTGGAACTCTTCTGATTTGGGGTCCTAAAAGACAGACTTTCATGCAGTGCTAGGCAGTTCACACAGCCTGCACGGATATTACAAAGTCCAGCAGTGTTAGCATAGTATAGCTGTGCTGCATGTGTCCTTAATCTGATTGTTTAGAGACACCCAGAATCTTCATCTTAATCATTTCCGCTGCATAGTAGGTACAGGAGGAAATACCACAGAGAGCCCTGTCACTGGGAAAATGCATCATTTGAATGTGTAATGTAAATATTTAAACTAACCAAATGTAAACACTGTTTTGCCTTTAGGATGGGAAAAGACTGTCACAGTCAGAAACAAGTTGACATAAGAGTGACCCTGTATAGATGAGATACAAAATTGTGTTCACACATTTTGGTAATCAAAACAGAGCCCTTAATGAATTGCCTAGTGTGAAAGGAATTACAAACACAAATGCGCCTGACACAAGGCATTCAGAAGTTGCTGCTGTGTTAACATTAGAATGAAGGACGTTTCAGGATTCATGGGGATCTGAGATCTATGGGAAGCATGATGTGAGATGAGAGAGATAACATGATGAGAGATGTGATATGGTAAGAATTAAACAGAAGCTGAAGATTCTGTGGAGGGACACAAACTGTAAGTATGCTCTCCATGCTCCTCCGTGCCACTGGCAATGACTTGTGTTCACCATGCCAGGACAGATAATTCAGAATTTTCCAAGGGTTAGAAGATGGTAGAAGCAACAAAGATACTCAATACAGCGGGAAACACCTTACTGCATTTACAGACATGCTGTGGGTTTTTTCAGCTGGTGGATTCAAAGGAAAGCAGAGCTCTTAGGGATCTCAGAGCAGTTGCTCATTAGCTCTGCCTAGGCCGGCTTCATAAGTGCACGAAGACTTATGTTCAGTGGTGCTTGATAGAAACCAAACACGCGGTTTAACTGTCGGCACTGAGTGTGGTCCTGAAAAACTGCATAGGATCCAGAATCCTCCAGATTCCACTTGACTTCACTGTGCAGTAAATGATCTTTAGGCATTCATCAGATTGCTCAGCAGAAGAAGCATCTGGGGATGGTTTCATTGGCTGTATGCTCTAGCCCATGGATTGTTAATATCAGAAGAGGAAGAAACAACACAGAAGGTTTGTCTAGACTGCATGGATTGCAAGAAACTAGTTAGATCTTATTTCTGCAGGCACAGGTATTTGTAAATGCCCAAGTGAGTAAGCTTTCATTGCTGGAATATCTGGGGGAATTTTTAAAGTTGATTCTTGCCTGTATTGCCAACAATGGGTAATATATTAACATCTGCCTCACATTTGCTATTTCTTTGTTCTAACAGCTGGAAATTTACATTTACACATAGGCCTCAGAGCTAAAAATGTAATTCCCTAGGTTAAAAACCCATACTGATTTTTGTTGTTCTCCTTGATAGGAGAGGAGAACTGAAAACACAGGGAAAAGACGAATGGGAAGGGTAGCCCCCAGATGATAAATGCTCTTGGTTGGAGCACAGATTAATCATGTATAGTGTAGCCTTAAGAGTGTCATTGTCTCCACTACTGCAGCAATTTAGCTATAGCCAAATGAGAAAATCTATTAAGTTATCTAAAGAAAGTAGAAGAAACCAAATACTTACATCATTGGTGAAGAGAAAATACAATGGCATTTTTTTCAGTACAGAGGAAATTAAGAGCCCCTCTTGTGTGGGTGAGAAGTGTTCTGCATTGTTGAGAATACCTTTTACATTATCACAGAATCAAACTTCTGTTGCTAAAAAATCTAATACTTTTATGCAATAACTTCATGTAATTATTCTCTCAAATACAGATAATCCCAAGCTTCTTTACCTCTCACACAGATGTATCAATTTTCATGGGAAGGCATGAATACAGTCAAAAGTAAGAACTTCATTTTTTTCCTTTATGAGCAGGAAGCTCATATACTTTTGCTGAAGTGCTGAATTGTGCCCTTTTTTAAAAAAAAAAAAAAGGGATCTAAAATTAGATTCTGTGTTTTAGAACAGGGGAAAAGGTAGGAACATATTGCTCTGTAGTGCTGAATTCATAGCATCATTTTTCTAAAATAAAGTCATATTATTTGAAAGCTGATGAGAACAAGGGAATTTAAGAGAAGAGAAGTACAGTTAAAAATTTTTTGGAAGGAGAGTGTAAACTTCAGGGAGGAAGGGAATTAGATAAAAGAATCTGTGAGAGTGGAAATAATAATGTGGAGAGGAACAGACTGTGCTGGTGATATCTTTTGGCCAAGGTTTTGAAAAGAATTCAGAGTATGATCTGTAATCTCTTGTCTTTGAGAGGAGGAATGGGAGTTTTTCCATTTACAGTAAAGTCAAGTAAGAATGTCATTGCCCCAGCTGTTAAAATATTTTGAAATCTACTTCAAACTGATTATTTATTGCAGGGTTCAAGTATAGACTATTGTGGACAGAAGAAAGAGAGAATTTGGAATCAATCCCAAAAAGTGTGGTGAAAGCATAATTTACGCTTCCCTGAGAGGGAACGGGACTGCTCAGCTCAGTCCAGTTCAGCTCATTCTAGCTCAGTTCTCTGAGAGACTGTTTTTTAGGAAGCCTCGTTGGGGCATAGCTGGAAGTGAACAAATCTCAAGGTTCAAATCTGCAAGGGAAACTTGGAAGCCTCCATCAAAGTCAGGGGTAAATAGGATGCATATTTTGAGGCTGAAAGTGTCATCTGAGTGTGACTTTACAAAGCACGTGAGGACCATGGCATCCCAAGCATCTCTGGCATACACTTGAGAACAGAGTTGTGTAAGGCCTTTCAACAGAAGGTGGACAGGCTGCATGGGCTGCTCCTGTGCCTGCAGCTGTGTCAGAAGCCACATTTTATCGTGGTACAGAGCAATCCACTATCTTTGCCTGCTCTGTCATTTCTATGTAACACAGTCTTCACATTCATATCGATGTATAACCAGTTCCAGATGAACAGCAGTAACTTTCAGCATTAGGTTAATCTGTCTGTGAAATGAATTTATACTTGTGCTCTTTGGACTGTCAGTAGCCTTGGAAAATCGGCTGTCATCAGACTGACTTGGTTTCTAAGTTTTGCTCCTGTGCCACAGCCAATTCCATTTCAGTGTATGTGAATTAAGGAGACTATGCTCTACTAATATTTTATGCTTTCACAGCACAGCTCATCCCAGAGTACTTTATAAGTCGTGTATATTCAACATCTCTGACCTTTTGCAGTCCCTTCAGAGCAGAACAACCGTTTTACAAAAGCAGTGAAACCACAAGGAATTTTTTTTTCCTATAATACTGGGGGGAACTCATTAATTACAGAATGAATTTTATGTTCCCTAAGATACAGCTTCAGTTTGTAAAGACCTTTATTGAAAATTTCTTGAAGATAAGATACGTGATCCTACATTTTGTGTACACCATGAACAAAGAACTAATCCATCCTTCCAAGACTGGACCGCTGGAAATACTTCACTCTTTAATCTAAACGAACATAAAAGTGTCACTACATCTATACCTCAGCTGTTATCAGTAAATTGTCACCTCTTCCTGAAGGATCTGCTCAAAGTGCTATAGTCTGCATTCCCCCTCAGCTGCTGCAGACCCTCCCATTGTGTGAGAAATACAGCAAAATAGACACGCCAGAAAACCTATTTACTTACTTTTGAGGGATTGAAATTTAACTGATCTTCTGAGGTATCAAACTGAAGAAACTCAGCATGTCTGTGCATTGGGTCAGCATATGCAGAGGAGAGATGAGCATGGCCAAAGGAACAAGGAGGAGGAGGGGGATTAATTCATCCTCCTGGTATTCAGTAAATGTTAGAAGGATGATCCAGAGCCTGTGGATGTCGGTTAGTGTCTGTCCCTGCCGCACAGGAACTACGGGTAATGGCACTGGTTGGTGAGGGAGTGTGGGGGGTCCTTTGTCTTCCCGGGTCATCCTTCTGGTGGTGCACAGAGGCTCAGCTTATGGGCAGGACTACCTCTACCTCAGTGGGGTCAGATGCCCTCTATTTTGAGAAAAAAACCCAGAGGATGTGGTTTTCTTAAAGAAGAAAATAGGTATGCAGCCTGTTCTAGTACAATCTTTGCCAGGCCAGCTGTTTTGGGGGTTAATTTGGGCCTTATTTAGTCTGTTGTTTTAAACAGAAGGACAGCAACATTTCTATTTTAGTTGTACAATTCAGCAAATGGATTACAAAACCACAGTTAACTGTGAATGTCATGGATGGTAACTCAGTTAATAGTAGATTAAAAGAATCCTTAAGTTTCCAGTGTATTGTTTTGCCATTTATCTCTCTTTGTAGCTTGTCTGGGTGTAATGTAGTTTGTTCCATTTAGGAGCATTACTGAGACAAACCCCATTAATGCAGGCATTATAGTCCTTGTTTTGATTAGCACTCAAGGCCACTAGATAATGATGCTTTAAAAAAAAATCTCTTATTTCTCTCATGGTCATTAGCACTGTGATCATCGCCAACCTTCATACAACAGTGTAAGTCTTCTATTCCTTTTCTTTCTAAATCTCAGAGCCAATTGTGAATGTCAGTAATATAGTCTGTGACATTTGAACTGTAACATTTATCTCAAAAATAACAGTTCTTGCTCTTTCAGTGCTCATACTTGCAAGAAATCTGATCTTTATATGTAAGACTTACAGTCAAAAACTACCATTACTAGCTAATATTTTTCAAATCTATGTTATTGGGGTGTTTTTTTCTAGCTTTATTTTGCGGTGAGGCTTTCTAGACAATCAGGTATGTACATGTTCTTTTAAACAACACTCTGATCAGAGAAAGACATTTGCACCACTCCTACCAATACAGGACCATTTCAGCCCCGGACTAATCTGGGCAATTAAAATAATTTCCACACATCATGTTTAAACCAGTGACATGTAATTCTAGGACAAAGCCTCTCAGCACCTCTTTCCAATATTCGTCTGCACTCAGAGGATAAGCAGCTGCTATTACATGCTAATGCCTTTTGAGGGTGAATGGCCATTTTAGGGCATGTTATTAACTCTGTGCAAATCAGTGCATTTTCCATCTTAGTGTACAGAATTGACTTCGCATGCTGTTCCCTTTGCAGGTTTTAGTTTTGTTAACCAAAGGAAAAAGGAGAAAAATGATGCATTTGATGAGTTTGGGTTGGCATCTTGAAGGATGGGGAATGTCCATCTGTAATGACGCGCTTGGGCTGTGGGGACCAGACCTGAGAGGCTTGTGAAGTTACAGGTCTCTAAGGGCAGAAGGCCAGTCGGGACAATTAACACTTCTAGTAACACAGACGACTTATTTTACTGTTATTGCTATGTTTTACCTACTGGAGATGTACACTGGTGTACCTGGAAAGAGGCACTCATTCTAGTGTTTGTCTTTTATTCTTACAGACGAAAGTCATCCTGTGTTTTCACTAACTTGCAGGTCCAGATGCAAGAGCCCAGCAGACTCCTCAGGTCCTTTGAGCTGCTCCTCAAATCCTCAGAGCAGGCTGAATGCTTGTTTGCATTTCTTTATTGAGATAAAAATTGTCGCTTTTCCCTACCTTCTCTTTCTCCTGAAAAGGAAAAAAATGAGTGCACACACAAAAAAGGTATAGCATACAGAGCTTAGCACAGACTTGCTTTGGCTTATGACTGGCTTGTTACTGCTGACAGTGTGTTTCTTGCTGTGGCCATGATCCCCCAGCCCCTGCTCCAGCATACAGGGGACTCGGGTGAGACAAGTGGCCGGGAGTGCCGAACGTATAAAATACCAATTTCTGTTGGACCATTTCATGATTCTCCAAACCTTCTAAGCACAGAAGCCTTTTTATCATATTGCAGCCAAAGCCACCTAATTTGTACTCCTCTGGTATGGGCATTTTTAGATTGGTTTTGCTCACTAAGGCATCCAGTTCTGTTCTATTCCTACTATTTGTTTTGTCTAGCCTTGCTCAGAGTAGATAATTAATGCAGTAGTTAAAATACCATCATCTTAATGTTCTTTACCATGGATGAAAACCTGCTTGTCTCAGAAGCAGTTATACATGAACCAGGCTGAAGAATGAGCTTCAGAGTGGAATAACCCTGGATTTATTATTCAATCATTCACCACACTAACTTGATTTTTTCCTGTTATTATTTTTATCTAAATAGTTGCTGCAGTTGAATTAAAAGGCATCTCCCCATTTCTAAAGCAGAGAAGACAACCAGATCTCTGAAAAATCAAAAAAAAATCCATTTAAAAAATACGTAAATCCTCACTTGTGAATTCCTGATAAATGCAGAATAAATTCAGTTCATAATTTCTTGTTATTTATTTAATTTATATTCCATTACAACTGTGAATGAGGCTTACAAAACCACAGGGACACAATCCTTGCCCTAAAGAGATTGTAGCTGAAATTAGACACAACATATAACCAGTTACTTCAATAGACAAAGCAGGATTACACCAAATAAAAATGGTTCATGTTGTGTATCTTGTGTACATTGTAAGCTTGTAATAATGCAGTTATTTGGAACAGACCTGTCCCCCTGAATGTGGTGATTCTTAACAAAGCTCTGGAATAAAGCCACTGTAAGTGTTTTCTGGTTTAAACCAGAAAACTTGAAACACTAATGACTGATCATTGCTTTCCTACAGGCAATTTAATTAAAGAGCTGGATTTAATGGAGATTGTATTCAGTGGCATGTTTGACTTTTTAGATGCTGGGGCCTCCAAGGATCTTCAGTCCATTTTTAGACCCATCTTGAAGATACTGTGTGCCTTTCCTGTTTTATTATATGGTGAAGGTGGAGACTCTTGGAGGCTCTAACAGGACACCACACTTTCTTCACCCTTAATTTTGGGCACACAGTGAATAATAAGATTTCTCTGAATTTTAGTAAAGGAGTGTCTTACTCCATACATACAGAGCTCTTTTTCTACTTTAGTAGAAAGTGACAAGTACCAGTATAATATTTTGTTTCCAGGAATAAGCCATAACTGTGCAGTACATCACTATTTGAGCGTTCCTCAGCAGAAGAGGCTACCATCCTTGTGTAAATACTGCATGTACTTGTATCAGATCCTCAGGCTTTATTTTGACATTTGAATGTCCAGACCTTTTGCTCAACAGGACTTTAGCAAAGGAACTGAGGTTTGTCCACTATTTCCAGAGCTCTGCTAGTATAGAGCTCATCTCATCCTCTCTCCAGAAGAGGTAAAAGTGGTGGGAGCAGTGTGGGCTGGGTGAGGGGAATGGGGCTGGAAACCTCCCCACCTTCTCATCCCTTGCAGCAGGCAAGGGTTGGGGGTTTATTCCCCAGCAATTAGCTCAGATAAAAAGGGGGTTAGTGTACCTGCGTGCCTACCCCACAGGATTCTGATGTGCCTAATTAGTCAATATTTGCACAGCTCTGAGAAAACGCTTTAAAGTGCCAATTATGAATTATAATTATCTTGTGAAGATGATTGGGAGTCCACGTTTGCGTGTTGATTCAGGCCACGGGAGTGAGTCTTTGAAATAACGGCTCTCATTTAAATGCCTTACTTATTCCTTATCTCATGTTGCGTGTTTTTTTAAGGATGATGAGAAACATTAGTTTACCCTCAGGAAAGACCAGGTCTGACTGTTTTTAATAATGACTTATGTACTTAGTCACAGTAGGTAAATTTACAAACCAAGCAGGACACACTCGGAGATCGATTCTGTCTGTTCAGCAGATGGTTTTACACAAAACATTCAGCAGGACAAGCCTGCTGAGACTTTAAAACAAATACTGCTAAGTAACATTGCCATAAGCCTGTTAATACGGTGGCAATGCCTGTTTCACACTCTGCAGAGCTCTTACTTTATTTATATCTCATCTATTTACTGAGGTGTAATAGATTTACTCTGGGAAGAGACTTGATCTCAGCAGATTTACTTTGAAGGCTGACATTTTCAGTTGCAACTTACTTTGAGAAAATAGTCACTAGTCCTCAGAACTAACTGCAGGACACTTAGCTATTTTATTAATAACAGCATACCAGTATTAAAGACAAAGAATAGCCTACAGAAGAAGTCCATGACTTGACTTAAATTGTTTTTAATTCCTGGAAACTTTCTGTTGCAGCAGAAATACTTTTTTATTTTTCCAAAGGTCTCTGCATTTTGTTGTAGCTCTATAAATATTGCTGGTCTCTAACTGGATAGTAAGAGGCTTTATTATTTATTCTACTTTTATGTGAACTAATTGGACAAGTAAATGCCTGTAATTTAAGTTTAACATTTGAATCTGTATATCTGTATGTTTATGTTGCATTAAATAAAAGGAAACCTGGAATTGCACATAATTTTTACAGACAGAACAAGATTCTGCCTGCAGTTACTGTACAAGAGCAGTTGGGAACAGAATTGGGCCAGAAGTTCCCTGCATGCTATCTCTTTGCGGTAACATAAAATTTTAATGGGCAAAAATTACAGGGAAAAGAACACTTTGTTTAAAAATGTTCATGAAGGGAGAGGAACTTTTTTTTTTTCCTGAATAGAGGTCTTTTGATAGTTGTTTGCTGATTTTATGCTTACACGTGTTCTGTAGCTGCATAGGGACATTTAATATGAGCCCACACATTGATACTCCAGCAGAAGGGTCTTAAATATTCATATGATGACTAGATTTGTGTTATTTGCTTCTTTTCTTCTCTACCCAGAGTTCTAAGTACTGTTAGATAATTAAACATTACAGGGTCTGTGATAGTGAACATTTCTGAAGGTCTGGGCATTAATTTCTTGTCCTGCCAGCTGGAAGGAGTGTGATGCTCTGGCATTGGTCTACTTGGAGGAAAGTGTTTTTCTGATATTAGATTAAAACATTTCATCCCTGCATAAATCCTTATGGCTTTCTGAGAAGGATTTAGTGCGAAGAGCATTCAGCCTTGTGTAGGAAATTATTTTAGAGGAAGATGTTTGTACCTGTGCAACAGTAAACCATGGTGTTACTGGTGTGAGATTCGAGTGCAGATGAAAACTCCCAGATGTAGGCGAGTACCTGCAAGGCACCTTCAGGCCCCATTATAGTCAGTGGTAATCAGGGCCCCCTTCAGCTGCTCATGCAGAAGCAACTGGTACCATTTGAGGTGTCCTCGTACACTTTTCGTAGTTTCTAACAGCTATTTGAGAAGTATGAGAGTTCCCTGTAGGTCCTGTGCCTTGTCTGCTAACCACATCCAGGTGCAGGTTTCATCTGCCTAAAGAGAGGGCATTGAGTCGTGTTTGAAATGGCATAACCTGTGCCCTTTGGCCTCCAGCTGACCCTCCAGAAAGGCATAAATCTCCTGCTGTTCAGGCAACAAGTTGTTAATCTCTGTGGACATATCTGCATAAACATCCAGATGTCTTGGTTGCCTGGAGCCACCTCAGGCAACTCAGGTGGTTCCAGCTGCCAATGTTTAGGCAACTAAATGGCGTGCCCCTGGGTGGATCAGCTGCATCCCTTATGAGGCCCCATTGCCTGGGACCCCTGGAAACACAGGAGGCTCAGACACGTCACTCACACGCAGACACGCTTGGGCATCTCACGCACCTTGTGATGGGTGGCTGACTCCCTCACATCATGTCACAAGAGTGACATCTCACTGAGTCTGCAGTGCTGCCTGGGACTTTGCTGAGAGGAACAAAGCAGAGAAAACTGTGATTGCTGCTCATGTTGCTGTGCTGTGCTCTGTAACTCAGGTGGTGTGACACACTGTGGACCTGGTCTGTGGTCTCCCAGTCCTCCTGCCTTATCTGCATAGCCACAAAACGGCCACTGGGCAATCCAGCCAAGTCAGAACACTGCACCAGGGGGAAGTCAGTGGCCCTGAGGCTTGATCAGTGGGCAGCACAAGCACTGTGGAATAAATTGTGTATCCTGAAACAGCTCAAATGACTGTCCTTCTGAGACAGCAGTAGGTATCCTATGGTAACTGGCTTGTTTTCTCCGTCCCTTTGGGCCGATCTTTGAATTTCCCAACATCATTTTGCCTTTTTCTTTCCATCACTTCACCTGTGTTTGCCAGCAGTGCTGTCTTTGCCTATTAGCAGTTGTGTACCTGCTGCTGTGCTTTTTCTTTTTTTGGCAGTTCCCATGCAGATTGCGCTTGCTTTCTTTTGCCCCAAACCTCTTTGGTGCATGTCAGCATTTTATCTGTTTGCATGCACTAGGGAATGATAGGAGCCATGATCTATTTGGGTCAGTGCATGTTTGTAACAATTCCAAAAGGAGGGATTTTCTAAGAATAAATTCTCCAACGCCAATCTAGTTCTCATTCTTACCCACATAATATCTGTTAGCACCCTTCTGCTATTTTTATACTTGTGAAACTGGGGTAGCATGATGAGTCTTTCTGTTGTTTTTGCTTTCTTTCTGAGTAAGTCTTCCACTTCTCCTCTTGGTTGAATAACTCATGGAAGTACATACCAAAGCAAGTAGTTTAGCAGCTGTCCCAAACTAAGGTCTGCTGGCATGTTTCAAGTCAGCTGGCAATTCAAAAAGGACTCTAAAAGGGTGACATGGTTGTTCTTCTGAAAGTAGCACATCAATTTGATATTGAACCTAAGTAAATGTAGAGCTGGATGACCTTTGCTCTTCAGACAGTTTGCCAGCTGTTCATTGAAGTCAAATTTTTTCAACAAAAGGAAAAATTAATTTACTATCACTGCCATCAAATCAACCTGTAAATGTTTCACCTTTCAATAACTAATGGTCACTCTCTTGATTTATGAATGGTTTCTTTGAAAACTGTTACCTTCTACAGAATCTGATTGCTTTGCAATAAAACTGTGTCCCTAAGGAAGGAAGAAGGATTAAAAAGGGTTTTTTCACCATGTAGCATTAGGTTATCCTTTAAAATGAGACATGTTCAGGAGTATTACAAAAGGCCTGAGCATGGCAAATTTCTCAAAGAATAAAGCAGATGAAATCCAGACTACTTGGTGAAGGAAAATCGGACCTGAACAGGGTGTTATAACAGTGATGTAATGGTAAATTGTAAAAGATAAGTAGCTGTTGAAATTACTGGGCAGGGTGTGGTGTATTGTAGCTGTATATATTCTTGAGCTGACTTCTCCATATCATGTATGTTTGTGTCTGCTATATTGCTTAAGGTTATTTATCACATTTTAGGTAAGTGCCTCTATTGCTTAATTCTTATAATTTCATTGTCTTTCTGAGAAAATGTTTTCATATATTTTCATATATTTCATATATATCTGCTCTTTATATTTTTGTACTGACAGGCCATAGTTAAAGTAATCAATACATGTTGTTATCTGTACTGGTAGTTTTATAAAGAGTTTGTGTGGGTATGTTTGAGTGGTACGTTATTACAGAAAAAATAATTCAGAGGGGAAGAAGTGCTAAAAAAGGTTGCCCAGGGTAAGAAATACTCAGCAAACAGCGAGGGTGGCAGTGTTTTTTGCTAGAAGCACCAAGCCTCAAGGTGGGTGCAGAACTGACGGCAGCTCAGTGGAGCAGTGGCACTGCGACAGCCTCACTGTGTGCCCTCCAGAAAGGAGGAAGAGGTGATCACGGAAGGAAGAACAAGGTTCTGCAGGTTGCAGAGGGTGGGTGAAGGTGCCGAGAGGAGGCAAGATGGCAGAGTTAGAGGCTACCTGGCCATGCAGGAGTGGAAGCAGGAGCTGCTTTTGTGGTGAGAGTGTACGTGGATGTGGGCCCAGGCCTTCGGTGTGTGCATGTGCATGTGCCTACTGCGGTCACATCTACACAGTCAGAAGACTCTTCTCAGCTGCTGTGTGAAGGAGAGGAGCTTACTGCTGATCAGTCGTACAAAGGTGTTGAGCTTACAATCTGCTCTTGCCTCATACATCACCAGTGAAAGACTCTTTTTATCTGGTCTGTCTTGACTATCATTCCTATCCCTGGAGAGCAGTTATCCTGTAACCTGACAGGCTTTCATCAAATCTCAGTCTTATTCTTCTCTTTCAAAACCTTAACAAGACCACGTTCTGTGGGGAAAAAGTAATGATTTGGATCAGCACAAAAGAGAAACCTGGAAGAAGCAAAGCCTGGCTGGTTATTGATTGTATGAAGTGATGTGATGCTCTGCTTATCCTGCCTACCAGCCATTGCTTCTCTGTCATCATGCTTTGGCAGCTTGTAACTCAAAGTAGTAGCAAAACTTTTTGCAGGAGGAATGATGTATTTTTCTTTCTCTCTGCAGTGCTACCCGTATTGTAGAGCTTCCAGTGAAAATAATGCTAATGATAGCAACATGGGAAAGCACAGAGGAAGGGGAAGTCTTGCAGCATTAGTGATGCTTCAACTGCAGAGTAACTGATGCCAACAGGCAGCAAGAAGAACAGACTGGAGAAAGGGGGAAAAATTTGTTATTCAACAAATTTGATTTTACAAGCTATAGGTCAAATTCTGTTTTGTTTCTAGCTTAAATGCAACAGGAGGGTATTTTTACTAGGGATAATGATTTATTCATGTGAAGGAAATGTTCTGTTTATACCAAGTTCAGACTACAAAGTGGTAGTTAGTAGATGACATTCAGACTGTAGATTTCCCCTGAAACAGTGTGAGAAAGTATTTATTTTCTGAAATCTGTTTCCCTTCACAGATAGTTTCCTACCATGAAATATCCAACAGCCAGGAGAAAAAGCCCAGTACTGTGACAGGCTGAATATGTAAATGCAATATTCATATGTAGCTTTATGGAGGATTTCTTTTCCACGGTGTATGAACCAAACATCTCAATTAAATTGAGAAGGGGAAGACCTGGTTTTCATTAGCTGTGAAGACTTTCAGAATTACATTAGTTGCAGTTGATTAGATCTTATAATTGCATTTGCTGTGTGTCATGATGAGGGAGTAAGGGGTTTGGGTGTGTTGGGGGAGGCGGTACTCAGCTTGTAGATCACTCCTGGAGGAATCATGATTAGTTTCTGCTGCCTTGGTCTATCGGGATCAAGCCCAGAGTTTTATACTTCCCTTTCCACAGCAGGAGAGAAGGTGGATAAAATGCACCAGGTGTCGCAACGTTGCTGTGGGGGGTAGGACACTTTTGGGTTTATTTTGCCTCCCTACTCCTTCCTGCTTCAGGTGCCAAGCAGGACACCGCCTGCTCAGTGGGGAGGTGAATCCACCGGATATGCTGGACTGTCAAATGCCAGTGGTGTTTTCCTTTACCCTAGCTCTGCTTCCAACTGAAAGGGCAGAATGATGTCATTATGCTAGTCTTGGAGAGAGCTTGCAATGAAATTGTGCCACAACGTGAGGCCGTGAAAAGACGTGGTCTGTCAGTGCTGCTCCCGCTGCCCCAAGGCTTCGTTACCCATGTTGTCTGGTCTGATGGCTCAGCCAAGGAGGCCAGCTCAGAGCAGGGCATGTGAGGCCCTTCCCACAGGCCCCCACACATTAACCTCCCCTGCTTTGGTCTGTGATTTATAGATCTCCTCTCCTAATTCTGGGTGTCTGAAAGTTCACTGGCCTGTCAGAGGAGATGATGACGTTCAGGCTAACTTTGAAGGTACCCCTCTCTCCGTAGGCAGAAGTTAGTCTTTACTGGTCATACAGAGCATGCAGGCAGCCGGTTTAGATTATTTTTATGTGATTGCAGTTAAGGTGGCACCTTCCCTCAAGGAACACATGGCTGTGTTTCCAACTTGAAAGAGAAAAGGAAGATCATGTAGATGTGGCACTGGGTGGGAACACCAGGGATCTGGGCTAGGTTCAAAGACCTCTTCAAAAACCAGCAAATCCTTCATCTTGGACATTTTTTTCGTGAAAAGGAAGTTATTTACACAGGGATTCTGTCACGTGCTGTTTTGGTCTTATCTTGACAAAAAGTAAACTCTTCAAGACAGGGACGATCACCAGCAATGAAGAAGGCTCTGCATATTTGCACCAAATATTTAAGAAAAACTGACATTCCTAATGAGATACAAATGCTAAAAAGTTAAAAATCATTTTATTGAATCAAGTGAAATGATAAATTTGGGCTTGAAATAGCTCTTCACCTTTACAAAGCACATTGTAAGGTGAAAATTGTTTTCTTTAAATTGATCTATTACCAAGTTAAATGACTGCTGCCTCTCTTACTGTGGGATATCACACAGCTTAAGTCTCACTAATTTCTTCTCTTTCAAGAGTATTTAATCTTAAATATAACAGGCCCTTCTGATTTAATTTGTATTCTACCTCCAAGGACCATCACTTAGCTTCCCTGGAAGACCTCTGCCTTCCAGACACTTATGTCTATAGATTATATGATAGCATTGGCCCTCAGTAATCTGAACTATTTAGATTTAAAATTATTTTGACTAAATTTTTCAAAATTGGGATGGCTTTCATGTGCTTCATTTTGGGGGGCATCTCATTCAAGGCACATTAAAAGGCTATAGTGTCCTGACAGTTGGATACAAGACATTTTTTAAATTTCTCATTTTAGGTAGAGTTAATTTCACTATAAGTACTAAAGTTTGAGCAATCTGAAAGTTCAGTATTAGCAGAAGTCATGTAGTCTTCTTCTGTGGTGGGAATGTGGTGCGACCCTGTAGATAGCATCTGGGTGAACAAAAACCTGGTTTTAGAGATGTAAACATACAGAAGTGGAATCCCATTCTAAGTAGGAGTATCTTTATTGGAAAAAAAAAATAAAGAGCAACATTTCATTAGGGACAATCAGAGCATTGTGTTTTGTTCCTGCATATTTTGCAATCTTCTTTAATTTTATAAGGTCGGGGTCCTTTGGAAATTGGAAGTAGCCTCTGGAAAAGTACTATTTGTTGTGTTTCATGGGCCTGATTCAAATACCAGTTTGAGAACAAGTACAATTGGCATGGATTTTAGAGGCCTTTTAGGTCAGATGACTGAGGCAGTCTCTGTGTGTGGCTGCTTCCCAGGTTAGGGTAAATTTCTCAGTTTCCATTATTATAACCTGAGTTTGCAAAAGAGTTGCTTGAAATGTGGTTGCACTGCAAAAACTGAAAGGGGATTTGGTATGGTAGAATTACATAAACAGCAAAGTGCAATTATAAACAGGCCTTGTTTAATATGAAAGAGCATCTAGTTCCAGGAAAAGCAAAGCTATCAGAAGTATTTGTGTCGGTGCTGGAAAACACTTCACAAAGGCAGCTTTCATTTCTATATGCTCTAAAGTATGCAGTAATCATGGTCTAATTACCTCACTGCAGCCAGAAAGCAATATGGGATATTGTGGGGGTGTGGGAAAGAACATAATAATGCTACAATTAAGCTGTAATCTTTGGCATGGTCACTCAGTAGATAAAGCTTTTCTGCTGTCGTATTCAAGACAGTCATTATTTGGCTGCTAAAGACTGGGGAAAATATGTGGTGCTGTTCCTAGGAGCTGTTTCACAGAGGCTTCATTATGGGTTTCTTCCTCAGCAGCTGGCCAAGCCCAGCCGATGCTCAGCATTTGAGAGCTGTGGCCTCAGCACTCCCCTCCTCCCTGCTTGTGCTTGGGGGGTTTGTACTGGTAGTGGAAATGGGGGGAACCTGATTAGCCACCGTGGAATGAATTTGTGAGCTTTAAGTTATTGGATGAAATCCTGTTTGCTCAGGGCCTGATTTATAATGGAAGTTACCTTTGGCAGAGATTTGTGAGCATATAGTTTATACACAGAAGGACCTTGTGAATGTGGGAAATAAATGTGATAGCTCTGTGACAAGATAGGTGCGTAATTATGCACACGTATTAACCCCAGGATGCAGACTGTGTTTCACAGAGACATAATCACATCTGTATGCAATTATGCTCCCCTTCCTTTGCAAATCTGGTTTAACAGCCTGCTAGAAAACCTTGCTAGTGACATCTCTTATTTTCTGAAGTTCTCCACCATTTTAATAGAAACTATCCCACTGCCTTGAAGCAAGCTCTTGAATTCACACACTTAATTGTTCATACAACTTCCCTGATTCTTTCCACTTTCCCAAATTTCTTTCTGAGGAGGAGAGGCTGCCTGCACTGCAGGCTCACGTGGACTTGCTAAAATTCTAGAAAGGAAAGAGTGGCAGGAGAAGTCAGGTCAACTTTGAATATGTTAACCTTGAGGTGACGTCTGACAAGGCATGAATGAGTTGCTTGGAGTATGAATGTGGATTGTGGCATAGATCAGCCTTTACTGCTGCAAGAGGCTTTTAAAATTTTTCTGCAATGCCACAGATAGATGGGTTCAGAGAAACTGGATTTCTCTCTCAGAGATGTTAAGGCTTCGAAGGGGTTAAAAGTGACCAGTGGTTTGGAACTGTTCAGTTTTGTCTTAGATTTGTTTTTGCATTATAGAGCACACACATCCTTTGATAAGCCAGCTATGATTTCTGAAAAAATAGGTACAGTGGGGAATTAGATCTGAACCTCATTATTCTGCTGTTTCGCGAAGCAGAAACATGAACTATTTTGAAGGCTTACGGCGTGCACAGTCTCTGCAAGAGCACAGTCTCATCTGACAGCCTGCAAGAGCAGCGCAGTCCATGTCAGTAATTCCTTCCAGCATCAGGCTTTCAGGACCAGGCCTTAATTATGTGCACATCTGGTCTTCACTGCTTGGAATAAGATGTGTCTGACTTGAACTGTTCTCATTAAATGGGTGCTGCCAAGCCAAGCAGCTCAAAACACAACTGCACCAGAAGAGCTCTAACCTTATAGGAAATTATTTGTCCTGATTTAGTGCTTTGGAACCCCAAAAGCAAAATGTAGTAGGTACTGCATGAAAAAGGTGATCTTAGTTTTAAGGTTTGTGTAGTTCAGAACTGTATCTACATTTAAACAGCTAGAAGCCAAAAGAAGGCATCAGAGATGCAGAGACAGCAAATCAACAATTTACAAATCCATCTTAACGACTTTTTTGCAGTTCATTTGAATAAACTTCATGATCTTGACTCTAGCAACACTGCAGGTTTAGGAGAGGTTCTGCCAGGCAGCACCTCAGTCCAAACAGCAGTCCTGTCATCTACTGTCTCCAGAAGCATTTAATTGTAATTGCTGTTACTCACTTCACACCAATGTAAAGCAAGGATAATTGTGTATTCAGGCTGTTCCACAGTATCACCTATTTTAATGTGGCAATGCCTGAGAACTATCTGCAATTTCTCTTTTTGATAAAAATTCAACATCTTTGTATCTATTAGGTTCTCATGCACACTTACTGGTATTTTGATATCTTAATGTAATCTTTGTCACCTATAAGAGAGGTGGTTGCCCCAGGCAGCAAACAGAACTGGGAACTGGGAAACGAAGAGGAGCTGGAGTGGGTAGAAAGTTGGACATGTCCTGTGGTGGAGAAGTACTGAGAGAAGTAGCTCTAACACAGGGGGGTTAAGGCCCAAAGGACCCACTGTTACTAGATGCTCAGTCTAAGACACGAAAGATCTGGTTTCACCAAGCTAGAACAGCTTGAAGCATCATTTTGGCTGCCGTCAAAAGGCTTTTTCCCAAAACCAATCCCATGCACCACTCAGGAGTTAATTCTGGTCAGGGACCACTCCTGGAAGATAATTTGGATACAACCACCATTCTGTGGAGAATAAGAAAGTTTAAGAGTGCGGACTTGGGCTGTACAAGACAATTATCTCCAACATGTTTCATTTACTGCTCTGGACCTACCCTTCATGTTCAAAGCACAACTCCCACTGGCTTCTGCAGACAGGCTCCAAACCAGGACTTGCAGTAGGAGATACCTATGAAAAGTTTGGCCCAAGTATTTTGCCCACACAAGGGCAAATGCAGCCCTGATGATGTCACGACATTTGTGTGTAACGCCGTATCAGGTTGTGCTGTCAGGAATCCACCAGCTGTGGCAAGTTGCAAAAGGAGACACTCAGGAGCTGCCTCCAGCTGCTCTGCCGTTAAAGCTTGGTTAGGCCACGTGGTGGAAAAGGTCAGAAAACACTTTCAATTTTAAATCAAGAGGTTTAAAGAAAGGTTGTTTGGGTGAAGGAAGGGTGCTTTAAGTTCATTTTAACACAGTTCAGCATAGTGCTACACTTAAGGTTGTTCCAGGAGCACAAATGGCATTTTCTGCCAGCACCATGGTATTTCCGTGCATGCAAAGAACAGTCCTAATGTGGAAATGGTTCTGGATTGAGTAAAGTGCATCTGCCATGTCCTCCCCCTTCTCTAAATCAAGTGTGCAGTTTGGTGTGAGCTTTCATTGGTGCAGGAGTTGCAGATTGCCTGCCTGCTGTGTTTTCTTTAGGGTGGCCTGAGGGTGTCACATACAAGGAATGTGCTCAGTCTTTTTGGGCACTGCTGTGCCTGCTGGTGCCTGAGCTGGGTCTGAAGTTGCAGAGGGAATTATCTGGAGAGGGACTAAGGTAACAGGTCTCCAGTAGGATGCTAGCTTTGTAGAAAAAGTCTGTTTCCAGGATTTGGAGGAACAGAAGATAAAAAGCATTGAGGGGTGTTACTCACACCTGCAGGACAATTTCTGCTGTTGCCTGTTTGTTGCAGTCCAGGTTTCTGGTCTGGTTTTGTGGTTGAATGACAGCATTTGTAGCTGGATGTCAACCAGACGACATTAGTTTCATACTTCCTAGTTTGTGGGTCCACATATCTTGTACTTCCCCATTTTCTGGCTTAATGCAGCTCTCTGGGGGATTGCTACCAGAATAATAAACATTTCATTTAAAAATTCCAACTTCTTTCCTACTCTCGCCGCTCCTTGCCAGGTCTGCGCTGTTGGGGTGGAGGGGATCTTGCGAAGCGGCTGATCTCCCTGACCTGTTTTGCAGTTTAGCAGCGGGTCACTGAAGGCACTGGGAGCAGGAGGGCTGGCAAGGGGCAGGGAGCAGTAGGAGACTGAGCAGTTCAAAAGGGAGCCCTGTAACCGCAGCTCAGAGGTGAGCACGTGAAGCACCTGGGCAGTGCTCCCGTTAGCCGAACACAGCCTGGCAGCCCAGGACAGGGAGTCGCGATCCCCGCAGCCTCCACGAATCTCTCCTGTCCTGTCGTGTTTGGCTTCTCACATTCAAAGTCGCTCAGTTGTCAGAACAATTTAGTGTCTTGCCTACACTCCATCTATAATTCATTAAGAAACCCAGAGAGGTGAAGCTGTTGACATTTCCCCCTCTTTTCCCCTCTGGAAGGCGTGGGCTGAGTGTTTTTTGCAGCAGGACGTGAATGAAACTGCTCTAAACTCAGAAGCCAAGGGGAAGGTGACAGGAAAGGGACATGCTGCCGTCTCCTGCCAGGACACCAGAGCGTGGTGTCTGCCTCTCACAAGCATATCCTGAACATGCATCCTCATAAACTCGGGCAAAACTTTGCTCAGAAAATCGTGACCAGATCCTGGACCTGAAGTGCACTGGATTTTTCAGATCCTAGGCTTCAAAGGTGTTCAGGTCTCACTCCAAGCTTTTGCAGCAGCAACCCCACTCGTTAAAATTAACAACACTCCATGTTCTCCCCAAAGTTGCAGCCTGTATATCTGCTTCACTCCAGATACAGTTTTTTTACAGGTTTGCATTCCCCTCATCATCAAGTCAGGCTGAACTGCCGCAGGTCTGCTTTATCCCTGCAACAGCTGCAAGCAAAAAGAACACATTATTCACCATAAAAGTGTGGGTTATGCAACAAAATATCTGTCATTTTGAAACCACAAATGTAATTGGGTGTTTAAGTGCAATTTTGAGGAATGACTACAGGCATCATTTATCATATGGGTTCCAATAATGGCAAATATTGATGTCTAAAAAGCAAGAAGTTCCCATAAGAAGGAGAAAATTTATCCAATATAGTGTGAAGGTTAGTTTTCTGAATTGACTTTGAAACGTGAATGCAGAGTATTGTTTGAATTTTGCCATAGATGAAATAATCAGGTTTGTTAACCAGGTGTTCCAGGCCTGTCCCTGTTATTATTTTTTTAGAGTTCAGCATCTCCAGCAACTTGTGTGGAGATTTCTGTGGGAAGGGTACAGTGAAAGAAATCATCATCTTACAGGATTGTCATATAGGAAAATCATTTTAAAAAACCAAAACAGTTCCATTGACCATCATCCTGTCTGCAGTGTCTCTCTGCAAGGTTGAACTGTTCGAGTCCGACAGTCTTTCAAGGGTGGAGGTAGGACCTTTTTGAGCCCAACAGACGAAGGGCCCCATGTGAACTCCATCTGTAGCAGCAGGGTTTGCATCCTGCTCTGAAGAACCCTGGTAAGAGCCACAAATGGCAGTCCCCAGATGGGGAGATTCACCAGAGGGCAGCACAATATCACTTTCTATTGTAAAAGCAGGAGTTAATCATTTCAGCTGTCTAAGAGCTCTTAGAAATTAGCTGTTTGTTATTCCATCCTTGTGATTTCAAATAAGTTTCTCTTTAAAGCTAGCCCCTGGAGCAGCTCCTAATCCAAGGTATTGGGCATACACTGATGTTTTAGTGTCCAGGAATTCACCTAGTGGAAGCAGAGGGAGTTCAGGCAGTTGTGTTTTCAATGTGTGTCTTTGCCAGGTTTCTGTCCAGGGCTGGTTGGGGCAGCTGATGGGTACTGGCCCAGCTTCAAGCATTTCAGAAAGTCTCCTGGATTAAAGGCACCAGCCTGGGCGAATATTGTTTCGGCTTAATCTTTTGGGAGGCATTAAACAGAAGGAGTAAGCCCTGTCACTACATGATAAGGGTTCACAGAGGGTGAATATAGAACCAGAGAGTCACCGAATGGCCTGGCTAGGAAGGGACCTTAAAGCTCATCTAGTTCCAACCCACCTGCCAGGGCAGGGACACCTTTCACTAGACGAGCTTGCTCAAAGCCTCCATCCAGCTGGGCCTTGAATATCCCAGGCATGGGCCATCCACAACTTCTCCGGGCAACCTGTTCCAGTGCCTCCCTACCTTCACTGTAAAAAATGTCTCCCTAATATCTAATCTATACCCGCCCTCTCTCAGTTTGAAGCTACTCCCCCTGTTCCACCACTAAATGCCCTTTTCAAAAGTTCCTCTCCAGCTTTCTAGTAGGTCCCCTTTAGATATTGGAAGGCTGAGGTGTTTTTGTATTATAATTGTATTTACTTCTGGTTGTCCTGTGTGCTGAGAAGCTTCTAGGTCCTCTAGCACTTATGCCAAACTCTTCCCTTCAAAGAGCTAAGAGGAATGACTGGTCACATCTTGCCTGCTCAGCTTCCTTCATTCAGGGTTTCCCCTGTCACCAGTCTGTTTCTAGTTATTCTAGGAATTCTGTTCTGCTTGCACAGGGGTCTCCAGTGGTCGCCTCCTCTGGTTCAAGTGCCACTGTACTTTTCCTTCATTTTCTGACCTTTCTCTCAACTTACAGTCAAAGCAGTTCTTCCTCTTTTCCTGTAAATTAACTACATCTTCTGTCCTTGGTCATTCCCTTTGCTATTTTGGCTTCTGCCTGGTGGGATGCCTCATGGCTAGCATCAATCTTGGGCTTCATTCGACATCACACGTAGATCTCCCTTGACTGACTGTTCCTGATCTCACTCCTTTTGAAGTTCTGAACTCCATCTGCTCCAGCTCATATCAACTCTTCCTAACTCGGTACTGAAGCCATCAAAGATGCATTTTTTCCATGGGGCTGCTCCCCATGTATCCTTAACTTCCCTTAGCTCAAACATTATCTTTATTTAAAGTTCAGGAGTCTTAAGGATACATATTTAGAATTTAAAAACCCCCTTTTCTTACAGTATTAGTTTAAGCTACATTACTTAGTCTTCTGAGAGGAGTATAGAATTGTTCTTCAGAGTAGGTACAAAATTACGACCGTAGTAGTAGAAATAGTTTAAGTATCTTTCAAGACAGCTGTGTCTGCTTTAAAAGAAAATAAACATGTGTTTCTGTTTTAAGAAAAATATTTTTAAATTCCTATTTTTTTCTTATATTTTTCTTTGCCCAATATTTGAAGAAGAAAAAAAAAGAGTTTATTTTTTCATTTGCATTCTTTTTATATCTTGGGAAAACCAAGGAAGAAAAGACATCAAGAATGCTGAAAAAATATTTGGTTCGGCTTAGTTTGATTTTACATTCCATTTTCATGTCTTTTTTTTTTTCCCCCAAAGGGAAAAAAAGAAAATTAGGGTTTTTTGGAGGCAAAAGGATTGAACAAAGGAAATTAAAAGATCTTTTAAGAATTTTTTTTTTTAGTTTTAGCAGGGCAGAAGAGGTCTTTGAAAACTCACAAAAATATGAAAGTTTAAAAGAAAAGTACTTTCTATTCAACCCTCTTAACAAGGGTTTGGAGCTAGTTGAGGCAGCACAGTGTGCTCTGTAATGTTTTCTAAATGAGGACAGTCCGTCACCTTTACAGGACTCCACCCCAGTGCACAGTGCCCTTGCATGTCATCACAGAGGTCTTTGTGGGCATTACACCACATTTGCTCCTGACTAAATCTGATTCTGTTTCTCTGGAGGTCTCCATTTCACAGTCTGATATGACCGTGACTCAGTGTACAAATAACCCAACTTTTGCTTTAAAATAGGGATGAGGCAGGGCTGTATCATCTGCTGTACACATGTTTAGAATGTTCTGCCACTGCTTTTAAATGCTTAACTTTTCAGGCGCTGCCAAGATAACCAGAGAGGCCCATTGCTTGGCAGTGGTCATCCCTGAAGAGTGATCCTCTTTGGGATCGGTGCTTAAGGGTACCAGTAAGATGCGTCTTTGTCAGGGTGTGTGCCACCTATTCATCCTCTGTATTCAGGGGTTTGGAGAAGTTACACATTGTCTGGCTTTCTTATAACTTGGCCAAGCTAAAGATACTTAACTACACCTTGAAGTTGGTCTTTTCATGGTCAGCAACTTTTTCCATCTTTTGTTTGTTTCTTCCCATTTCAATTTATAGCCACGCCATTATTATCCAAAAGGAAAAAAAAAATTTAAAAGCATTTATCCACTGTGGATAAATTAGTAAGAATTGGTTCTTCTTGGAAGATGTTCAGGAGTCTGATCCTGTGTGGTTGAAATCAATGAGCCCATTTTATGCAGGAACAGAAATGTGACTTGTAAGAGCTACCCAGTCACATAACTTAGTTGTTAAGTAACTTCTCTGATTCACCAGATTTCCTTTGATCTGAATGGCCTTTTTCTGGAAATAAATTTTTTTTTCTCATAAGATTTTAATAACAAAAGGGTGATAGGTTTATGGATACAAGTATGATATTAGTACCTAATTGAAGAAAAGAAAGAAAAGCAAATTAAAAAAATGTCTGTGCATACATATTATAAAATAATATATTCTGTAAAGAAAAAAATATATGTACATACATATTTCATATGCAGAAATATATCTATGAAAATATATGCATTAAAGTAAGTCTTTAGTGGCTTTAGACATTATTCAATCTTATATTTGTGCTACTTTTTCATTCCCAAAATATATCTGCTCATTTCTTAGCCTTTGTATTCTATTTTGGTTTTTATCCATCTTGAAATCAGGCTGAAAGCCTGTAAATAGGTTTTGCATAACATATTTCTAAATTATGGAAAAATTGATCCTTCAGCAGTGAAGGATTAATAACTCCTTTTTCATTTTGCCATGTCAACGATGTATTACATTAAAAATATGTACAGCACTTTAGAATATATTATATACCAAAACTTATATATCGTAAATAGGGTTTACCACCCAGGATGCTTCCCTAGAGGCTGCTGTGCTGTAGCAAAAGTTGTGTTAATTCAAGTTCTTAAAAAATACCCTGTCTACTCTGCTCTGCTAGACTTAGACTCAGGTGGGGAGAAGCTAAAAAAGAAAGTTCAGTATTGTTAGTCTCCAGACATACTACTAAGAAAACAAGTATGTCACACAGAAATAAGACTATAACTCACGTGCTGCGAGAAAGGTTTTTGTGGTATTCTTTTCAAAGACTTACCCAGCTTGTTTGTCACTTTAAGCCTCGAATCACGTGCAGGCAGGAGACATTGAGAGGAAGGAGGTGAATGCCTGCTGCAGATCTCTTTTTGGCTTGTTAACTTTGCAGAAGTTGTCGTTGGTTTTGAAAGCTCACTTTTCAATGAAATTAACAAATATCACCACAAAATAGATTACGGTGTCCCTCAAAGTGGATTTATAAACCTTTTCCTGAAAATACAAGTACAGAGACGCTGTACTATCTTTTATTAACTTTGAGATTGTAGATAGGTAACAGCTTGCGTTAATATTTGACAAATCTGTTCTATGTCGCCATCAGAAGTGTAGCTGAAAATCTCTTTGGCTGGCTGGCTTGTACTTGAAACTGATTTTCATAAGATCTGGATTTGAGAATCTCGCCTGCCAGACTTGTAGCTGTCAGATTCATTATCTTCAAAATTTTTCTTAACCTCTAATGGTGTTTTTCTTTCTGCAGAAACAGGAGGTGCATGCAGCACAGATGCCAGCCTTCTTCAAGGAGTAACCTCTTCATCCCCAAGTGATACCAGCTCCTGCTAGTACCATGGGGCCAGAGGGTGGTTTCTTAGGCAGTGGACAGATCCATGTCATCCTGTGGGGAAGTTTGGCAGCCGTGACGACACTCTTGTTCCTCACCTTCCTCATCTTCCTTTGCTCCAGCTGCAATGGGTAAGTCTCCAGGACTTAATGGTTCTTGAATGACTTAGTACAGGGATTGACATAGCTTCACATATAAATAGTTAGCAGGAAATACTGAGGCCTTAGGTACAGAAATTTTTGAAATGTAGTTTTCAGAGCAAATCTGAATTTGAGCAGTTCTGTTAATTGTAAAATCTATTTATTTTTTTCTTTTGCTGTGGAGGAAGTAAAACCTTTGTGCTTGCTCAGTGGTTTCCCCTAAGATGAAGCCTGAAGCACCGGTGGACACTGACTGTTAGCAGATCACACCCCTCAGCTGAAACTGAGAACATTAGATGGGCTGAACAGGGCCAAAATCATATAGGTAAAAAGGAAAGGAAAGTGATTTCTATGTACTTCAGCTTTGCTTTGGCCATTCCTGAAGTACAGGGAATTGATCCTGCCTTTCAAGCAAAAATGAGTAAGAATCAAATGGTGATACTAATTAATGTCTTACATCTTATCCTTATTTTCTTCTCCATAAGAGGATTCAATTTCACCAATATAGGCACTTCTACGGACTTTGTTTATTCACATTTCAAGGCTCCTTCACGACATGTAAGCTGAGCCCTGCTGACTGCACTGGGGAGCTGGGCAGCCTGTGCTCTGTCCATGCTGCCCTTCCACCAGGTCAGAGCAGTCAGACCCTTCACTGTGAGGAGTGGGACTGCTGTGGTCCACACTGCTGTGTTTTGCAGCACAGCTCAATCAGCTGAGTATATGGGGAAGAAAATCCAGTACAGCAACAAAGTCTGTGGTTTGGATGCATATGCCTCTAAAGAGCATGTGCTTTCACCCCTTCAGCATTGAGAGCACTGAAGAAGCTCTGCAGCCATAAAATGCACTGAATGGGCACAAGGTGTGTCTCCAGTGGAAGGCCCTGTTTTTCAGCAGAATTTCTCTGATGCTCACCAAGCAAAAAACAGTCATGAGCCTAAACAGGCCCTGAAAGTTGGCTGAAACCCTAAAAAGCCTAAGTTGGAACTTGTAATTTCAGGTGATTCACGAGAAACACTTTAGTAAGCTGTTAGGTGATACGTCAATATCTTCTTATTGCCAGAGTTTCTTGTGATATCTGTGTTAAAAAAAAAAATTTAAATTTATTTAAAAGTAGAAAACCTATTTTAAAAACTCTTTAGCCCACAAACATTGCATTTAGATACTGTGTATGATCTTAAAGACCTTTTTCAACCCAAATGATTCTATAAATCTGTTGTGTTACACACCGGTCCTTCAAACACGTCTAGGAAGTTGAGTCAAACCACTGACTAGTCTTTGCAGTTACAGAGAGACATTGCCAGAAACATTCTGGTGATGTTTTTAAATAAATTCTTGTGTTGCTAGTTTGGACACAGTATCTTTTGTTTCAGGTAATTCTGTAGGGCAGGTTGTTTAAGCATAAATGCAATTAGGCAGAATTTCTTTCTGGCTTACTCTTCAAAAATGGATGAGGACATAGAAAACTTAATAAAATTTGCTCTTTCTAAAATATCAGAGTGAGAAAAACTTCTAGAGATGAAATTAATCTTTTAACTGTCTCTGCCCTGCATTGGTGCCAGCTTACTTCTGTTTTGTTATTTCCCATTTAGGTGGAATTTTAACAGTTGCTAATGTGGGAAGTACAGTTCCCTGCAGACTTTAGAATAAGCACGGATTACATATTGTCAATATTTTCTCACCTTTTTACTTGACTTTTCGTCTAGGGGAAGGACTAACATTATTTTAAGCTCATACTGAATTACAGTATTTCTGAATAAAAGCTGTATTCCCAAAATGGTAAATACTGGAAATGTGATCCATTCTTGGAATCCTGTGAAGTATCTAGGAAGTGGGATTCCTTTAAAAATGGAGGCCTCTGCTGCTATGAAATGTATAGGCTTTTTTGAGCTGTTCTTGCTTGTTATTAATTTTGGCTAGCGTTTTTAGTGGAAGTTGACTGAATTTTGTCAGTTTTTCTAATTCTTCATAAGATAAACACTTTTTACTGACACAGTTTAAGGAACTCCCCAAGTCGTCTGTCACCAAAACATGTATCTAAGCATTTCGGAGATGATTAAATTGAAGATAATAATGTGTTTATTATCATGGAATCATAGAATGGCCTGGGTTAGAAGGGACCTCAAAGATCATCTAGTTCCCTGTCATGGGCAGGTCACCTTCCACTAGACCAGGTTGGCCAGAGCCCCATCCAACCTGGCCTTGAACACTCCCAGGGATGGGGCATCCACAACTTCTCTGCACAACCTGTTCCAGTGCCTCACCACCCTCACAGTAAAGAGTTTTTTCCTAATGTTTAATCTAGACGTACTCTCAGTTTGAATCCATTGCCCCTTGTCCTGACTCTACATAATTATTTACATTCTCTCTCTTGAAATTATTTTCATTATATTGTAATTATCATCAGTCACTCCTCACTGTGATCTTTGAATGAGAAGAGAGTTGTGTGTGTTTGTTGTACCTCTTCAGTTACGTTTATCACCATCCTTCCTCAATGTTATCCTTACACAGATGTCACACCAATCCCTGTCATCATTTTCAGTTATTCCATTTTCAATATTATTGTGAATCAGTTCTGTTCCCTGCAGGTGTGTAAGGTCTGTTAATGATTGGCATTTGCGTGTTAGCATAATTTGTACTAAAATTTGTATGTCTTTTTCATTAAGGGAAAAGAAGGCCAAAAATCAGAATGGAGATCATGAAAATCTGATGAATGTGGTAAGTATTTATTTCTGGCAGGTTGTCTGTCTTGTGGTTGGTTTGTACCAA
This sequence comes from Atrichornis clamosus, assembly GCA_013400975.1. Taxonomy (NCBI): domain Eukaryota; kingdom Metazoa; phylum Chordata; class Aves; order Passeriformes; family Menuridae; genus Atrichornis; species Atrichornis clamosus. Next base: position 41,285 of record WBMZ01001318.1, on the reverse strand, counting down.
GCTCCTTGCAAAATACCTCAGATTAGAAAATAGCTCAGGAATTTCGAGAAGGTTGAGCATGGGAAACTTTAAAAATTGCAGAACAGGAAGAGGAGGAAAATTTGTGCAGATCCCGACAATCTGCACTTTCTCAGTGCCCCTTCTGCCACCATTGCACTCCAGCTCTCCTGCCCTTCCTTCACTCAGCTTGCAGTGAAAGTGCAGTGTACCCTTTGTCAGCTGCTGTCTTCTCATGGGCCAAAGCCATGGTAATGTCTGTTACCATAAAGCTTGAAAAGAACATCACTCTGGACATTCTTGCATTTATTTTTTTTAACATCTGTAAACACAGGCACTTAAATCTTCGAATCTAGTTGGCATAGTTTGGCTCTCCTGCCAATAATACCTGTGAGTCAGAGCTCCAGAGCTCAGAATGAAATTCATCGCGTGTCTATTCATGTGAACATTTACTCTGATCCAGTGGTAACTAATTTGTGTTGCAGCCTTCTGACAAGGAGGTTTTCAGCCATTCCATCACAAGTTCAGCTACGGAGCCTCCCCCAAACAGTGAACAGAATGGAGCACTCAGCAACGGTGAGGGTGAGTAGTGACAGCCCCTGCAGGTGGGATGAGCGAGCGGCACTGTCCCAGTGCTCACAGCTCCACCTGAGCTGCACACTGGTGATCCCTCAAGTTGCAGGTTTCTGGTCATCAGCTTTCCAGGCACACGGTCCTGCCAGTTGTCTGAATTCTCTGTGCAGCTGTGCAGGTCTGACACCAGATCACACAGGACTTACGACCAAGTTCAGAAACGCTGTGAAGTCGTTTGCCTTGCTGGAAGATGAGTGGAGATGATCATCCCGTGGAGATTATGGTGTTTGAGGCTGCATCTCCACTTTGCTGCTGGGCGTGCTCTGACACAGTCCTACAGCCCTGCTCCCAGTCCTCCCCAGCAGCCAACACTGGGGAGGTGCTGAGGTTTTCATCTGGGCCACCAGCTCTGGGCCACCAAGCTATACCTGCAGATTGACCAGGCCATCAAGCAAAAATGTGACATTCTCTAATCTTGGTAGGCTATGGAACTGGGTTAAAACCAGAAGCATTCCAGGAGGCTGTGGAAATATTTAGGTACTCCTCCAGGGACTACAGCTTTGGATCGCAGTCCTGCACTGTGCTGTCACTTACATTTTTTTATTTTAGAAAACAGGCAACATAAATAGGCCTTCTTTTTTTTCCTTAGTCTTTGCTTAGCTGAAGACTTAAAATTATTCACCCTGAGGTGTCACTGGAAAATATTTTACTCAGCTGCACCTAAAAATAAACTCACTCTAAGCTCAGAGCCACTGGGAGCCAACTGTTGTGTTCACACTAGGCACCAATACCGGGGTTGCACTTCAACTTAACAGCTCTCCTCCTCATCTCCTTCTGCAGTCAGAGGCTAAGCTATTCAACTTTACCCCTTAGAGACAAGTATCCAAAGGAATTTTTAAACTTTGTTTTTGCTGCTAATTGCTGCTCCCATCCTTTGGCTTGTTGTGTATGTAGGTGTGTGGTTCCCTGAGGGACTTGATGCACACAGCAAAGCCCTGCAGAAGGGAAGGATTTCTCTCTGCTATGAGTCACCACATGTGCAGCTGTCAGAGCTTCTGCTGAAAGGTGTGCTGTCAACCAGCAGACAGTTTTCAGACTGATATTATGCTCAGCTTACACTTTGCATAACAACCCTTCTGAATAACAGGAGCCCTGTGCTTTAATGTGTTACTCATATTTCATGATCATTTTGTTAATAGTTCTTTTTATTAATGTTTCTGCTAGCTTTTTGAGCAGGGGCAGTGCTATGGAAGTGTGACCATCAACTGTTGTGTTTTTTTTCTTTACTCAGCCTGCCAGTATTGTCTTACCTATGCCAACCCCTTAGGTACAGCAACTCCTTCTGTGCTACTACTCATAACCACAGAAGCACAGAAACCTGAGCTCTCATTGCTTCTGGTTATCCCCTCCAGGCTGAATGGTGTGTGTGCTCTCTGGGTTCTGTAAGGGTGCTCTGCACAGCACAGAAATCGCTGGAATCAAGGACCAGACATGCAAAACTTCCATCTCCCATTCAGACAGTGATTACCATCTCACACCACCAGTTCCATCCTGAGTTTTGCAGTCAGGGTATGGCTCTCTGCAGGTGCTGACTGCGTCTGCATGCTCTGAGCACAAGAGCAAGCAGTGTCCACAGCAACCACCAAATCAAGGGCATTGATTGCTTTGGCAACACTTTTGTCACCCTGTCAAACACACTGAAGGACATGGAAGAATGGGTTGTTTTTGTTGAGAGAGTACCATAGGAACTGATCTAAGAAAAGAAAAGTAAATCTGTTCGGAAGTCATTTTTCCAAAGAAATGGTGTGAGGTAAGATTATATACCATGCACTACCTGAAACATTCTTGTATATGCCCATGAATGCATGCAAATATCATACATATGTGGTGTAAGATGAGAAGCCCCATATTTCAGTCCCTAATACCCTCTAGTGACAGGGACATGTGGCCTGCTTGTGGGACCTGAAACAACATGTTCTGCCTAACACTGCCATCTGAAGTCTAGTCTTCTCTCTTGTGCATATGGCCAGCTCGTTAGTAGGTTGTCAACCTACATTATGTGCTGCGAGACTAAGAGAAGTATGGCGCAGCCTTCCCGTGAGGAGCTTCTGGTGCAGCACGCGGGGAGGCTGGCTGGGCAGGGCTGAGCAAGTGCAATTCCAACGAGAATTTGGCCAGCATGTTAAACAAGTTGAGGGATGGGTAGGGAGGAAGCAGAAACGCTTTCCCTTTGATTCCAAAGAATAGGGAAATGGAAAGAGGAAGATCTGACAAGGATTTTTTTAAGGCACTTGGTTCGATGCCTCCCACCTGCTTCCCATCTGAGACTACTGAGCACTCTGTGAGCATTCAGTGAAATTGAGTACAAGGCAGCTGACTGTCCATGCACGGAGCTACCCTTCCATCCCCTGTTCCGATGGTGAATGCTGTTGCCATATAATGTGACTTGAGGGTGTACAGCCTATTTTAGATGTTACGAGAAAGTTATTTTGACAGTAGAGTGTAGAAATCTCTGTAACTGAAACCTTTTGATAAACAAAAAACATGATGACCACTAGGCATTTCCAGGCATTAGTATCATTTGTGCTTTCCAACGTGTCACAAAACCAAAGTGATGTAGAGAGTACCAAATCACACTCACCTTTTAGTTACACATTTGGTTGAAATACTTCTTTGTAATTTTCTTTAGTTCTTTCTGAGGACAGTACAACTGCCTGTATCCAGCCTTATGAAGAAGTACAGACATCTGATCTACTAGATCAACAGGATAGTCTTGGAAAGTCTATAAAATGTCACCAGAGCCGGGAACTACCCAGTATTCCCCCTAACACCCCCATGGAAACCATCATCTCAACTAGAAATGCAGAAAATGATCAAGGCCTTGGAATGGAAGGGCCTTATGAAGTCTTGAAAGACAGCTCCTCACAGGAGAACATAGTTGAAGACTGCTTGTATGAAACTGTGAAGGAAATTAAAGATGTTGGAGCAGTAGTCAACACAGAAGGGAACTCCAACAGCAAATCAAAGGCTTCACTGACAGTTACTGAAGGTCAGAATCAGATTCCTGAGTGCAGAATTGAATCAGCAGAATATGCATCTGTTGACCGAAACAAGAAGAGTCGCCAAAGTGCAAATCCAGAAAGTCCTCTTGACAACATACCAGATGTAGAAGATGAGCTTCCTCCTCCGGTACCCATGAAACTTCTTGATGAAAATGAGAATGTGCAGGAAAAAGAAGTGGAAGAAGAAGTGACAGAAGGAGCAAGTAAACCAGAGAAGGTAAATACTGCAAATACTTGTTCTCATCAAACAGCTTAATAATGATAGAGAACATATGGCTGGGAGAGGATTTTCTTTTTCAGTAACAAAAAAGCCAAGGAAAAAAACCCACTGAAAATGAAGCAAGACTGTAAAAATAAGAAAATGTACAGTATAGTCTTTGCATTAGAGATATGTACTCATTCTGTTGCAGCCTGTATTTTTGATTGTTGCAGTTATGCACTAAGGGTTTTCCTAGATATTATCCAGGAATTGCATAGGAGGCCTCTGCTTGATGGAAGCTATTACAGTGGGTATCCAGTATCTCTGTCAGCATCTGTATCTCGTTCAGAATCCCCCTCTTCTTTCATTTCCTAATGAAACCACAATTTACAAAAGGCAGAGGGGCACATCCTCGGTGGATGACCGAACTTAAGATGTGCCCCCTTCGTTAAGTCACCTTGACTTAGCTGTGCAAGTTTAGGCACCTGCTCAAAGCAACTCACCTTGTCTCTTGCTGTAGGAGAGAGGGACAGAAAGAGAGAGAGATTGCAGCTGTAGGCTTTTATATTTGTCAGATCCCCTATGTCACATATGAACAAAGTAATGAATTGCTAAGTGCTGAAATCGTGGCCAAAAGTTAAGTTTTCTCAGCAGTTTATTCTTCCTCCCTAGGAACAAGTTGTGGTGAACTCCTTGGAAAATAGAATTATGACATTTTCAACAGTTTATTTTCCCATTTGTAGTTTTATCTGGAAGTCATTTTAAGGATGCTTTCAGATCATTGCAGAGACTTTTAATAAACTGTTGAGTTGGCATTTTTCAGAATTAATTTAGGTATCTTCTTATTAATTGTGAATGAAAGAACGGTGATTTTAGCAGACTTTTGGTGTCTGAGTCATCAAATAATACTAGATAGGTACTGATGAAAATTTTGGAGAAATTCTTAAGATGCGATACGGCTTTTTAATGTAGACACTCACCTGAAAAATCACAACAGAGCTGAGGTATTGTTACTTGTTTCTGGTTGTTCTCTTATTTGAAGAATTTCAGTAATCCAGGCAGAAGGCAGAAAAATATCTTGTTAAATAACTAACCATGGAACCTGTAAAGCACAATAGAGTTCAAATGAATAAACTGAAGACTACTCATAATATAAAAATGGTTTAGCTGGACTTTTCAGTGCACATTCTTACAAATAATGAGCTCGTTAAGTAAAAAATTAAGATGTGATTGTCAACAATAATCCAGCAACCCTCACCCCTCCCACATTCAGGCCATAAGTAATTTCTAATTAAACTTTTAAATAAACAGCTTTGTGTAACAGTGACATTTTTCCTACCAGGTGTGAAAAGACTTGCAGGAAATAATTGTATTTCCCAGGCACTGATACAGAGGAAAAGCCTTTGCTGCTCTGTAGCTCCCCAGCACACCGTGTATGCAGTGTCAGTAACTGCAAGGAGTGGGAATTGATTAAAATGGTTCAGGTTTTGAAGGATTAATCAAGAGATGACACATGCAGTCCCCTAAGTGCCAGAAAAAAGGTGTTTGTCTAATTAAAATTTATTCAGAGCTGAAGCCATCCCAAGTCAAAGCTTCAGCAGCATCAGATCGTTCCCGTGCTCGCTGCTGGGTACATGCATTATGCATCGAGGCGTGTGCCTGTCCTGTCCTTGAGAGCTACAGCTGCAGCAGAGTTGGAAATGGTAATTGATGGAATATATAAATGTCATTATTGTTGGCATTGTGTGGGGAGGTGGTTGCGGGATTGTTTTTCTGTTGCGATGATGATAATTTTTCCCTTTATTTTGCTGCTTCAAGCAATGCAGAGCAATGCCTGGGTTTTTTTAGATGTGGCAACCAAAACCAAGATCTTTGTGGAAATGTATGTTATATTGATAACTCTTTTAGTTAGACTCCATAGGTGTTCCTTTTTGCTGCCTGTCCTGTGAGTCTACTTAGCTGCCCTGCTTAACATGACATCCGTATCCCAAACCCTTCAACCTTCTGCCCTGCCCCGATGAAGACAGAGGTTGTGCCTGAGTCGTGCAAGTCTCCCTCACTACAATTAGGGCATAAAGAAGGGACAGGCAGGGAGGCCTGCCAGCCGAGAGAGAACAGACCATGTTTCAGTCTCACCCTCTAAAAGAGGGCAGCCGGGGAGATCTCCAGCCCAAGACAGTTCCTGAAGCACAAAAATTTGGGAGAGAACTAGGTGGACCAAGCCAGAGACCATTCCAGTATATAACAGCATTAAAAGGATAAAGTATCCTTTTAAGAGACAGGTGTGCAATAAACGGGTGAAAATTTATCTAAATTGGTTGTTGGCTGTGACCCAGCCAAATCCTTTGGAGAGACTTGGTGAAGAAAGACACCTTTAATAGCATGAGGCCTCTTGCAGGCCTCTATCACCTGCAAAAACTTGAGCATAGTTCTTCTAATAAAACTGGGAAAGCAGAATAGTTTTTCTTTAGTTCTTTCTTTTAATTAAAAGAAAGGAAGTATGGATCTCCTTTTTCACCCAGATCTTTTCAGAGTGAGCACTGGTAGAAATGCTCTCTGTGTGTACATCTGGCTGCTGCCATCTGATTTCAGCCTTGCCCAGCCTTGAGGATGGGTAAAGCATCTCTTACAAATGCACCGGAGGAGAATGTTCTTCTTGTTCTGGTGCCTGAGTCAGGAGCAGCAGCTGAGCCAAAGAGCAAAAAATCCAGTGCTGTCGAGGAACGAAAGGGAAGTGGAAGGCAAATAAGGACACATGCTGCTTGTGTTGCTACTGTTGAGGTTTCAAGTATAGTTTACAATAACGCTAGGTACAAAATGTTTAGGAGCAAGTGGGTTTTTCTCAAGTTTCCAAGATAACAATATCCTCCAGAACTGATGTGTCACAGGCTTCACATTTAGAAGAAAGAACACTAGATCCAGGGAAACAAGTACAGGATGGCAAACACCCTGGAGTATTTATCAGTACTTGAGTGGGAAACTGTAGCAGGGGTCCTGACACATGGTGCTTATAGACACATTGATGAAGGAAAAATGACTGAAGAGTTTTGTGAGCACATGCTTGTTTTAATGTGTGAGGATTAAATTAGTAACTTATTCCTTAACACAAAAAATATCCTGCAAATAGGAAGGACTAAACTGAGTAGCTGTAGTGAAGCAGATCTAGTACAAGGCCAAAATACATTTGAACTTTTCTTTTTTTTTTTTTTTTTTTTAATAGTAGACAAGCCACAGATTAAAGAGCATTGTTCTCCAGACAGTGAGAAAGAATGGAGGGAGTTTGTCTGTGTGAGCAAAGCTCCTGGTGAGCTTCAGCTTTGGGCCAGGATCTGTCAGAAGTGCCCAGGAGTTTGAAGCTTGGTATTTACCAGAAGTAAAAAGACCAAGAAAATGGAAGGAGGAAAGAATCTACCATAATGAGCCTCTGTGGGGAAAAACAAAAAAACCCAACAAGTTCTGTGTGCCTGCAAGTGGTATTTGATTGACTGTGCTAAAAATAGCTCTACTCCTCCATGTTGGCTTGAGGAGGTATGAAGTATTTTAGGTGGAGAATTTGTGTGAAAGTCCAAAATATGGGCTTTGACGCTGTTGAAGGCTCCCTCTGAATTACCGTGGAGCAGGAGTCCAGCAAAGACTTCCTGCACCAGGGAGGAGTCATCCTATGGCTGCTCTGTAGCAGCACGGTCTTTGTTGTCATAAAGGTCCTGAGGCATTTTTCATAAGAGCAAAATGCTTTTCCCCCTAAGTTTCATGGCCTGTTTTCCACAGAACACTTTACATGCTTGAAGTTAGACTTGATCCCAAACCAAGCCCTCCATCCTTCAGTAGGTCTGCCGTGTGGCCTGGCTCCAGCTCAGGGTGGGCTGCAGCAGGTCTGAGTGGTTGTGAGGCTGGGCTGCTGGTCATCTCTGCACAGGGGCTGCATTCCAGGGATGGGGAGTACACAACTCTCCTGTGCAGCACTTCTGGGATCCACAGAATGAAGGATAACATTCTTCAGGAAGGTGTCAGTTGAGTATTGTTCTTTTGTCATCTAAAAGCATATCTGAAAATCCCATGAAAGGGCAACTGTTGTATCAGAACAGCTGATTTCTAATTGTTCAGAAGCCTCTGCAGACACTTCATAAGAAGTGTAAAGGCAGTGGTGCAGTGGTACAGACTTTGTTTTAAGCATTACATTATTTTTACCCTTTCCAGGTCAGGACAAGAGCAGATACGTTAAAAAGCTTTCCTAACCTCAGGGCTGTTATCTCCAGAGATGTACTCTGAATAGTAGGGATATTAGCTATGTATAATGGAACTTGAGAGCAAATGACCATAAAACGTAATGTATTGATTGTAATGGGAGGGTTTTGTTATAGATTTCACACTGTTGATGGGTAATGAGCCTTTTCTTTTCTTTCTTTCTTCCTTCTTACAGAGGCTTAGTTCAGTGTCTTACAAGTCTCGAGAGGAAGATCCATCTCTTACAGAAGATGAGGTAGGTTTCTTGCATGAAATTCAGTAACTAGCAAGAGACCATTTTTAGACAGAAATTAACATAAGCTCTGCATGATTAAGCAGAATCTAAGAAAGGTGAAACTTGTGTGAAGGGAAGATGAAAGCCCAAGATTCTCTGCACAACTTTGTAACGCCACATTCCTAAAATCAGAAGTATTCTAACATATGGCTGTGTCAGGCCCATAGGTTAAAAATGGTGTCAGAAAATAATAGGAGGCCACAATTAGTTGATTATTAGGGTAATTTCTTGATTTAGATGACAAGCTCAAGAATAATAACCTTTGAAACATATGCCCCACCTTCCCCACGCAAAGTGTTTGGGGCTCTGGGAAGTAAACTGAAGCACAATAAAAGCATTGGAACATAAACTATTCTTTAAAATGTCTGTTGGTCAAATAAATGGAGGAGATTTAAACAACAAGAAAAATTAAACAGAAGTAAGGTTGGTTTTGATCATCTCCAATACACATATGTCATTTATAAGTATGTTCTCTGGACATAAAAGTAAACACAAACTTGGCAATGAACCAAGTGAGCTAATGCCTTCTGCTGGGAGAAGCACTCCCAGACATTAATGAATAAATTGGTCTTGAACTGGGTTAATGTAATCTAATACTGAAAAGGGCTGAAGTATAGCTGAGCAGAAAAGCCATTTTTTGTTTGATTGGCTGAAATCATTAAAAATGAAGAGGTATTGTCACCCCTAATTCAATGTCCCTCTAATGCAAACAAAAAACAACCAACCCCAAAGAAACCAACCCAACCAAAAAAAACAAAAGAACCAACCAGCTAACCAACCAGCCAAACAACCACACACATGCACACAAAATCCCAGAGTTATCAGAAGTGGTCTGGTTCATCTGCATCAGTCTGTGTTGCCTAATGGTAATGGACATTTTCATGCCAACCTACTCTTTTAATTGGACTGATGCAAACCTAGAGTGACCTTGCATGCTTGGGAAAGACTTTCAATGTAATAGAAGAGCTGTGTTCCATTGTGGTATTTGGTACCAGAGAAACAGTGCAGGGAATTTCAGCCATCTGTCCTGTGCAAGGGCTAGTACCCGCTTGGACTGGGAAAGGGAAACAAGACTGAGCCGCCCTGTGCTTGGCACCAGCCCTGGTAAGCCCTCAGCAAAGGGACATGTGTGGATATGGGCTTCTCCTTACTTTTTCATGAAGGGATACCTTTGTGCACTTGTTGAAGTGTACCATCTCACCAAAGGGGATTTTTAGCGTTGGGAGAGAGACCCCGGCTCTCTTTGTAGTGTTTATAGCTGAGAGGTTTCAGTCTCTAGTCTAAAGTTCAGATACACAATGCCTGAGAAGCAGCTCTTCTTTGTAGACAGAGTGTAGTCAGCAGAACAGACCTGGCATATCAGTATTGGCACTGACTATTGGTGTGGGTAATTTATCTACAGATTTTTAATGTTACCTCCACATGACTCAGTGCCTCCTTAGTCCTGCCTATAAAAACAACAAGTAACTATTCTCATATTGCAGTATCTCTAAAAGCGGAAAAGTAGCCACTACCATTAAAAGTAGTAGCAATAATAATTTTAAAAGCCCTAAGGATCAGACAGGACCCTTCTCCTACATTACAGCAACTCAACCTGATCATCCCTTTGATGCCTCTCTTCCTATTGAATCCAAATTGACTCCAGGACCATAGCAAAACTTGCAAGAGCTCCTGCTCACAAAGCCATTCCCTTTTGCCCAGGTCTGATTTGCCTGCCAGGGATTTATGTTCAAAGAAATTTTACATTTATAAACTTACGTTATAAAGCATTTTTTGAAAGAAAATCCATTTATAAATGCATGCCAGAAGATAAAGATATATGAGAAATAATTTTCAAATTTTTTTAAGAGAAAACCCATATTCTTTTAAGAAAAGACGTGTTTTTATTAGACGATCCTATCTTTTCTTAAGTAACCAACATCCTTGTGGTACAAGGGTCCAGACCAGTGCACAAGCTTTATGCCATGCTTGGATACTCAGCAGGTGTCTCCTTTTCCTAGATCTCAGCCATGTACTCTTCGGTGAGTAAGCCAGGACAGGCCATCAAGGCACTGGATTCTCCTTACACCTGTATTCAAGAAATTGCATCTCAGAGGTCCCCGTCTATTTGCAGTGGCCTCTATGCAAGTGTGAAGGACTTTGAAAACACCCTAAATTCTACCACTGTGCCTCAGTCAGCAGACAGACCAAACGGGGAGCTGGAGCCGGACTATGAAGCTATCCAGTCAGTGAGCCAAGAAGAAGACAGGACCTTGTCCGTGCCTAACACAAACCACACAGCTCTTTCAGGAGAGAATGACTATGAGAGCATAGGGGACTTGCAGCACCACAGGGAGTTCACCAGACTTTAACTACTCCAGCAGCACATTTCTCCGCTGTTACTTTCAAAGGAACAAGTGAAACATGGAGAGGGAAGTGCTTCTCCTTTTGAGGAACAAAGCTAAGTATAGAACACAAGTTGTGAAGAAGCAATGTATGTTTCAGCCAGGGTGTGATACCTGCTGGTTATTCTGGGTGGTGGATCAAGGCTCATGGGAAAGGGTATGTTAGGTCAGAATGATGACCAGGGCAGCGTAAAGGTTTCTTTATTACTAGCTCCAAGGTGACCATAATTTGGGAATGAGTGCCATGCTTGTCGTCCCAAAAGGATTACATACCAAAAAGACTGCCTTTACACAAAACTAGCTTCTCATTTTAAGAGATTATTTTATGTCATTTTCTTCAAAGTGTTTTTCAAGCATCGTTTTTCATTTGAGTTTTGGCATCCACGGTGTTGAGCAAATCATGGATCATTGTACCTCAACTCAGACTTACTTTGCAGGGCTGGGGAAGGTGCACTTACTTCTGTGTCTTTTGGGGAGCTCTGTCCTCATTCACTGCAACTAAAGTGCAAGCAACAGTACTTCACAAGGGATTAACTCCAAATGCACTTGAATTAATTCTGTTGGCTTTTTCTTCTCTTTTTTTTTTTAATGTCAAGGGCTGTAGAATGTGACTTGCAGTATTTGAGATGTGTACTGGTATTTGTAGGGGTTTTGTCTGATTATTTGTGAAACACCACTTTAAAATGGCAACTGTCACTGTCACCCTTAGTGTTCTTGCACTGCTTCCCTCACATGAACATAAACACAGACACATCCACACCCCAGACAATTGTCATGTTGCAAAAAGTTGTGCAAATGAATGCATTGGCATAATGTGTAGTCTAACCTTAATAGTGTTGAGTCATTGTTTTGCAGGATTTTGCCCTTTTTTAAGACTTAAAATATTTTAATATGTTTGTCTAGTTTCTTATATAGGAAAATTTATGTACTGTGTTGAGTGAATAATATTTTTATTTTTTACAACATATTTTTCATCTTCAAAGTTTTTGTAGATTAACTTACTGGTTTTTGTAACAGGAGGAGTCCCATTCTTTATTTGGGCTTTAATTGTTGGGTTTTTAAATTTTTTTCCTATTTCAGAAGTAGATAAATGAAAATTGCTTTGGACTTGTTTTGTTGGCCTTTTCTGTCTCCTTGAGCAGGGATGTGGAACATGCCTTGCTTTTTTTAAGCTCAAAATAATGTAGTCTATATAAAAGAACACTGCCAAAGGGCAAAAAAGAGGCAAAAGAGACAGTGGGTTATTTAGTCAGGCATAGCCACTGGTCCTCCTTGTTCTCACGCTAAAAGGAGCAGGAGGGCAACCAAGACCTTCCTGAACCTCTGACAAGCAGTTTGAAAGCCACTGGCTTTTCGAAGATGCCAGGTTATTCTGATACTTTGAGAAACAAAGTACAGTGCTTGGATGAAATAAGTAGGTACTGGCTTGGTACGTTTTTTTCTTCAAGAAAAGTACAATAAATAGTACAACGGTATGAGAATAATCCAACAGTAGAACTGGCATTGTGTGACATGCATGTGCACATATCCCCATGTATATAAAGCATACACTTGTAATTTGGACACAAGTTTAAGTTATAGTCCAAGCTTGGTAACATTGACATACGTAATATCTGGCATGTGCTTGAAGAGCAATTTATTTTTAATTCAAAATAAACAGTACATAAACTGAGGTTGGTTTATTCTGTAGTAACCAAAACAGGTTTACTTTCAGCTCACATGGTACTGGGTTTTGATGTACCAGGTTGAGCCCTTCTCTGACCACTGGTCAGTGCTCAACGTTACTTGGTACTATAAAGAGGAAACATAGATCTGCTAACACACATTTATTAGAAATAACTTCATAACTGAAAGAATTGTGCTGATTTATGGGCTTTGCCTGTAAGTAGTATGGCTCTGAGGAGCAGTGCAAGTGTGCAGTCAAACTCTGCCCACGGGGTCATTCAAACTTCATGGATCCTGAGCTCATGCGACAGCACAGCATATTTGATCTATGACTCTTCCTTGGAGGAGAAGCAGTGCAGACCAGTCTACATCCATCTTGTTCTTGATCATGCTGCCATGTTTTGACAGCTGCACCAAACCCTTTGCTTCCACTTCAGTGCTTTTTAAGGATGACTTTGGTGTTCCTTTATGGGGTTTTTCCCTTTATAAAAGTTTCTGTTTCTATTTCCTTGAATGTGAATTCATGAAGTTTGCCTTTGACTGTTCTCTCCTACTTCACACTAAGGCCAAAGATAAGATGCAGCATGCTTCAGATCTGTTGTGCTAAGTCTGGAGAATTTCTTTAGTCTTCAGTGATGCTTTTGCTGTCTGTTCCATGCTCAGACGTACCACTTTATGTATGCAGTCCTCAGTCTGACTCCTGCAGCTTAGTGGCAGGCACACCTCAACTCCTGAAATTCCCAAATACATCTCAAGATGTAGTTATCCCTTTACATGGATGACTGCTTTTGGAGAAATATGGGGGACATGAGGTTTGCCCAATTTACCAGATTCAATTTCAAGACCAATTCAAAGATAAGAGATAATGTCAGTTGATATCCAAGATAACTCTGAACTCATAAGGTGCAAAAGAAGAAAAGCAAACATCATTCTAGAAGTGCCCCCGTTGAGATCAGCAGGTCAAATGATGGTGGAGGACTGTCCAGTCACTGTTGTCTTTCACAGCTGCATCAAGAACATTGGTTTGGAGGAAGGGACACAAGACTTTGCTCTTTCCTTCCCTTCTTTCCTCTGTTCTGACAGCTGCTCCTGAGACCCCTCAAGACTTCCCCTTTTCACAGTGAAAGAAAAATTTTCCTCCCCCTCTCTTCTTTCTTTGATTTCTATTTTTAACCTGTCTCTTACAGCCTCGTGCTGGGAGCTGGTACCGTGTCTGCAGTCCTGTGGTGCTGTCACATTCCTTCCTGTTTAAATGACTCTCAGGCTGGTCACCTTTCAATGGCTCACCAGACCTCAGCCTTATGGAGGAGCAGCTCAGATTTGGATTGCTGCTTGTGGGATGTGTACCTGCACTCAGTCTTGAGACCCACACACACTGGACTTGTGAGCTGCAAAAAATAATTGCCCTCCTAAACAAGGATGTACAGGGGAGTCCGTAACTCCCCTACAATCTCCATTATGTAGTCTAATGCTAAAGAAATATGTTTTAGAATTCAGTCCAAGGTCCCTAGGTGAGTAATTACATTTCCTGACAAAGAATCGAGCTTCTGGTTTAGTTCCCTCTTCCCAGAAGTAAGATCTGTTTCTTTATGGCTATTGCCAGTGCTTCCTTTGCACTAATATATTTGATAGAAAGATTTTTCCCACAGTAATCCCCAAATAGATTAATCTGATAGTAAAGAAAATGGAGTCTCTTCTACTTGTCTCTTTATTGGTGTTTTTAACTCTTTCACGATATCCTGAAATAAAATGTCAACATCCAAAATGAAGTATTTGTTACCTGGTGATGTTTTCTGGGGAAGCTTCACAGTCTACTTCTTTGCCTCCATTTTTTTGGCACAACTGTTTAAGATCTCACATCAAATTGCCACAGTAAGGCCAAGAGAAGCTGTAATGTGTGTATAACTGCACTAGTGAAAAGGTCTTTTTGATTTCTATCTGGGAACTGGAAGGAAATAGGAAATGCAGTTCAGACATCTCTTCCATGAATGTGTGTCTCCTGTGGGAGTTTTTCTTACCACATACCTAAACCAGGGCTAATCCCATATATAAAGCAGTCATCCTTTTCTACTATGAGAGTAGAATTACTTTCTCAGTCACAGAGAGAAACAGGTTCTTTGCAGATACCTGTAGCACAGGCATGTACCTAATTACCACAGTTAGATCAGTTATAGTGCCTTTTCTACGAAGTAGCTCGTACTTCCATACTGTTTTCCATACTGTATGTGTTTAACTCAAAAGTACAAAGGGACAGCCCCAATATTTACTTGTCCCAAGTTGCAAATATCTTTATAGAGACACATTTAATGTACTGGACCTCAGTTAGCCCTACAATAGCAATAGTCACTCACCAACATCCACTAAAAAGCCCAGTGATGTAGCTATGATGACTAAGCTTTGCAATAAGAATTATCAATCTTTTTCTGAAGAACCTAAGTTTTACAGTAGTGAGCCAGGGAGGCGGTGTCCATGTCAACTGTAAACAATTAGTTGCTTCAGTCTTAATATAAATTGCAGGCTTGCTTATATGTAGCAGGATTCATGAAGTGAGGGGTAAGTGTGGGGATTCATATTCATGAGTAACCCAGAGCTGGACCATCCCCACAGTTTCAACTGGCTGCCTTCTTCTCTAAGCCCTCATCTATCGTGCCTTCAAGGAATCCATCCTGCAGGGATTCTTCTGGGCTGCATGCTTCCCCATGGCTCCCTGAACAGCTCCTGTCCACTGTTTTGATCACAATTCTGCATACGCGGTGCTCTCTGTTCAACCTTTCAATGGTGCTTTTTTATAAGATGCTGGATAAATGGTTTTCATGTACTTCGTGAAAGCTGTGACCCAGAGTGCTCTCTCTGGTATTGTCTGCTTCCCAGGACTTAGTGTTAACTACGTTGCTCTTGACTGCAAAAGCTGAGAGTGCTGCCCTGTCTCTTGTTCATCTCACCGCCGCCAGAGTGGAGCCACCAGGTGTGACAAGCCTGCCTAGGCTGGGACACGGGTGATTAAAAGCAGCCATTCAGACCAGGCGGCTTGGCTTGGCAGCAGCTACAGACGTGACTCTCATCTGTGCACTGAGGGACTGGAAACACCACAGAGCCCAGCTCAAGGACTTTCTTCTGTCTCCTATTGTGCATATACATTTGTTTGCAACGTGACTGTAGGAAATCTGTTTTTGCAACAAACACTTTCATTTGGGCCACATTCCAATGAGGGACTTTTGCTCTTAGGAAAATAACCAGTTATTTCAGATGAGTGTTATTCATTTAGGTTGGAACACGCCTGATTAAGGCTGTTATGTGCCTCACAAGTAACTTGGTGTGGTGGTCTGCTGCAAAACAGAAGAACGCAGAAAGATGCTCAGCCTGACAGATGCTCCTTTGGTGGTGTGCTGAAGACTTTCAAGGGCAGGTCTCTTCCTGAGAGCAGGGAACATAATTACTATTAATGATTTCATACCCTGGTGCTGAAGTTGATTTGTAGCATCTCCTCTGGGATGGTTGTGGCTGAAGACATTGCCAGAGCAGATCTTGGTCTCGGAAAGAAAAATATATATAAAATATATATCCCTTGCTAGCAAGCAGCATGTGTTCAGGATTATGCTAAAGATAAATGCTGTGAATGGAACATCACAGAGATAAAAATACAGGGTAGCCTTTCTTCAAGGAGTGATAACCCCTTTTGTTTGGATCAGCATGAAATATCCCAGGCTTACAAAAACTCTTAAACAAATTAATTGCCTCCGTGGTAATTTTCCAGGAGTGCATTAGGATATCACATACGCTAGACACTGTACTTTTCCTCTGGACAGAAGAAAGATGAAAACTTATTTGTAATACAAGGTTCCCATTGATTAATTGATAAAATTTAATTTATATATAATCCAGAGGTCAGCAAGAATGTCTACACAATGTGGATATATTTAAGCTAACTCTAAATGATCCAGCTCAGGTGTTGGAAGCAGAATCACTCAAACAGTTTAATGCTTTACTTGGTCTGACCTGTCACATAGCTAACTCCAGCACCCCAATTTGCATAGCAATTGCACAGATTATCTTTGCATTACATACCCATTGGTCTGTGCCCAGACTAAAGATAGTATAAATCTTACAGTTCTGTTTTCTCAAGCTGTGAGGTTTTGTTTCTGGAGGTCTTCAGTTTTAAACTCACCAGAAGGACAGTCACTACAAACACGATAGCAAAGTGCCTAAAAATACAGATGTTTCTGTAAAGGTAAACATGCTCACTCTTACTGCACAGCAACTTGACTACTGTATGTGGTACTGTCTTGCCATACACATTCCTAAATACTGGCTTTCATTGTGATGTTCATTTATTGTTATAATAGCACAGTCTGACAAGGATTTTGTCTCTGCAAATTCATTGGCTAATTTTAACTAGCATGTGTTTGTACAGAAAATACGAGATTTTGTTTCGTCCAGAAAGCAGCTGTTATTTCTTATCGTTTATGATAATGCAACAATCGACTTAGATTATTTCTAAAGTATGTAAGTATCACTTGACTTCAAAATGCTGCACTGGAGATTTCAGAATCGCCAGTGCCTCCTGTTGACTATGAGACAATGTAACCAATTCTTGTCCTTTTAATCTTGTTATATTGGGGAGGGGGATTTAAACCTTACAAATCTTATTACTTAAAAAAAAAAGACCGTGCTGATGTTTTGAATTCCTAATGTCTACAACGAGAACAATTTAAACTCATATTTTAACTTTCAGCATAGGCTGGATTTGGACTACCCTCTTATTTATGGAACTGCTTTTCCCCACCACGTTCAGCTCACCATCTGAGTCTCTCTTTTGTCCTTAGTGAAACATGACAACTAGTCAGAGGGAACAGAAACTGCATCACATAGCACTTCTGAGTGGGACCTTTTTAATGCACCTGTGAGGTTTAGGAGGCTGGACTTCAGTCAGGTGTTTTGGGGGAATCGCATCCTCTCTGGAGGACATCTGTGGAGGTTCTCACTTTCCTTCAAGGCAAAAAGTTCTATAGCTTGCAAGCTCTCACTTGACATTCACAGATGTATGTAAGATGTGAACTGTCACAATGTTTAAATGTATTATTAAAGAAACACCTAAGAGCACAAGAACCTTCTGTCTCACTGAGGATACTGGAATTTGGTCTTTATATCTGAGACTGTTTAAGAATGGTCACATAACCAGTGTCCTCAGAACATGCACCAGCAGACAGGTCTTTGAATGAGCATCTGGATTGCTCTGGTGGCTCCTGAGTTTCTGCTCATACTACCTTCATGATTTCCAGCAGGGCCTGTCTCATCTCTGTGGCAATGACTACTTAGGAATGGCCCTTTGCTTCACAGTCCCAACCCCTTTAACTTAAGAAAGGGGATGTGAGCTGCTTCTCCTCGGTCTGACTGGTCTTTTTAGATGAAAGTCTGTAAGTGCCCACCTTCAGACCCAGAAAAGAGCATTCACTGTCAGGGCAAGACAGGTACAGCTCACTGCAGCAGGTAGGAAGAGCAAGGTAAAGGAACAATAGCTAAGTTTCATTTGCACTTCCCCCAGCTCAGAGACCACCTGTTGCAAAAGATTTTTACAATAGAAAAGGTTACAGTGAAGGGACAAGTTGCTGAGAATCTTGGAGAAGATGGATAGAACTGTTAATTCTTTTCAGTATTCCCTATGCAAGTCCTCTCTGCCCCTGCCTCTCATGATGCAGTTGTCTTATCTTTTATCAAGCCTTCATATCAACAGAACTGAAGTGAATAAATAAATTCTAAATACATGTTTTTGTTCTATTATAAACTCAACATGGACAAATATAGATGCAGCAATGTAAATACCATGTGTAGATCTGGACTTGCACAGATGGGGGCTGCAAAAAACATAACCAAAACAAAAAACCAACCAACCAAAAACCCAATCCTAACTGGATTGCTTTATTTAAATAGAATTATTTGCATGAGCCAAGGCTGTGGGATTGGGCCCTAAGACAGAGTTTAGAAGTTTGGGTAAGTGCTAGGTATTTTTGTTTGTATTTTCAGTGAAATATATTTTATTTCTTTCTTATTAGTGAATTGATATGACTTTCACAAGAACAATAAAAAATTGCCTGTTGTATGGATAATTATGTCTAATAGCTAATTATTAAAATCATGCCTCAGAGTCACTTAAAATTGGGTGCTATATGAGCTTCAGCATAAAATTGCTTTGCATATGGAACATTGCATACTAAGAACATAGTGGATAAGTATTTGTAATTACAGACACTTTTGTTTATTTTATCCATTGTTTTAGAATGGAAGAAATATGTATTACTGGAATATTGCCCAGCAATGTTCTCTTACATAATGCTTTAGCAACAAAATGTATTTTCTGGACAACTGTCTGATCGCTGACACAGAACTGCAAAAGATCCCCAAACCAGTATGAGCTTGTGAGAAGAGAGGATTAGAAGTGTCCCGGCTCTCTTGGCGTGGGTACAGGTAAATGGATTGTGGAGTTCAGTTCTCACTCTGCAGGCAGTGAGAGCAGCTCAGTGACTACGTGACTGTGCTGTATACACCTGGAGCCGATGCGTGCAGACTTCCGAGACGGCACCAGCTAAGGCTTGTTTGCTCCGTGGAGGGTTATTTGGCTTGCTACCTGTTCGAAATCAATATTATCAACACCACTGCAAACACTGAAATACCGTAGTTTTGCAGAATATATGTTCCATAAATTGTAGCTTAACTGCAATTGCAGGGGTTATCCTACTGTTAGAGCAGTTCAGATCCAACACTAAATTCTGTAAATTAACAAATGCCATTAAATTCCTCTCAACATTTTGTAATAGTATACATGAGTTGATGTAATTTAGTCATGTCTTTGTTCCAAGAATCTTCATCAGATGTTTCTATAGCCAATTCAGCTTTTAGCTGCTGAAAGCACACTAGGCAATTACGGTTATTTACTGTAAATGTAGACAAGTTTTATGTAAATATTTCCGGGGAAAAAATGCTACATGAACATATGAGGCAGTTATCTAAAAGTAAGAACATAGGTCAATAATATAAAATACAGGTTTTATTTATGTACGGTAGTATCCTAATATTTGTTTATATGCAGAAAAAAAATTGTAAGATTCTGTACTGTATTCTCTGAAAGCTTTTAAAAAAGGCTCTGCCATTTTCTCTGGTTAATATATTTGCAAATAACTTTTGAATTTATTGGAAATCCATGTAATGATGTCAAATGGGAAAAATGTTACATTGCAATGAAATGAGTTTAATTCAAAAACCCTGGCAAAACTGATTTGATTGAAATCTATATATAAATTCAATAGCCAGATAGAATAAACCACAATAAATAAGCTTTGTCTTTGTTTTAGTGTTTGTTTGCTGTTTTTCCATGTGCCTCTTTTTGTTGTTTCTTAACAAATATATTATTCAGTCCTTGCAGTCACTGTGTCCTGCAGGTCTTAAAATCTGCATTATTTTATAGAATTTTGTTTGTTCTGGGCATTTGGTGCTGATTTCATTATCTGACAAGAACTACTGTGACTTCTTCGTGTTATGTAGCACCTTACTCCTCCAAAGCCACAATCCTATCAAGATCCAAGCATGCACGCAACAGCACCAATTTTGTCTCTAGACTACAGCAGGAACTCCCATGAATATAGTGGCACTGTGCTCTTTAATGCAGGTAAGAGTATTGGGTTTGAGCCTTTGGAAGTTGCACAGCTTTCAGCATTTTTAAAGGGTTGCAATTACCAGCCCTGTGGATTATCTTTTAAAATGTTCATGGTATTTGATTGCTTTTCCCTTTTTAGAGATGCTCTCTAGGTATTGTTCCCCAGCCATTTTCTGCACTTCTCTGCCAATAGCAAGACTCTCATTTTTGTAGAAATACTTTAAGAGCATCCTGAAGTATTTCAGAGGCAGCTGACTTAGGACCACTGCTGAATATCTAACACAGATTCTGCATGTAAGTCTAACACAAAGAAATGTCATCTTTTAAGCACGTCACTGGAACAAGGCTTCTTTGTACACTAGAGCATGAGGCTGAAATAGTACCTAACCTGCTGGGACTTGCATTCTCCAGGACTTGCACCTTCCTCCTCATTATCTTTAATTACAGATAGGAAGAGAGCAGCTCTACCCATGTAATACTAAGTAGCTACTGATGAACAGGTTCCTGGAAAATTCACAGTACAGACAGGGATTAGTTATGTCAAGCTGGGAGGCTGAAGAAATTAGACAGACAAACAGTATCTGTTCACTGTCGAAGTGATGGCTCTTCAATGTTTAATCTGGGTATGTATATTTTAATACTCAAAAGATACTAGGTTATAGGTCAAATAGAGCACTTATAAAAATAAGGAATATTTAATGCACAAAATCATTCAGGATCTGTAAGTGTAAAAGAAGATTGCTTTTTACTGAATATTTGTTCATGGACCAAGAAGCTGCAAAATATGTAATTTGGTAGAAATTTTTTATTAAGTAATTGCTGAATATTATCCAATATCGGCTGTTCTCCTGAAAAACTGCGTGCATTATCATTATCAAGAGAACTGTTTCATTGATTTTTTTTTTTGATTCCTCATTCTGAACAGTTGCTATCAGCCATAAAATAGCTCTGTTGCAATGGTTAGCTTCAGGTTTGAGGCCAACCACACAGACCTATAAATGTGGCTGGTTGAAATACTGAACATTTTGCCCAGATTCTGGCTAATCACGTAGCTGCATGCACACACTTGGGAATAGAAAGTACAAGCATCTTTGTTCTCCACTGATCTTTGGCATCTCTTAAAAGTAAAGTTTTAACCTAATGGGAGCTTGGTGTGGAATCAGAAGTATACTGCAGTGACACCTGGTGTTTAAAATAGAATTATTCGCTGTGAAGTGTGGCTGACAATTTGCTTTTAATTGGGTACATATTCACTCAGAGACTCACAGTTCACCCTGTGTTCAGGCAGCATAGCATTATATTGAACTAGAAAGTGCTGGAGCTAAAGACAGGCTTGACATTGCTTGGTGGAAAATGTGTCTGACAGATTTGTTTCAAAAGCCCAAAACTGCAGTGACATGATCTTCCTAACACTGTAGCTGGCAAGATAGCTTAGCACTACTTCTTCTCAGTTGGTTATTACATAAATGAGATTGACCCTTCATATAACTCACACAACTGGAATTTCTGTGCAGCCTTTGTGGAAGGACTGATAGGCAAGAACAGAGAACTATCAGTTCAGGCAGAAAACAGGGATCCCGTGTGTGTCGTGGTGCTAAAAAGCGTATTAGAACTACAACAGCTACTTCTGAAATGGTTCCTGCTAAAGAGCTTATTGACCAAAGCAGTCAAGATCTGCATATTTACAGGTGTGACTGAAATGGAATGTAAATCCCATCATCAGTTAATGTAATTAAGGATTATTAGGATCATGTAAGATAATAATAACAAAGATCATTAAGGATTTCAGTTTGCCACAAGATGAAGAAAATATTAGATCTGGTAGCAATCTCTAATTTGGACTGCCAGACTACTTCTATTATGCAGAAGTTTTGTGTCACCTGTTTTGAAAATCACGTATGTGCTCCACATTTATGTAGTTAATATTTAAAATTCAGAAAGGGCAAAACTCTAGGGCTAGCATTCTGTTTTTCCTTTATGCCACAAAATTCTGTTAAGGGTTTGGCTGAGTTACAGAAGTCAGATTATCCTGAAAGTCACTGTTTTTTTCTTTCGTTAATTTTTCTAGGAAGTTATTGGAGCCTGCAAAAACAAACAAACGTGAACCTGAAGTTTCTAAGGATGCACTTATGTCTCAAGTCAACCAGTGAAAAGCCAGGTCTTTTCCAGCAGATACTTGAGGGCTGACACTCAAACGAGCATTCAGAGGTCTTTCTACTTTCTCACCTGCAGGTTATTTTCAGCAGCAAAGTACAAGGGGAAAAAAGGATCTGTGCAAAATGAAGTCTGGATGGGTTCTTAAGGGAGCAAACAGCTGCTGCTCTAAGTAATGTAATGAATCTTGCAACCCAGCAGCAGAACCAGCATTGCGCTGTTTGTGGTTTAGAGGGCTGTGCCTGTCATAGGCTAAAGAGTTATCAGTAGATGGTCTTTAAAACACCTCGTTCCTTAGGTACTCACTCCTTCAGGTTATTTTGGAAGATAGGAGTGACATTTGCTTTCCTCCACTTTTCACGCGTCTCTCCAAGACACCATGATCAAATATAATCAAAATGCAATGACAGCCAGCTCCCTCAGCACTTTTGGGTGCATCCCACTGGCATCTGTGTCCAGTTTGCTCAAGTATTCTGTAACCTGATCCTCTTGCACCATGGATATGTCTTCCTTGCTTCAAACTCCCTCTGCCTCCAGGTCCTTGGATTGCTGAAGGCGAGCCTTCCTGGTAGAGACCAAGGTGAAGAACCTCAGCCTTTTCTGTGTCCTGTGTTACCAGGGCCCCTGCCACGTTCAGCAGCAGCAGGCCCACGTTTTCCCTACTGCTCCTTTTGTGACTGATACAGTAACAGAAGCCCTTCTTGTTACCTTTGACACTCCTCACCAGATTTAATTCCCGTTGGCCTTTGGCTTTCCTGTGTCTTGCATCCTTGGACAGTATTTCTGTACACAGGTTTCCTGCCCCTGATTCCACCTTCTACATGCTTCATTTTTGTGTTTGAATTTTGCTAGGAACTCCTTGTTCATCCATGCAGGCCTCCTGGCATTTTTGCCTGACTTCCTCCTGCTCCTTAAGATGGACCCCTGTAGGCCTTGGAGGAGGTGAAGCTTGAATATCAATCAGCTTTCTTGGATCCCTCCAAAGCCTTATCCCTTTGGACTCTTTCAGGCAGATCTCATCCAGCCACCTCGTTCACCAAATAAGGGGATTTCTGTGGAAAAGTAGTATTGTGACCTTATTTGCAATGACTTTATCAACTGCTTGATCAGGTGTGGGGTTTTTTTCCACCAGAAACTGTCTCAGTAGTTTTAAGCATTAAAAAATAGTACAAAACTGTATGAAGTATGTGAAGTATTTGTAAATCTGAGGTTTCTTTCCCTCCAGATTTTGCAGCTTAGATAACACGTAAAGGTTTGAAACATGATTGACAGATGTTGATTGACCCATGTCTGTGACACGTCTGTAGGTGACACTATAAAGACTGCCAAGTGGAAGGATGACAAGGATCCTGTCCTTTATAATTTGTATCTAAAATACTCATTGGGCAGATGTGTACAAAGAGATGAGTGAGAGTGAAGTCCATTCTCTGTTGTTCATTGTAAGAGGACTTTTATGATACTGTAAACAGCGAGATTGTTTTTTTCCATGGTTCCCACATTCCCACTAGGGTTCATTCTGGGTTCATTTACAGTGCCCTCCAACACACGTGGTGTCTAGCAAGCCTCCTAGCCCAGACACAGCCTGCTTCTGCAGCCCACGGTACCAGAACATACAGTCAGCTGTGGCATACAGGGCAACATCCCCTGTGCTGCCTCAGCACAGCTCCAGCCTTGGTGCTGCAAGCCCAGCTCCAAGCCTCAGCTAATGAGCTGCCACAGAACCAAACAAATCTGTGGAACTGGTAGGTCTCTGCACCAGCACTGTGGTCTGGCCACAAACGACACAATTACTCCATGTAAGGAAGAAAAATAGGTGGGTTTATTTTTTTAAATATGTGTATGTGTGTGTCAAGGGGAGAGGAGAAGACAGAGAATCGCAGGTTTGAGATCATGCAACTTCCATGTTCAAAACTCTTCTTACACACTTTTCCATTTGAAATTGTTTGAGCAATGGCCTATAAGTGACAATTGGCCAGAAATTCAAGGTAGCTTGAAAATGGGGGAAAAACTTCCCATCTTGAGAAAGATTTCAAGTTGGTTGTGGTCAGTTGTGTGGTTCACAGAACAAGAAAACTCTGCCACTGGAAATGTGTGAGCTGGAGGCATGTTCTTAATAAATTAATTCATTTTAGGTTAATTTTAAAAAACCCCTTCAGAATACAAATTATTCCTTTTTGGACCCAAGCCAAGCAACTTTCCATTTGCTTTCAAAAGAAAACCCCGAACACTTTAACATATATGGAGGATACTCGTGAGGCTGTTTTAGCCCTAGATGCCAACCACAAAATAAGAGCTGAGTCTCTGGGTCTCCCGCACCACTAGTGGAGTTAGAGGACTTCAGAGGAGCCTCCAACAGGCAATGTACTGAGAACAAACTGCTTGAGGTAGTCACTGAGCAACACAGAGAACAATATTAAGGATTTGCTCACCCAATGCAGGGTAGGCAGGTACTTCCTGGCAGTCATCTTTCACAGGCACAAACCCTTCCAGTATGTTCTGACAGCCTGTGTCTTGAAACCTGTGTGTTGGGTGAGATGATGACAACTACTATTTGTAGCATGAAAAAATTAGCCTGAAGAAATACTTAGCACATGTTCTCTTCTGAAGACATGCAAGTATGAACTCATTCAGAGACTAAGCAACCATGACTGCATCCGTATGGGGAGCACATGTCCTTTCAGTTAAAAACATCTCTATTTGTGCAACATTACCCTCTTGGCAAATCTGCATAAAGCCAATGCTTTAAAGCACGTGTCATCTCCACTATAGTATAGTGGGAAATGTAAAGTGCTATGTTAACATTTTAGGCTGCATTCAGAATTGATTTAGAGGAGTGCCTGAACTCATTTGAGATTAAGATCTGGTCATGCCAGGACATCTCTCATTGATAACACTGAAGTCACAGTTTCCCTCTAGTATTCCAGAATTAACAACACAAACTGCATCTTGAGGGACTTGTCTCCAGTGATGCATGTGCAATTTTCATACTGCAGGAAGAAGAAAGTTGCAGCACTAACAGCCAAAGAGTGCCATTTGAAGTGTAGTTAATTCATTATGAAGCTAATTCACTTGTTCCTCTGTAAAGTACATTTGCAATGAAGGAAAAAGAATGAGAATGCTATCATATCACAAGGGGTTCTTGCTACTTGTTTTTCACAGACAAAGAGATAGTTTAAGGTAGGTGAACAATTACAGAAATTTTCTTCAGACAACTTTGCCAACATCTGCCATGTTACTACATGCAGCTTGTGGATTTGACAGCAGAGGCCTATCCAGTAAGTGGCAGCTTTGCCTTTCAGCTGTGGCACGTTTGCCTTTCCTCACCATAGAGAAAAAGTGTTCTCTTTATCCTAGACAGCTGCAAGCCCTTGCCATGATTGGCTCTGAATCCATCAAAGGTCTCCACAGGGTCCAGAACTTCAAATGCTCTTCTCATCCCTGTATATAGGTTTTGGGGCCCCCGCCACAGATTTTCTCAGGGCTGTTTAATTCATAAGTTGCACTCCCTGTTGGGTCAGAAATAAAAAACTTGCCATTAAGTTGCCAATAATTCCCTAACTCATTTCTCTACCTGAGGAACAGATTCAGTAGCAAAAGGGTGAGAAGAGAGGCAATCCCCAGAATCCCAGCTTTAGCATACTTACAGTTTATGCAACTGTATCTGCTTGTAGGAACAGCCACTGGTGAACAACTTCTGTTCCTGGTCATTGTTTTGAGTAATATTTGTTCTGCAAGGGATGTACCCTTCACTCCAGTGACCACAAAAGAAGGCATGTGTCCCAGAGACAAGTTTGGACCTGCATGGCCATCCAGGGAGATTGCCAAGTGTTCTGTTCCTAACAGGAAGAAGGTGGGTACTGCAGGGTACAAGAAACTATTGTTTGTGCCTGATGGGGTGGAAGAGCCAGGAGGGGAGGGAAAACGATGAGAGACAGAAGGCAGTCAGGATAATTTTCATTTCTAAGATTGCAAAGCTGAATCTATGATTAACATTTCAGTCTTGGATCAGGCAGATATGCAAGGTAGAAAGCACCCTCCATACAGATGTCTCAGAGTTCCAGGAGGTTTTCAGTTCAAAACGTTGACTTCAGCATTCAATAGCCCTGGCAAGCTTTAAGAGGAAAACTTTGGCACGTGTTAAGGATCTCAAAAAGAGGGGGAGGGAGACTGCTGCCAAAAGCTCTCCGTTTTGAACTCAGTTTTTCTCAGAAACTCAGTTTCTATTACTGTTTATTAAAGCTGCAATTTCTATACCTGGTGAGGAAAGAGAGGCAAAGGACAGGGAGAGGATGAGGCTCTTAATTTTGAACAACTATTCACTTCTTGCATCCCCACCCTTACGTTTTTGACAGTACATTCTTAATTGAAATAATTATTGACTATGCTTCCCAACTTGAGTTTGGTTTAGGCAGTAACAAAGGCATTTTTGGCAGTTGCGCTTAATCTAGAAACTGAAAACAAAGCTCAGTGTTTCTTAAATAAAAACAATGTTCTTACTGTTTGTTAAGGGAGCTTTTTTTTTTTTCCCTCTCATGCTATTTTGAGTTCTAGCATGTCTGTTGTACACAGGCTGGAGTGTTCACTCTGGTTGTTTACAACAATCTTCCTTGTGTTGCCAGGCTTTTCTTCTATGAAGCATAATTTTGTAGGCAATGTACAAAACAAGCTGCAGTGTAAATAAGAAGAATAGGGGTGAAAAGCATTGGCTCACCACCCCTCAAAATTGTCTCTAGCCCTAAAACCATCATGAGAGCATTAAACACTTATGACAAGTCAAAAGCACAGTAGGTACCTCTTTGGATTAAATGTTAAACAATTGTTTCATTTGTGTGAATTTGGAATTTAAAATACTTCTCTAATTTCTGTGTCTTTAAGGTAGGCTTTGGTGGCTGCCCGGATTTCACTTGGCTCAACTGAGGTCACTGCAGTCACAGCTGTTGTGGCCACCAACATGCCTGAGACCACTGATTTTAGCACTGAAGGAGACTTTTTTTGGTTGCAGGAGCTGGAAACTGTTTTTGTGGGGCAGCCGTGCATGGCTGACCACACCTGGGAGCTAGCAGAGGATAGAAGCACTTCGTACCATTACAGCTTCATGTTCTCCACAAAAGGTCTGTCTTGCTCACTTGACACACACCTGGGAAGGCCATATGGTCATAGGACAAAACCAATGATTTGTTGACTCTTTTGTTAAACTTTCGTGGGACCAGGTTAAGAAATACAACATCTCACTGTGATGTGGCTACTGTGGAGAAACAAGCAAAAAGTGAAGCAAAGTGGGGAGTGCTCTTGTTGTCAGTTCCCTCACTCTCAAAGATGGCTTGGTAGGTGGCTACAGCACAGCATCTCCCCAGCCACGTAATCCATCACACACACATCAGAAAACCTGGTATGTGCATGCAAGTGTACATGCATAACACAAGGGAGATTTAAGATACAAACTTTGCACAAAATAATATTGAAAAAAACCAAACCCTTAAAGCACTGAATCATACAGTTGTATCGTAAATTCTCCCTACTATCTTCATGATCAAAATCAGAGGCCAGCAGACAGGAGCTTATGTCATCCTACTCTGTGACCCTTTTCACAGTTGTCACATGCTCATTCCTGCAAGCCCGGGGACAGCCACTGAAATTCTCACTGACAGCTACTGCACAGACACATTTTCACTTCTTGCCATAACCAGACTGGTGTAAAGTTATCCAAGAAACACAGCTCTTGTAAATGGGTGTCTCATCTCCTCCACATGCTAACATGCACCTTCTTCTTAGTGAAAAATCTGACTCAAATGTGCCACTACAAATGGACAAGAACTCTGTTACATATTTTAGAGCTAGGAAATTTGTTAGAAATTATTATTAAAACAGTAAGAAAAAAGAAGGTATTAAGAAGGCTTATAAATTTCTCACTAGTATGTATGCCACTGGTATGGACTGCCCCAACTTGAGCACATTCAGACTTCACTGAGAGCAGTTTCTAATGCCTGAAAGTAGTCATTGCTGGAATTACCTTCCTCTGAATCTGAAACAATTAGGCTGGGCCCCAAAGTGGTTAAGTAACTCAGAAATGGTGTTTTGATACACTGCATGATCACACAAGCCGTCACAGAATGGAAGATCCCTTTCTATTTATCAGTTGCTTAGCGATGGTTAAGAACACTGTCCAGTTTTCTGATGAGCTGGTGAAAAACTGTGTTCAGGACCTCTGAGAAGTGGCAGTTGTAGTGCATCTTAGGCTGCCTCCAGAAAGAGGTCAGCTGCACTGTGACACCCAACATTAGAAAATATCAAGGATGCTGCCCACTGGGTTTCCCAAATAGAATATACTCTGTGGAGAACAGGCAAGATAAATTCAAAACTTCATGCACAACACAAATTTTCTGAAAGCTGCAACAGACCCTGTGTTTTCTAGAGGTGTCAGAGGCATTATGTGTGCTGCATGGATGATCTGCCCATGTGCTGGAAATACCAGACTGACCAAAAGAAGAGTTGTTTTGCTTAGCTCAAGTTGACATGGACTTTTCAGTGTGTATTTACTCATGTTAGTCCAGTTTCCTAACCATAATTCCACTAATCTCCCCAAATGAAGGGTGTAATTCACTTTCAATATGCACTTTTCCACTTCTGTGAAAAGCTAAGAGTGGTGCTTTGCTTCTAGAGAGGAGGAAGCCTTCCAGGAAGAAACTGCAGTGAATTGCTCAAGGAAGCCTTTGGGCTTGCCAAACTGGAGATCTCAAAAGGGAAAGAGAAATGGATGTGTCCTCCTCCCCCCCTCCTTTTTCCTTACTACTAAGTCTGAAAGAGAAAGTTCAAACCATAGTAAGACATTTATTTTAAGTCTATCACTGAATCATTCTATGATTTTTCAGTTGTAAGAGCTACCTAACTAGCAGTGAAATGGTAAAAGAACTTTATTTCTCCGCATACCACTTGGTGTGGTTAAAGAAAACAGTAAAAATGAGACTAATTTGCTGTGAATTCTGGTGCACTAGACCATGAGGGTCTGTGTCAGTAGAAAGCTGCATGTGACACGCAGATTACAGGCTATTTTTTATTGTCAAACTCAATCCTTCATTCAAACAAATACATTGTCAGAACCCTAATTATTTCTGTTAGAAGCACTGCCACTTGTTAAAAAGGGGCATAAAAGTCTTTGTAAATACTTGATCATTGCATTACAATTCCAAACCATTTGTGAAATACTCCACCATTTAATTTACATCCTGTTTCTCTCTATGTGGGCTCTGATTACAGAATCATCAATCATTATAGAGTATTAGCCCTGTGATGAACCATGCACTGGAGGTTTTTTTCGCTCTGGTCTGAAATTAATGCCATTAGTTTCTTCCTCATTATCTCCTGTTCCTCGTAATTGCTGACAGGCAAACTGGAAAATCTTGCTTTTTATTCAATCATCTTGCTCTTTTCAGCAGTGGGAATTTTGGTCAGATGCAGTAACATCTAGTACTACAAAGAATCCTTCTGGCTTCATCTAGTACTACAAAGTTTCATGGACAGGTTTTTAAATCCCTCATTATCCAGCAAATGTTCTGTGCATGCATTGGAAGCTGCTTCCCTGACTGTAACTGTGAAAGGAATTCAAATTTGACCAATGGAAAAATTTCAACACACCCAGCCCCTTGTTGGTACATATCTACCTGCAAAAGTTGTCGTTTATAATTATGCTTTGAGGGAAGAAACACATCAAAATAGTGACATCTCTTGCCATTGCTAGCATCTTCAGGCCAGGTCAAAACACTGGAATCAAGGTAGCTGGAACATGATTAGAACTCTAATCCCTGAGTTCTGTATTTTTTTATCTGGGATGGAAATGCTGACAGCCAAAAGATGTTTTAACTACACTTGTGCTGGAAGCTATGTACATCTGTAAAGGTGATGGGATCCCTGTGGAGCACAGCCAAAACCAAGGATGTGGAAACCCTGTGTCTGGTAAGGAGAGTTAGAGGTGGCTACCCAAGAAGCAAAGATCAGGGTCACACTGCAGGAAAATGTCTATTTGAGTACAAAAACAAGAGCCAGTTTTTTAACACTTTATAATTACACAAATCCCACCGAGCAAGATTTACTACATCCCTGGGCAAGGGATGATGCAGGGTGATCTCGCATTGCTGGGTGGCAGTTCAGACACCGCTGTCAGTGAAACCTAGCCCTAGATTTCACAGCCCCAGGCCAGGTATCTTTCCTGACCAACATCATGAAAAGCAAGTGGCTCACAGCTCAGGCTGATCTGGCACCTGGAGTGAGAGAGAAGTGACAGCAATTCTCCCAGGCAGGCTGCTCCTCTAGAACACGTTCTTTGTGGCTTATTGCTGTGAGCGTAGCGCAGCACTGACACAGCTTTCTTCAAAGGCTCTTATGGCACCCAGTTTGGTTTTCTGTTGCTGATATCAGAGTGTGTTATGTACAGAAGCAAAGGCTCTGGATGATCCACTGGATTCTTCAGTGGAAATTTGTACCTCAGAGGACAGTACAGGCCTTTGGAATGCAGCTAAAGATACTGAGTAGAACAAATCTTCAAAGATTCACATAGAAAAAGCTTCTGAAATACTATGAATAAATTATATCCTTTGCTGTGCATGGATTGAGCTTACAACAGCCAAATCCTGAACTAGGAGCAACTTTACTGTAGAGAAACTACCACCAAGGTCTATTTGTGTTTTTTTCAGCATTTCTTAATACTTCTCTTACCTATTTTATGACTGTGTTGATAGATCTGAATTTTCTGTAAACTGAACTCTGAACACTTTTACTCTTTTAAAGAAGTCAGCTTAGTAAATTTCTCTAATTTAAGAAGGAATTCACTGTGCTCATCCATTTTCTGAAACCAAACCCAGCTTTGGAAATTAGTTGCTGTTCTCCTGGAACCACTAAAAGAAAAGTCTACAGCTTGACCTGGCAGCAATACAAAGCTTTTGGAATCTCTTCACTTCTGGAAAATGTACCTCAGTTTTTTAAGGGTTTATCACTTTCTGTCTCATATATCAAGATAAAATAATATTCCTTCCTTAAGAAATTTTCAGGAAACAGAAAAAGGCTGACCACCATTCTTTGAGAAAATTTGACATTTGTCATTTCATGATTCTGCTTTATTATACAAGGTTTTGTTCAACACATTGACAGAAGCAATATGATGAACATCAATATAAAACATTGTTTAGCCACAAGGTATTTCCTAGTAACATGAATGTCAGTAAACCCCAAATTGTAAATAAAAGCAAAGAGGTGAAGGAGAGTTATATTCAAGGATTAAAACCACAAACAAATGTGTTTATGTATCTCAAAGCAACAACATAGGAATAAAGAGAAGTTTTGAATTTAAACCCTTTTGAATGACATGGAGAATCAAACAGAAATGGGAAGCAGAAGTACTAAGGTATTACCCATTCAAAGGCAAGAACATGCATGAAAATGACTACTAAATCCATTGTCACAAATGTCTTTGAGATCAGTGAAGCGGAGATATTTAGTGACTTGGCATTGCTCAAAACCCACTAATCTCCATGAGCAGACTGAGATTCAAAGCAGACCAGAGAGCAACCCTTTGTTCATCATAATAAAGAATTTGCTGTATTCAAATGAAGTCACAGCAAAGTGGATGCGTGCCAGAGCAGCACCAGTGTTACAAGAGAAAGGCAAGCTAGGAAATTATAGACCCTTCATCTCAGTGTCTGCAATTTGCAAAATAAAGAGTACAACCGAGGAGTAGATTTGCAAAATGCATGTGCAAACGAAGTATCATTCTCTGTAATCTACTTGCAGATAACTAGCAAGGTTAGGTGGTGTCAGTTAACTAATCTTCTTTTTGAAAGAACTTTGCTACACTTTAGTTATTAAAATTAAAACACTCAAAATAATAATTCATGTAAACAGCCTGTTCACCCAATGCTCTGTGGCAGAAGAGGTTAATTCTCTAAAATCAGTGCTGTTATTCTGTAACATAGAATACTACTGTAGGAAAAGTGGTAATCTAGGCCCCAAGTCTCCTAAATTCGGGGTTTGCAGAGAGCTGAACTGAGCAGCACAAGAAGCAATGTGACCACAGAAATAGAGGCACAAAAAGAAAACAATCTAAACTTTTAACAACAGCTGTATCAGGTATCTTCAGTACACTTACCTGTGTTATAATTATCCCAAGCCTCTTTCACAAGGGTGTCCAGTCCTTTTCTCCTCTGTCCCAGTAAACTATCCATGAAGAAGAGTTGTGTTCAAGGGAAAATTGTGAGGAAGTAAATATTAGAAACAAAATTCTTGCTTTCATCAACATCTCTGCTATCATTCACTGCCCTGGGGCTAGTCTCTCATTCCTACTACTTGATCCCCTTGCCCCTCCACTCATATTCTGCTGTCCTTCCTCTGTGACTAGAACCATCCTCTGCCATTCCTGTTCCTTCTTTTCTATTTTGTGCTTCCCTGAGCTGCCTCACTCTGCCTTGGTCTTCTGCTTTTGAGACTGTTTATCCAAGAAACATGTTCCAAATTACTAAGTCAGGAAAGGCAGTAGAAGCTTCATTAAACTCTAGCTCAAGTGAAACTCTTTATCTTGCCATCTACACCAAACTTGTGTGTTAGCACCTTTTGACCAAATATCTTTAACACCAATAGGAGGGAAAGACTCCAGGAAGAATCGTGCTGGCTTCTCCCTGTGCTCTGCTCTTCCCTGCTGCTTCACTCCTCCCACAATAAAGCCTGGCTTGGCAGTTCACTCAAAAAAAAAAAAAAGAAAAAAAAGAAAAAAAAAGAAAAAAAAGAGAAAAATTATATGCAAATAAGGTTGTTCCATAAACACTTGAAAAGAACCCTTTGCATTTAGTAATACTTTGAGTACCCACAAGGTTTTCTTTTTGCTTACATAAAGCACAGGTTAAAATACAACACACCTCTACCAAAGGAAGCCAGCAGAACAGCTTACGTGTTTCTAAACAAAGCCCAACCACTTAGAAACCAAAAATTAATTAAAAGGACTTAGAAATTCAAGCTAAAACATTACAGTTGAAAAGATCATCACAAGAAAATACTTAAAACACCATCACTTCAAAATTCAGTTTTTGTTTTACTACATCTTCCCTCTGAAAACAAAACCAAAGCCCTAACCTCCAGGAAGAGGAGTGAGATTTAGTAGTTGTAATTCAAGACCTTTTCCTGTTTCCCGGGGGGGTAGCTGCAGTTAAATTGAACTTGCCACAGCCATTAGCTGCGACCTTGACTGCATTTTACATTATGCGTATTGTACCCAAATCCCACTACGTGTTCAACACCACACGCTTGCAGCTGCATTGTGCCTGTAAAGCAGGTAACTGCGTGAGCACAAGTTGTCCCAACCGCATTCGCGTCACAGGGTCCCTGGTGATCGATTTTAGCGCAGCTATCATGAGGTGGGACAGAGCCAAGCTTGGGTCACTTTACGTATCTGCCGACTTCGGAGCTGTATTATAAAGTTTCTAAAGTTGGTTGTTTTTTTTTCCTTCCCCCTCACAGAGGAAGATTACAATGGCTTTATTTGGCCATTTTTTTAAGGAAGCCGAAAGTCTTACACAACCCTCCGATGCGTAAGCAACGGGGGCTTTACGGTGCTTATTTATAACCAGCTGTGACACCGATCATTGCGGAGCCCGAACCGCACGGGGGCACGGAGAGGGGCACAGGGCACCGGGACCAACGCCCGCCTCCGCCATCATGCAGCACATACACAAGAAGTCTCCCCGTCCCGACAGGGCCCCTCCACCCCCCAGCGGGGCCCAGCCCTCGGGCCTCCCCTTCCGAGGGGCCGGGCGGGGCCGGGGGCGTCCCGGCGCCGCCGCCGCGTTGGCCGCGCCCCCTCCCGCGCAGCGCCGGGCGGGCACGGCGGCCCCACCGCTCGTGTTTACGCGCCGCGTTCTGCCGGCAGGAACAGGAGGAATCCGAGGCAAAAGCCGAACAGGATCGCGGGCGGGAGCACGGAGCGGGGGCTGCGGGAGCTCGCCCGGCCCTCAGCACCCGGGGGCAGCGCTGCGAGGAGCGGTGCGGAGCGCGGGCCGTCACCTGCGGCGTGACCGCAAAGGGCGTGGTCCTGGCGGGGACAGCCCGCTTCAGCTGTGCCTTTCCAGCTCCGAGTCTGTGTGAACTGTTTGTTTACTCGGGATGTTTCTTCATGGAGGAGCAGAGTGGGAGAGGCAGGAAGAGGTCAGCCGCGTTTCCACGTGGAGAACGGGACAGCTTGATCCCGAAGGAGGCGGAAGAGTAAAGCGGAACAAACAGTCTGGAGTGGTCTCGTTCAGCTTTTTAGGGAAAACGGGCCATCAAAACTGTCTATTTTTCTGGACATCCCTAAGGAGTTGGACTGAAGAGAAAACCTCCACAAAAACTTCTGGTTTTTTCAGGGAGCTTCGTTAAAAAAGCACTAGAACAACCAAACCCAACCAACAAAAAACTCCTACACCACCAAAAATTAGCTTTTATGAACCATCTGCACTCTCTAGAAAACATGAACATGTACTATACGGAAAATGTCTCCTACCTCTCAAGCTAGGAACTGGCTTTCATCTGATTAATTACGAAATCTTAGAGGTGTGGGTGATCCTCAAGTTATCTGTTTATCTGGTGTTTCCCTTAAATTTTGGTTACAGTGGTGTTTACTTAAAGAGCCTTTAGGGCTGATGTCAGTGTTGCATGCAAGCCAAAAATGGGGAGTGCCTTTTTCAAAGCAAAATACTCATCTCCAAGATAAAGAATTTATTTAAATAAAACTATACTATCTTATGATAGGTAGCAAGATGATCAAAATAAAATTGTACCCATTGCTTAATTTATTGGTGTAAATATTTTTATTGCTGGTGTTGACTGACAGCTGTGTAGTCTTTTTTTCTCACTTCCATAAGATTTACAAAGGAGTTTCCTTGTAAAAAGTGAGTCTGAAAGCAGTTTTATGGGTCCTGTAATATTTATGTTTTTCTGAGTGCCTGATCTAATTTGTTCATTTTGAAAGGAACAGCTAGTTATTTTCTTTGTAATTGCTACCTCTGCAAATTCAGTTTTGACTTTCAGAGTCAAGCTGAGTTCTTTGACACTTCACTGAGAAAGAGGAAGTTGACATGCCAATCTTGCAGTTTTCTTAGTACATATTTAATCTAATTTGCATGGGAAGTTCCACCTGAATTAAGACAATTAATGAATACACTTGCTTAAAATAGTATTTCAATTATCATCTTTCATTTCCTATATCCTTCCTTTAATTCTGGTGTCGTTTCAGGGATTGTTATTCATACACATTGCTGTTACCCCACATGAATGAGCACAAACAACTTAGAAACCCCCCCAAACAGCTTGTGTGTGTGTGTGTGTGTGTGTGTGTAAAAAACCCCCAACTATGTATATATAATTATTTCAATTTTGTGCTCAAACATTTGCATTACAGAGGCCTATGCCTCCTGTGTTTCTGATCTCAATGTAGACTGGTTGGGTTTTTTGTCCTGCACTGCTTTTGTTAAGAAAGAGTGTTTTCTCTGGATTTTTTTTTCCTTTCGTGTTAAGTCAGCTAATTAAATAGGAAAATGTTAGTCTTACATTTTTCAAGTTCATCCCTGTTTTTCTCAGACTAGTTAATTTGTAAAAAGGGGAACTGTAGCCATTGTATCAGTACTAGCATGAAATTCCAATGAGCTGACCTCTTTTTTTCGGGGTGGGAAACAAAACCTTTTAAGAGGCATAAACATGTAAATTGCGTGAAAGTACTAATGGCAACAGCAAAACCTCTAGGGAGGGGTTTTTTAAAAGCCATGTAGGTCTGGTTGATGTTTATTCTCATATGGTCCAAGGATGGACTGTGCAGAATGCCTTTTGTTTCTGTCCCAGTAAGGTTATTCAGACCTAGTTCGTATTTCAGACTGGTAACTGAAAAAGTGATGTGTAATGTCTGGTGGATTTTTCCACTTCATTCCAATGCATGGCTGGCATTGGGACCTCCTTCACACACCTCCTTCATACAGCCTTTGCAGGGTGGCATTTCGCTACCCAGCAGCCAGACACAGAAGTGACCCTGTGCTCCCCACTCAGCTGATGAGTGGGGCAGAGGCATGTCACAGAAGTGATGATTTCGCGTACTGAGAAGGGGGTCGGAAGGTTGCCACCTCTCCTTTTGAGCAGCATCTGGTAGACAATTTTCTGCCTAATATTGTCAATCATTCCCTTGTTCTTGAAGGTGCCTGGCTGTCCTCCCAGCTGGAGTGAGAACTTCAATGATCACTAGAAAGCAAAACAAATGCAAAGTTTACAAAAGGAGTGTGGAGAAGGCAGGTCCCCGAATAAAGAATCTGGCAGCGGCTCAAATGCCTGGGATTATGAGGGAAGTGGAACACACACACAGTTAGTGCACATGCTGGTTTGAATACTGAAGCTCAAACAAATACATTTGTTGCACACTAAAAAGTGAAAAGTGAATGACTATTTATGCAGGTTATATTTGAAAAAAAAGTGATTAAATGTGCAGTAAATTGAGGGTTTCTTTCCTTCCTATTGCTGATAGAATTTTTTAGGGACAAGAACTGAAGCATAGCATCAGTCTGGGAGGAGGAAGGAGCAAAGGGGATCTTGCCTCTAGTGATAAAAAGCTGACATTCGTGAACAAGGGAAAAAATATTCAGATATTAAACAAAATAAGAAAAAATTTATTCTTTCCTTGAAGATATATAAAAAAAGGAATAAAAAAGAAAAGAGAGCTAGCTGAGGCAGGATTATGGGTGGTCCAATAAAATGCACGCTGTGATGTAGCCACATGCTCCTCTGAGGCAAACCAAAGCACACCCACACTAGTGCTTGTTAGCCATGGCTAGTGCTTGTACCTGCTGGGAGCTGCATTCCTGAGTGATGGTCCCTGGTGGAAGCAGTTCTGGGACCAGTGAGGAGGGAGGTTACAGAATAGTGCCTCCCTGAGCATTAAGTAAGAATCTCTGCTTATTGAAGTAAAAGGAACTTGTTCCCTGATGTGTCAGGCAAGCTTTGCCTGCAGTCATGATCACAGTACAAAGTAGCAGCTGCTGAATAGAACAAAATTTCAAACAGATCAGTAAATAATGGTATTAAAAATGAGAAGGATGCTTAACTGAATGATGCTCTATATAAAATGTTTGGGAAAAATATGTATCATAAGAAATGTTAATCAGCATAGAGTAGTTAAGGCAGTGCTAGGGAAAGCTAGAGTTTTTTTCCTGTGGCTAGTTCACAGGGCTGCCCAGTGGGTAGACTGAAAGAAGTGAAACAGTAATTATTCAAGATGAACTGAAAAGCTGTCACTGTAATTCACCTTCATAGATTGCTCTAGAAGAATTTCTAGAGGGAGATATATATGCTTATATTCAAATTGTCTCATGTGTCTTGAGGGAGAGAATTTTGTTTTGGGAAGTATGAACTGATTGTTAAGGTTAGAGGCAAAGAAGTATCTGAAACACTTCTGCTGTGTTGGAG
The DNA here is from genome assembly GCA_013400975.1 of Atrichornis clamosus. Lineage (NCBI taxonomy): Eukaryota > Metazoa > Chordata > Aves > Passeriformes > Menuridae > Atrichornis > Atrichornis clamosus. The sequence continues at coordinate 3,628 of WBMZ01001318.1, read as the reverse complement.
AGCTGTGTACACAAAGGGAGTGTGAATGTGCACATTAACTTTTAATAAGCTTGGAAATTATTGACATGTAAACAGCTATTATTCCAGCCAGAGCCTGTACTTTCGTTAGAAGCATATTATGCTGTAGTACAATCATGAGATATCTCTGTTGAGCTAAGTGATACCATATTACTCCATATATCACGAAAATTTATTTGATGGCAAGCCGTGGCTACGGGCCAGAATTGTTCAGTAGATCACCCCAAGAGTGCTAAGACTGAATCTTGGGGAAAAAATGTTAATGTGTGATAGTGGATTATGGCCTGTGTTTGACTCTTAACTGTTTGTGAATGTAAAGATATAGAAGAAGACTGTATCTAGGACTCCCAGACTTTCTCCATAATTTAACTCTACTGGGAATCACTGGAAGGACAACAGGGGCTCAGCTTCAGCTCCATTCATATTACAAGTCTGGGAGAAATGGAGCAAACAGTCATTTCATATCTTTTGTTTGTATCAAATATTGTGAGACAAGTTATTCTTACTACAGCTCCAATCTGGCTCGCCTGAGAAGTGCTAGAAATCTTTAACCAATCTGTTGTAGAGTTGTCAACACTGGCTTCTCATTGCATTTGATAACCCAGCAGGAGTAAAAAGCATTAGCAGCTCAGATTACTAATGGAAAGTCAGTCTTGTCTAAGCCCCTTCCTGGGACTGCCCTGGCCATCAGAGTGAACTCTGGACTGCCATTCCTTAGCCCTCTAGACTCCAAAACTCTTTTGTTACCTCTCCCTGCAGAATTTGGTTACACTCTTCCTCTGTCACCCTGACTATCTCTTGCAGGGCTCACCTGCCGTCCTGCTCTGCTTGGAGATCTGATGGGCCATGACCTGCTGGAGTCCTGTGGAGAAGAGGCAGCATCTTGAGGGATGGAGCACCCTCCTGCAGGCAGGCAGGCCTGGGATGTTTTGTGTGTTCCTAAGAATGTGTCTGAACCGCTCTGATTCCTGCCACCATGCTCCCAAACCAGAGAACCCAGCTGGTAATTTCTGAAACAATTGTTGAACTGACAACTAAAAGCCTGATTATTGGTTAACAATCTCTGTTTTTATGTTCACCCACCAAACCTCAGGGCAAGAGGTGTCAAGTCAGCTGTACCTTACAGCAGGTCCCAGAACAAACCTGGCAAAAAAGGTGAGTGAGGAGTTCAAACAGAGGGTGAAGTGTGAGCTGTCATGGAAGTTAACAGACGTGCCTGTGCAAGCCCAACGATCCTTTATCACCACTGTGTTCTGCAAGAGATCCTCTGGTTTCCATTGTGTTATTTGCAGTGTTCATGCTAGCACATATAATCCAATTCAGTGATAGCACACTCGGTGCATATAATTTTTAACTTTGGTTCTGGCTTTGCTGCAATTAAAACATACAGGACTTAGAAAAAGTTAAGGAAGTCTCTTAATATATATCCCAGTATGTGGCAGATAGGAGTGGGACCTGCAATAACAGTATTATAATTCAGGTAACTGTGAAAACAGGGCACTACAGAAGCTCACAATTAGATTCAGGTGGTATTCAAATGATACAAAACATTTCAAATAATTTTAAGACTAGGAGGTATTGGAATGATTCTATTGCCATGCCTTTGAGGTATAAGGAACTGCGAATATCATGGAAATTCATATTGGCATTCACATTTAAGGTAAAACCTAATCTAACTTAATTATGCCAAATCTAAACACTAAATCTGAACATTCAGCATAGGAAAAAAAGCAAAAAAGCATTTCTCCTTTTTTTTTTTCTTCCACATATCTATCCTTTATGTAACATCAGCTTCAAAAAACTATGATCTACTCAACCTGGTGTCAAGAAGCTAAGAACACATGCAGTGGCAAGAAAAAAGACAGAACATCTTGTGGCAGCATGTACCAGGAGTTTTGGCTGCTGTTCAGCTGAGATGGGCTGAGACAACATTGCAGTGCAGCTGGTCAAAGCAGTGGCAAAACATCTGGAAAAGACACTTTTGGATGGGTGGGGAAATACTGCTGGAAGACCTGATGTACCAGAATTTGCTAGCAATTTTGTTGTGGATCTTGACCAGATCTCTGGGAACCTTGACATAATGAGTGAAAACAACTGGTTTATGGCTTGACTTGAAAAAATTTAAACAGCTTATATAGTTTGACATGAAAAGTAACTTCAGTATTTAAGAATGGGTACTGTATTATCAGTAATTTCTTGCCTAAGAAGTGCTGTATGCTATATTCCAGAAAGAAAAATATCGTTCCTTTTCGACAGGGACAAATTAACCTAGGGTGAAGCTTGGCCCCATGCTGACAATATGTGTACATTTGGCCTGTTGGCCTGTCTCTAGAACAGAATGTGCGTGGAGAAAGGTACTGAACACTGAAAAGTGAATTACTGTAATTCACTTGTAAATGGAAAAGAATATACATATGGCTCAAAAATAACATGTAAATGCAGATTTAAGACTTAAAGAGGTTAGGAAAAGCATGTGACAGCTTAAGTATAATTCAATCTCGGAGACATCAATGAATGGCATAGAAGCCTGTAATAAATTTGAATGCTGACCACAGTAACTTCAGAGTGTTTGGAAACTACTTTAAACTAAAAAAAAAACTTTTCAGAAAGGTATTTTAAAGCTTAAAGCACAGAACTGCTACAATTTAAACCAGAAATTACTTCCCTGACTGTTCCGAATAGTTTTCTTCTCAACAGGGTGTAGATAGCACTGTTTCAATTATTGATCTTGAAAAAAACCCAAAAAATTTCCTTTTTTTTTTCTCCAAAAGTTTATATTTTTTTCCCCATTTATATTTTTCAGGGGGGAGAAGTGAAATGATGTTATTTCTCTGAGACTTGAGAAATCTGGCAGCCTGTCCTGCAGGTGGACCTTGTCACTGAATACAGAATCAATTAGGTTGGAAAAGATCCGAGTCCAACCTGTGACCAAACACCACCATGTCAACTAAATTATAGCACCAACTGCCATGTACAGTCCTTCATAAAAAACTTTCAGGAATGGTGACTCCCTCCACCACCTCTCTCAGCAGCTCAGTCCCATGCCTCATCACCCCTTCTGTGAAGAAATTTCTTCTGATGTCCAACCTAGACCTCCCCTGGCATAGTTAAAGACTTTATCCTCTCGTCCTGTCACTGGTTATCTGGGAGAAGAGGCCGCTGCCCCCCCCGGCTACAGCCTCCTTTCAGGCAGTTGTAGACAGCAGTAAGGTCCCGCTTTTCTCCAGACTAAACAACTCCAGCTCCCTCAACCGCTCCTCATAAGTCTTGTGCTCCAGACCCTTCCCCAGCTTTCTTGCCCTTCCCTGGACACGCTCCAGCACCTCAATGTCCTGTCGGGCACCCCTGGCCCTCCTGGCGTATAACCCGACCGCAGGCGTGCAGGGCCGTCCCGCCGCCCCGCTCCCCCAGCAGGGCGCACCCGGAGCGAGGCGGGTGGGCGGCGGGGGCCGGCGCCGCCCGGCAGCGAAATCCGCCCGCGGCTCTGGGCGAAGGCAGCGCGGCTCCAGCGCCCCGCGCCTGGCGGAGCCACGGCCGGCGGGAATCCAGTCCGGGTTTTGGCGCCGGGGACCGGCGGCGGCGAGGAAGGGCGAGCGGGAGGGAACCGCGC
>WBMZ01001317.1:0-78193 GCA_013400975.1 Atrichornis clamosus | reverse complement strand
CTGGGGGGGCTCAGGGGGGTCCCGAGGTGACCCCGGCCGGGGACACTGACGTGGCCACGCCCCGGGACCCCCGGACACTCCCAGACCACACCCCGGAACCCCCCGGTCCGGCCGGTCCGGCCAGCCCCGCCGCGGGCTCGGGGCGGGGCCGCGCCTTGAAATTCAAATCCATCGCATTCCCTCGCGTTTGTTAAATTGTACTTCATTTTATTTTGTTTTGGTTTATTTAATTTTATATCACTGTCATTTTATATCTTAGTTTATGTAGTTTCATTTTGTTTTGCATCGGTTTATATTTTGTTTAGTTAGTATTTTAATTTAGTTAATGAATGGATCTGTATGTCTGTTGTTATTTAATTGTTAACCCCATTTATTTATCCATCTACTTACCCATCAAAACATTTTCCTGTTATTTATTTAATTAATAATACTCCTTATTGATCGACTCACCTCTCTATCTGTTTATCAGGACTATTTATTATCTATATTATTTTATTTATCTTTGTTATTTTAAGTTTTCAATTCTCATTACTCTTTCAAAGCCAAATTTTCCATTTCTCTTGTGTATGCCAGAGACAAAATTTCCAAATCTCTCGTCTATTTCCAAGCCAAAATTTCAAATTCCTTTGTCTGTTTAAAAGCCAAATTTCCAATTTTCTTGACTGTTAAACTCCCAAATTTCCCAAATCTTCTGACAATTTCAGATCCAATGTAAAGGAATGGGGGAGAAAAAAAATCTCACATAAATGATTGAAATTATATAAAATAAATATATGTGTCTTTTCCTCAAATAGCCCAATTTTCCCTCCTAAGGCTGAAATTTGGGATGTGGCTGTTCCTGGACAAACCCGGAGTGTTCCCAGGAGTCTGATCAGACCCGCTCGAGGCCAATCCCACAGAGAGGGTGTCCCATGGAGAAGGAAGGGACACTCCTGTCCACTTCCAGCGGCGAAGGGACCCCCCAGCCCCCAGAGGAGGTTGTTGGTGGGGAAAACATTCCGGGTGTTGGCCGGGAGAGCCCAGCACCGGACCAGGAGGATGTCAGGGAAGATGTCAGGGAGGATTCCAGGGAGGGGGATGTGGCATCCAGCCCCGAGGGACACCCGGGGTGCCCCCCTGAGGAGCCCCAGGATGAGCAGCCCCTGGAGGGGGGGGGGTCCCTGCTGGGTGCCCCCACCCCCATCCTGGGTGCCAGGGCTGAGCCCCCCCGGGCCCAAATCCCCGCGGATTTTTACTGTGTGAAGTGGATCAGCTGGAAAGGGGAGCGGACGCCGGTGATCACCCAGAGCGAGAACGGGCCCTGCCCGCTCCTGGCCATCATGAACATCCTCCTCCTGCAGTGGAAGGCAAGCAGGGGCCAGGGGTGGGTCCTGGGGGGCTCTGGGGGGGCTCAGGCCTGGCTTTCCCTGAATCCCGAGGGGAGGGGGCCGGGGAATCGTGCCCATCCTCTCACTGCTCCCAGGTGAAGCTGCCCCTGCAGAAGGAGGTGATCACGGCTGAGGAGCTGATGGCACATTTGGGTGAGTGGGGGGCTGCCCTGGGATCCCCACATCGCTGCCCTGATACCAGGACAGAGATGGAGGAGCGGGAATTCCTCTGGGATCCTCATATTCCTGCCTCAGTGCTGGGATGGGGGTGCCAGGGGTGACTCTGTTGCCTCACAGGGAATTGTATCCTGGCCACCCAACCCCGGGAGTCCTCGGAGGGGCTCCAGCTGAACTTCCAGCAGGTGAGGAGCAACTCCACATGTCCCCTAACCCCAAAACCAATCCCAAAACTGATCCCTGTCACCCTGGGAGTGCAGTTGGCTGCAGGATTTGGGGTGGCCCCTTTTAGAAATGACCCCCTTGTGTTTCTCCTCCCTCCCAGAACATCAATGACACCATGATGGTCCTGCCAAAGCTCTCGACAGGGCTGGATGTCAACGTGAGGTTCACAGGGGTCTCGGATTTTGAGTACACCCCCGAGTGCATCGTCTTCGACCTCCTCAATGTCCCACTCTACCATGGCTGGCTTGTGGACCCCCAGGTGAGGACCAACACCTGGCTGGTGGCTCCTGTGGGGCCATGGGAGTGATCCAAGGGCTGTAGAACCTCTGCTGTTAGGAGTTCAGGCTCATCCTAGACAAGGTGACAAAGTTGTGGATGGATGTCTCATCCCTGGAGGTGTCCAAGGCCAGGTTGGAAGGGCTTGGAGCAGCCTGGTCTAGTGGAAGGTGTCCTTGCCCATGGTGCAGGGGGTCTAAATGGTCCTAGAAAATTCTTTCCCAACCCAAACCCTTCTGTGATGTTTTGGATGGGGCTTTGAACCTGAGCCAATGGATGATTCCCCTGCCCACAGCATGAGTTTGGACCGGGCGATCTTTGAATGTCCCTTCCATCCCAAACCCTTCTGTGCTGGGTCTGTCCCCACGGTGAGACATGGGGTGCTCACCCCCTCTCCCTGCCATCCCTGCAGAGCCCGGAGCAGGTCCAGGCCGTGGGCAAGCTCAGCTACAACCAACTGGTGGAGAAGATCATCACCTGCAAGCAGGCCAGCGACTCCAGCCTGGTGAGCGAAGGTAATGGCCCTGCCGTCTGCCCCCCCGGGTCCCTGGAGGGACAGTTGGGCCCCCCAGCCCCGACACACCCCCGCTGTCCCTGCAGGGCTGGTGGCCGAGCAGTTCCTGGAGTCCACGGCGTCGCAGCTGACGTTCCACGGGCTGTGCGAGCTCACGGCCGCAGCCCGCGAGGGCGAGCTCGGCGTCTTCTTCCGCAACAACCACTTCAGCACCATGATCAAGCACAAGGTGCGGCCCCGGACCCCTCTGGGTCCCCCGAAACACCCACGGGGCTCACTGTCCCCTGTCCCCTCTTGCCAGGGACACCTTTACCTGCTGGTGACGGACCAGGGCTTCCTGCAGGAAGAGGGGGTGGTGTGGGAGAGCCTACACACCGTGGATGGGGACAGCTGCTTCTGTGACGCCGAGTTTCACCTCAGCCATGCCCCGGGCAAGGACGGAGCCACCGCGGGCCCCCCAGACCCCCGGCTGCAGCAGAGACAAGTGGACCAGGTAGGGAACAAGTGGTGGTGGCAGGGAACACCTGAGTCCCATCCCAGCTCCGCAGGGGATCCTGCAGGATTTGGGCTCGCTGTGCTGACCCCCCTCTCTGCGTTCCCCCCACCCCCCAGGATTACATGGTGGCCCTGTCCCTGCAGCAGGGTCAGGACCCCCCCTCGGTGCTCAGCGACCTGGAGCTGGCGCGGCAGCTGCAGCACGAGGAGTACCAGCAGCACCATCCTCATCCTCCTCCTCCTCCTCCTGTGCAGGTCCCAGCACAGGTAACCAGTGCTTCCCATCCCTCTCCCCCCGCTCTGGCCCCTGAGGAGGTGGTGGTGGCCCTCGGGGCAGGCTTGGGGGGATCCCTGCAGGTTTCCCCATGCCCCAGCACTGTCGCTGTCCCTGCAGGCCGGTGGGCGTTCGGCCGGAGAGCGGCGGCAGCGGCCAAAGCCGGATTTGGACTGTACCCTCCTGTAGCACCTCATGCCCATGGGGTCCCCAAGCCTGGAGCCTCCTGAGTCCCCTCTCTGAGTCCTCCAGGGAGGTCCTGCGGGGTCCCTGCAGCCTGGAGTGGACACACACGCACACAGAGACGAGGGGTGACCATCCAAGCCCACCCCGGGACCACCCCAATCTTTCCAGTGGCCTTAACATGGGGTGTCCCACTCAGGAGGGTCCCCTCAGGGGGTCCCACACCTCAGTCCATGCTCCGAGACCCAGGTGGACACGTGTCTGGAGGGGGGGACACGTGTCTGGAGGGGGGGACACGTGTCTGGGGGGGACACGTCCACCCCCCTGTTCCAAATGTGGCCTTAGCCTTTGACAAGTAAAGGACTTGTCCCCCTGCACACGGGTCTCACACCAGTGGGGGCTTCCGTGCCCCATGGACACGGGGGTTTGTGGGGATTTGGGGTCACGGTTCCCTCTGCACCACACGGACACATGAATTTGCGGGGGTTTGGGGAGGACTTGGGGCCACGGTTCCCTGCGCATCCCATGGACACGGGGGTTTGGGGTCCCCTCCGGGGGGTGCAGTGGCGCGGCGCGGCCGCCAGGAGGGGATAGGGGTGAGTGGGATGTATGGGGCCGTATAAGGGGTACATATAGGGCGTGACTGGGGGGAGCAGAGGGCACACACGGGGCTGTACAGGGGCATATGGGGGGCATAAGGCATACACGGGAATGTGCATAGGGCCATATAAGGGGTGTGTATATGGCGGGTATATGGGGTGTACAGGGCACGCACAGGGGTGTTTAGGGGGTGTTTATGGGGTGTTTAGAGACGAGCACAGGGCACATACAGGGGTGTGTACATGGGGTGTACAGGGCACACACAGAGGTGTGTATAAGGCGTGTAGATAGGATGTATACAGGGTGTACAGGGCACACGCACGGGTCTTTAGCGAGTGCACGGATCCCGTCTCGGCCGTTGATTGCTCACGCCTGGGCCCGCCCCGCCCCGCACCGCCCCCCGGCGGGCCCCGCTCCCCGCGGCGTTGCGGTGACGTCACTCCCGGCGTTGCGGTGACGTCACTGCCGCCGCTGCCTGGCGCGGGGCGCGCGCGGGACTGGGGGGGCGAGCGGCGGCTCCGTGAGGGCTCCGGGCGGCGGCTCCGTGAGGGCTCCGGGCGGTGGCTGCGGGCGCGGCGGGTGAGTGCGGCCGGGGGGGAACAGGGGCACTCGGGGCCTCCTCGCTCCGGGAGGGGCCGTCTGGGGGACACGGCGGACCGCTTCTCGTTTCCCCCTCCGCGCCAAGGCCCCGGCCGGGACCCTCTGCGGGCGTTGGGCGCGCACCGGAGCCATCCCGGGCCCCGATCCGCCCCCGGTCACGGCCCGGCGGGGCCCCCCGGGGCTCTCGGGCGGGGCTGGGCGGAGGCGGGGCCCCCCCGGGGCCGCTGCGAGGGCCCAGAGCGGCCTCGCGCCCATCGGGGTCTCTGCCCCCGACCCGGGCAGGACACAAAGACCCCGGGGCCGGATCACGCCCGGTGCCGTTTTGCTCTCCACGACCTAAAAACGTCAGGATTTTGCCCCTTTCCAGCAGGATCGCTCCTGAAATCCTCTCGAGAGGGAGGGGTCCGGCCAGGCGGTGACCCTCCCTCCACCGGCTCGGTGTCCCTGGGCCCGGGACATCGCGTTGTGCTGCCGGTGCCCCGAGGGAGAAGGTGCTGCCGGCCCTGACCGGGGCCTCACCCCGTCCTCCCACGCTCCCCTCCCGTTACCTGCCCGCGGCACAGCCCCGGGAATCGGGAATTGCGGCACCTCCCTCCCGCCTCTCCTTGCGAAACCGGCCACGGTGGTTCCTCTTCCTCCCCCGGCGGAGCGGAGCCGCCTCGTCCCTTGCCACAATCCCTGTGCCCTGTTGGAGATTTGCCTCCCCGGTGTGGGATCCCAGCCGACCCCATCCCGAGCCCACGGGACTCCCCAAAACCGGCTCGTGGAGAGGGAGGGAGAGCCGGGATGCGCTGGCCCCGCGGCGAGGGGCGGCTCCCCCACCTCCCCTCCCGCGGCCCGTCCGGAGCCTTTTTAAGGCACAAAGGTGCTCATTGTGTCGCCATCAAATCCCTAATCCCACGCTGGTCCTGTGCCTGGCCTCAGAGGGGTGGTGGTGGGTTCCGTGCCTCGGTTTCCCACCGGGAATTGGGTTTGGATCAACCCCGGGATGCGTTCACAGCCCTCGGGAGGAAAACCACGTCGAGGGGCTTCTCCCTCCTCCTCATCCCGCTGCAGTCCCGGGGTTGTGCCCATCCCGCTGGGAAGTCCGGAGACTGGGAGCCCAGTTCCTCTCTCTGGCTGGTTCCAGGGATCCGTGCTGCAGGTCGGGAGCAGGACTGGGGCCTCTGTTAATGATCACCCATTGACCTCTGGGCTGAGCAAAGTCCCTCGGTGCCGGAGCTGAGCGCCGGCTTCTCCGAGGGGGATTTCAGGAGCTGAGGTGGAAATTGGGGTGTCTGGTCCAGCCGGAGCGTTGGAGACAGTCGGGGTGGGATCAGCTCCGTGCGGGACCCCTGGCTCTCAGGGTGCCGGTGTCCCCCTCACCTCCTCCCCTCTTTCCCTCCCCCCAGCATGTTTCAGACCTTGTACAGCTATTTTTGGTGGGAACGGCTCTGGCTCCCGGCAAACCTCACCTGGGCCGACCTGGAGGACCGGGATGGGCGAGTCTATGCCAAAGCCTCTGACCTGTACATCACCCTCCCCTTGGCCTTCCTCTTCCTCGTTGTCCGGCACCTATTTGAGACGTGAGTCCCTTCCCTGGGGGTGGGGACAGATCTGGAGCCCCTGATCTGGCTCGGGGACACGTGTCTGGGCTGTGGATGAATCCCAGGATGTGGCACCTTATTCTCAGCCTGGCTGGGGGTGCCCGTGGCACCCTGGGGGTCCTGATTCTCCCCCCTCCAACGCACGTGCCCCCCGTTTGCCCACACAAACACAGCTTTGTGCATCCCCCGCCCTTACCGGGCATTTAGGGAGCGATTTGTTGGGCAAACAATAGGAACAGACCCGGCTTTGTTGGGATGGCAGGAGAAGGGGGGGCCCGCCTTCAGCAGAGCGGGTACAGCTGTATTGCAGAGGGACCTGGGGGGCTCTCCTGTGACAAAACCCACCTTGGAGAAGGCACAGCAGGATGGGGAAACTGAGGCACCGAGTGGTTGTGGGTCCCTGAGTGGCTTTGATGGGGCAGAATCATCCAGGTGACAGAAATGGGGGCACTTGTGTCCCTCCTTCTCCTTCCCCAGGTATGTGGCCACCCCCCTGGCCGGGCTCTTGAATGTCAAGGAGAAGATCCGGTTAAAAGCCACCCCCAATGCAGTGCTGGAGAAGTTTTATGCTGCCACCACAAAACACCCCAAGCAGGTGAGGGTTGGGGGTCCCCAAGAGGTGCCTGGGGGGGGTGGTGGCAGAGCCAGGGCTGTGTGACACGGTGGGGCTGTCCTGGTGTCCCCAGGCCGATGTGGAGATGCTCTCCAAGAAGAGCGGCTGCACCGTGCGCCAGGTGGAGCGCTGGTTCCGCCGCCGCCGCAACCAGGACCGGCCCAGCCTGCTCAAGAAATTCCGGGAGGCCAGGTGAGACCCCCCCCCCACCCGGTGTCACCGTCCCCCCACCCTGGGGGGGCTCTGGGGGCACCCACTGGGCCGGGAGCCCTCCCAGAGGGTGGGATGTGTGGGATTTGCGGGATGTGGGTCCATCCTCCACCCTCCCTCTCCCCGGTGCCCATCTGAGGACCGTCTGCTTCCTTTTTCCAGTTGGAGATTCACCTTTTACCTTATTGCTTTCATTGCTGGCATGGCTGTCATAGTGGATGTGAGTATTGCCCCTCCCCTGATGCTCCCCTGGCCCCCTGGCCCCTTTAACTCATCTCTGTCTGTCTTCCCCTCCCCATCTTGCAGAAACCCTGGTTCTACGACCTCCGGGAGGTGTGGAAGGGATACCCCATCCAGGTGAGCCATCCCTGGGACCAGGATCACCGATGGGAGCTGGGGGTGCAGGGGGGTCTCTCCAGGATCACACGGTGACTCCAGCACTTGTGGGGGTTTGGGGGATCCCCAGGACACTTGAAGGTCCAATGGAAGGGGATCAGACCCTTCTGGGGGACACAGAGGACCCCCCAAACCTGTCTCTTGCCCCCAGAGCATGCTGCCCTCCCAGTACTGGTACTACATGATCGAGCTCTCCTTCTACTGGTCCCTGCTCTTCAGCATTGCCTCTGACGTCAAGCGCAAGGTGGGGGCACTGGGAGACACTGGGACATCTTGGCAGGGTTTTCTTCACCCTTGTGGTGGGTGGGAGTGACCAGCTGAGAGAATCTGGGGTCACAGATCCCTTGTGGTGGGATGGGGGCGTGCTGTGGGTGGGATCCAGGCTGCTGTGACCTCCCCATTCCTGCTGTAACCCCCACCTCCCCCTTGTTTTGGGCACAGGACTTCAAAGAGCAAATCATCCACCATGTCGCCACCATCATCCTCATCAGCTTCTCCTGGTTTGCCAACTACATCCGTGCTGGGACGCTCATCATGGCCCTGCACGACTCCTCGGATTATCTGCTGGAGGTACATTTGTCCCCCCTGCTGTCACCACGTCCCCAGTCCTGTGCCCCCTCCCTAGCTCACCCCCTCTGCCCCCCCAGTCTGCCAAGATGTTCAACTACGCTGGGTGGAGAAACACCTGCAACAACATCTTCATCGTCTTCGCCGCCGTCTTCATCGTCACCCGCCTGGTCATCCTGCCCTTCTGGTGAGCTCTGCTGGGCAATGGGGGGAAACTGAGGCACAAGCTGGGGGGTGTCACAGGGGGTGGGATGCCTGTTCTGCCCGTAATGGCTTTTCCCGGCAGGATCATGCACTGCACGGTGTTTTATCCGCTGGATCTGTACCCTGCCTTCTTCGGCTACTACTTCTTCAACTTCATGATGGTGGTGCTGCAGTCGCTGCACATCTTCTGGGCCTACCTCATCATCCGCATGGCCCAGAAGTTCATAACTGGAAAGGTCAGAGGGGACCTGGGGCCACAGGGATGTCTCAGGGGGAAGGACCCACTCAGGGTGGATGGAAGATGGGGCTTTGCAGAGGAGACCCCTAGATCCTGAATCCCAACTGTGCTTGGCTCCCTGGATCCTGGAGAGCCCTTGGTGGGGAGAAACAGCTGTGGTTCCAACGGTGAAACTGAGGCACGGCAGGAAAATGGGGGGCTGCTGCCTGAATGCCCTCTTCCCTGTGCCCATAGGTGGTGGAGGATGAGCGGAGTGACCGTGAGGAAACAGACAACTCGGAGGAGGAGGAGGAGGTGGCCAAGAATGGGCCCCTCTCCAATGGCCACCCCGTCCTCAACAACAACCACCGCAAAACCGACTGAGCGCCCCGGGCCCGAGAGCTGCCGCCTCCCACCGCCAGCCCGGCCCCTCCGGCCGCTCCAAGCCAGGGCCCCGGGGCGCCCACCGGGCCCAGACCCCTCCGGAGCGGGGCCGCAGCTCCACCTCACACTCACCGTTGGTGCCCTTCCTGCCTCTCACCTGCTGCCTTAATCCACTGCGGTTCCCTGGGACCGGCGGGGATCCCCCGGGATGGCTCCCATCCCACCGGGATGGCTCCTTCCCTCCCCGCAGCCCCTCGGATCGGCTCTGGCCAAAGAGCTCGGCCCCAGCCCCTTGCTGGGCTCGTGTTATTCCTCCTTTCCCAACCATTCCTTCACCAGGGAGGGGAAAAACCCCTTTCCCTGACCTGTGTCCAGCTGGAAAAGCTGGCTCTATCCCTGCTCCACCGAACTGGAAAGGAGGAGCAGGGAATTCCTGGGTGTTTTAGTGCCTAAATGATGGGATGACACTATGGAAGTACTTGGGGGAAGGAAGCTGTGGGGTTGAGTCACTCCTTGTGTCTCACAGAGTTTAATCCTCATTTCTCTTCTGTAAATGGATTTTGAGTCTCTCCCTCTCTGTGGGCTCTCCCAGCTTGTAACAGGACAAATTTCCAACTGATTTTTCCTTTTTTTTTTTTTCTATTTATTTGGAAGACAGAAGGAGCCGGGCTTGGCTCTGTCTCCCGCATCCCCCTGGGATGCTGTGAGACCTCCCAGCGCGGAGGGGTGGGGGGGAAAAAGGACCATTAACCAATGTCAGACCAAAACATGTTTTGTTGTTCTTGTTTTTTAAAAAAAGAAATAAAAGGTTAAATATATTAAAAGTTAAAAAAACTAATAAACTTGGGTAAAAAAGTTCAGGATTTGGGCATATTCTGTGGGTGGCACAGTGGCCTTGGCTCCTGGGGTGGGGGGATTATTTTGGCACAGGCCCTTTAGGCAGTGCTAAAAATGGGCAGAGTTGAGGATTTTGATGGTTTTGATTTTTTTTTTCTCTCAGAAGTTCTCCAAGTGTTCAAACCCAGGCTGGAGTGCGCGTTTGGTTCCCCAAGGAGCTGTGGCCCCACTGGGATGACAAAGCCTCTATTCAGGTAGATGCTCGGGATGGAACTGGAGCTCCAGGAGGCCCCAGAAAGGTTTTATTTTACAAAAAAAAAAAGTTATTTAGAGGAAAAAACCCAACAAGCCTCCCTTGTGCAGAGCTGTGTGAGCTGGGCTGGTGTTGGTTGCGGGGGGGTGTTGGGATGGTTGGAATCTGCTCCACCACCCCCCTGGATCGGGGTTTTCCAGGTCAATAATGGGAGATTTGATCCCAGTTTGTAGAACTTAGCCTCTTTTAACCAGTTTTCAAGGTGGTTTATTGAACCCTTTGGATCTGCCCTGGTGCCCTTCCCACTTCACCCCTCCCAAAACAAAAAACAACCAAACCCCAACACTTGGGATTGTGTGTTGCTGCCAAACCCCGGTGATTTTCCACGTGGATCCGTGTCCAGCAGCCGGACGGGGCTGGTGGCTGCTCCACCTCCGCCTGCCCTCCCCCAGCCCAGGTGCCCAAAGCCAGTTCAGGGCTGTCCCAGCTGCCACTTGAGATTTTCAGCCTGCAGTGACATTCTGGGAGGGTTCGAGATGGGCAGAGGAGTCAGATCAGCTTCCTCAAGAAAATTCCAACCAGATTCTTTCAATGGAGGGTTTAAGGAGTATTTGTTTTGAGGAAAGGTGAAGAAAAGGTGAAAATGTGGGAGCTCCTTATCCCTGTGCCTGGACCCATCCGCCTCTGGCCTTTTTCCTGCAAACCCTATGGAAACAAGGATGATGGAAGTGGTTCAATCCTGCTTTTTCAGGGCTCTTTGCTCTCAAGGTCGAGGTGGATTGTTTTTAATAGAAAAACACACTTTTATTGCTTTTTAGCAACTAAAAGATTCTTTACAACAGCTCACAGATGAAGACAGATACTTTTGTCTTTTTTTCACTTAAATTCTATAAATTCAGATTGGTCCAGTCTTCCGGGGATTTTTTCCACCATCCTTCCTCCCACTTCCAAGACCTCAGTCCCAACTGGGAAGCACTTCCTGGGAGTATCTGGGGAAGTGTTTGCTGCTGGAAAAAGGAGGTTTGTGCCTTAAATTTGGTGGAAAGCTGGAAGAGAGCAGGAAGAGCTCTTTTCTTGAGGGAGCCTCTGGAAGGAGGGAGAAGCCCAGGGGCTGGGAATCACCCCTCAGCACAGCCAGAGTCCGTTCCTGCTGCATGTCCATTTGTGGTTTTCCAAGTGAATGGGAGAACTCAGAACCTCTTGAGAAGAAACTTTACCCACACTGAGAGAAAGTGAGCACCAGGCCTCTGGAAAAGGGGGATCTGTTGGGAGCAGGGATGGCTCAGAGCAGCCGGCCCCGGCAGTCGATGGCCCCGCAGCAGCAGAGCAGCTCTTTGCCTTCCACGCTGCCGACCTCATAGTTGTAATCCCACGTCAGCTCCGTGCCAGCTCGGATCCTCCTGGGAAGTAAAAAGACACAAGATGGGTGAGGAGGCAATTCCAGAAAAGAGTAGAAGCT
Organism: Atrichornis clamosus; assembly: GCA_013400975.1. NCBI lineage: Eukaryota > Metazoa > Chordata > Aves > Passeriformes > Menuridae > Atrichornis > Atrichornis clamosus. The sequence continues at coordinate 66,756 of WBMZ01001317.1, read as the reverse complement.
GGATCATAGAAGGAAGCCACACTTCCACATGAGCGCTCCCCCTGGGACAAGGCTGAGGCAGCCAGAGAGAAAGGGACAAAGTTCCCTGATGAATCATTCCTGTGGGGATTCACAGAGCAGCTGAGAGGCACATGGCAGGGATTCACCACGACTCAAAGATTTGGGACTCAAGCCTGGAATTTGGCTGCTCCGTTCTTCACTCTGCCTTTTGGGAAGGTCTAAAACTGGTGGACATCACACCAGGATGTCCAGCACAAGAGAGGATCTCACCTGACTCATCTCCAAGGTTTTCTCTGCTCAAGAATGGTGGGAGACTGGGAATGGGGTTCCTGGGTCTAGGGAACAACCTGCACTGGTGTGAAACTGGGAATAGGTTTACCAGGAGTAGAGAACATCCAGCCCATGCTGGCATCAAACCGGGAATGGGGTTTCCAGGAAAAGGGAATATCCAGCCCTGGCCATGCAGGTGGGTCCCACCAAGGCCCAGGAATCCCCAGCACTCCAGAACTCACTTGCTGGCGAAGAAGGCAACCCAGGGGAAGCGAAGGTCATGGGTGTCCACGAAGACGTTCTGCACGAAGAGGTTTGGGGTGCAGCTGTGCTGTAACGGCAGTGGGGACAGGCCTGAGCTCCTGTCTGGGCAGGGAGGCTGAGCTGCCAGCACTAAACACAGACTTTATAAACAAGCAGCATTCCTGGTTTGCCCGCTGCATCCAGCGGAATCCTGCTGGAACAGGCTGCACGCCCGGGGTGAGTCATAAGATCCACACTCAAAGGTAACGGGCGCTGGAAGGACGGAAAGGACTGACAGGGCTGTTCCTGCTCCCACTGGGCTGGAGCAACTGCTGTTTCACTCAGGCTCTTTTCCCACTTTCCCCGTTTTTAGCTCCCCCCCAAAGGCGTCCCTTTCCCCCACTCACGTTGAGGTAGCGGCCCAGGTTGCCCTCGAGCTTGGCATCGATGATGTAGCAGTTCTCCTCCCCGTCGTAGAACTGCCGCGTGCTGCGGCGCACAGGCCCTGCGCTCTCACCCTTGTCGGCCGCCGCCAGCGGCGTGGATTTGATGGCAATGCCGTGGGTGGATTTCAGGGCAAAGCCTCGGGTGGATTTCACGGCCACCTGTCTCTTCACAGGACCTGTCACGAGACCGGAGCTTCCAGCAGTGCTGCCCCCATCCCCCTGCTCATGCCCCTGCTGTTCCACTCAGAGGTAACAAACCCCTCAGATCCAAAATACCACTCTGGGATGGCTCCTGGAATCAACCCAGCCCAGCCTGGAGACCCACCATAAGCCTCACAGTTGCTTCTTCTTATGACACCCAAAATTATCTGGTTTTGAGGAGCAGATTTTGCAGTGTTGTCTTAACAAACACATGGGGAAGCTTCCGACCTTGGCTGTTGGACACAGCAGTAGCTGCTTCCAGGTGCTTTCTGGCCAAAACCTCCCCGCGTCAGACCTCGTTTCCCCCCTCACCTGACCCAGAGGATGGATTTTTCTTGTCCTCCCCTTCCTCCTCCTCGGATCCCGAGGAAATGGTCTGGATGTCGTCGCTGTCGTTGCCGGTGCCCGGGGCCTGCCCCGCCAGGACCTGCCCGTTCTCGCCCTCGCTGTCGGTGCTGCTCGACAGCGTCAGCACGTCCTGGGGACAGGAACAGCTCCTAATGTGCATCCAAGCATCCCTGTTCCCCAGGAATATCGTGCTCTCCTCCAGCACAGCCCCCTCTGCCCCAGGAACCCATTGGAAGCAGATCCCACCTGTGGACACCCCATCCCACAGGTCAATGTTTGGAATACTCATAGGATTTTAGGGGCCTGGTGAGTTCTGCAGCATCCAAAATGCCAGCGTTTGGGATCCTGGAGCATTAGGTGCTCAAGACGAAGGGAGAAGACCCCAAAAAAACAAGGATTGTCCCCTAGATGGCTTCCCCAGATGGCTCTGCCAAACAACGGATCCCAAGTGTGCAAACCAGGGTGCCAAACGTGACCCAACTTCCAAACTCTCCTCTTGTTTTGGCTTTGCAGATCCAAGAAAGATCCCCAAAATCCAAAGGAAATCAACTGCCCCCAGGAAATCACAGCTACAACCACAAACCCTGTGCTCAGCTGGGAACCAAAAGGCAGAAAACCACCCAAAATAAGGTTCAAGGTTGTCATGGGACATGGAGGAGGCAGGGCCACTCCCAGCCCAGAGGGTCCCGCTTACATCCGAGGCGGGTGGCAGGGCCAGGGATCGCCGGCGGCTCTGGAGCAGCATTGTCCCACTCATCGGCCTCCGGATGCCCTCCAGCTTTGGGGGGCAGGGGTTGTAGCCGTACCTTCTTCCCAGGTTGCTCAGCCTGTGGGGCCAGAACAAGAGGGAGTCACACTTGGATTTCCAGGGAAATTGTCCACAGGCCAGTATGGACAGGAAAACACAATTTAAGGAATCTTACCCGGGAATTTTGACTGATTCTTCAGGTTCCTGCAGAGGGGAGAAGCAGAGAAGATTGGAATCTCTCCCTTTTGGAGCACTCTCCAGCCTTTCTATGGAATTGCTCCCCAAAATGCCAGCCTGGGAGTGAGACTGTCCCCATGCTCAGTGTGACACACAGTGACACCCAGCCCAGAGGTGCCCCACCCCAGGGGACTCCGAGTGCCCTCCCTGGAGCAGCGAGTGGACAGGGACCACCTCCATGTCCCTGCTGTCCCCAGACATGTCCCTCGGGTCCCTAGGCAGGAGGATGTTCACATTGAGAGACTTCTGTAGCCTCTTGTGCCATAAATTCTGTCCTGTGAGGGGAAAAGCACCTCCCTATCCCACCAGAGAAGCCAGGGAAGCTGCGCACAGGGACATCCAACAGTCCCACAGTCCCCCAGATGTGCTGTATGGGGAGAAAAGCCACTGGAGCAGGAGCACATCTCTGCCCTTGACTCCCATTCCCACATCCCTTCCTTACCTCCTTCTTGGCTGCCTTTGCCTCTCCGTTCAGATCTCCCGGGTTGGGAGCACATCCCTTCTCCCGCTCCGCAGGGATCTCTGTTTTCACAGCCTTGGCCTCTCCCGCTCCCGCTTCGCCCATTCTAAAGGACGAGGTGCTGTCGCCGTCCTGGAAGCTCTCAGCCATGCTGTTGGAGCTCAGCCACGAGGCCACTTTGTTCTTGGAGGTCTCCTCGGACACGGGCAGCTTGCAGGGGGGGGCCCCCACAGGCTCATCGTGGCCCATGGGGCGTGTGAGCCCCGAGTCCTTGGAGGCCGTCTCGGAGGGCCCGTGGTCGCGCTGGCCGCGCGTCTGCCGGCGCGTGGCGTAGCTGCGCAGCACCGAGCTCGTGCTGAAGCTCTCGTCCTTGCAGAAGTTGTCATCAGAGCTGTCCTCGTTGGACTCCTCCAGCTCCTCCGTGCCTGTGTTCTCCTCGTCGTCATCGTCCTTGAGGTCCACGCCACTGTTGTCTGAGGAGCACTTGGCATCGCTCTCGTAGCCCTCCTTGAAGTTCTCCACGCTCTCGATGTGGTCCAGGTTGGCAAAATATTCATCACCCATCTCCAACCCCTCTTTGTCGGCAAAGTCATCTGTGAGGATTTTCCCTAGGGGGACAGAAAACTAAGTGTGAGTTTTCCTGTGATGACATTCCCTGTGAATTCATCCATTTTATCCTCTCCAAAGCTCAATGAGGAGAAAGCAGGAATGACACCACTATACTCCAAAGCTGAGCTGGGAAAGGGCAATGTAACCCTGATACTCAATGTAATGAAAACCTGAGGCTTGTGATTGACCTAAAATCAAGGTTTTTACCCTGGAAATCTCTACAGAACAGCTCAAGCAGAGCCTTGGAACGGCTGGAGGGGACAGAGGAGCACAGAGGCAGCAGCTCTGGCCGTGCCCGTGGGCGGTTCCATTGCAGAGCCAACGCAACCCCTGCGCAACTTCTGCACTGCCTGGGCTGCGCCAGGCCCAGCCGGTTCGCTGGGAAGAGGAAGCAGGGCTGGGGTTGGGTCACCTCAGGGACAGCCCAGGGGGCCCAGTGTGTCTTGTGACATTGGCACTGCCACCACAAGGGCTCTGCAGCATCTCGTGCCAGCATTGGGCAAGTTCATTGGCTCAGCTGTCACCTTTCTGTCCCCAAAACGGGCATAGGAAGAGCTTCGCACCCCTTCTGCTGGGATGTGGAATCATGGAATCATTGAGGTTGGAAGAGCCTCTAAAATAAAGTCCAACCATTCCCTCAGCACTTACCAGGGCCACCACTGAGTCATGTCCCCAAGTGTTTGTCCACAGGTTTTCTGAACACTTCAGGGACGGTGGCTCCACTACCTCCCTGGGCAGCCTGTGCTAGAGCTTAACACCCTTTCCAGGAAGAAATGTTCCTGAATATCCAACCTAAACCTCCCCAGCATAACCTGAGGCCATTTCCTCTTGTCCTGTCCCTTGTTCAAAGGGAGCAGAGCCTGACTCCCCCCGGCTGCACCCTCCTGTCAGGGAGTGGTGGAGAGTCAGAAAGTGCCCCGAGTCTCCTTTTCTCGAGGCTGAGCCCCTCACCAGCTCCCTCAGGAGTTCTCCAGACCTTTCTCCTTCTGCTCCAGCCCCTTCCCCAGCTCTGTTCCCATCTCTGGCCACCTCCCTTCCCAAAGAAGAGGTTTCCACATACAAGGTGAGCTCTCACCTGCGTAGATGCAGACAAAGGAGCCCTTGGCGATGTCATCGAGGCAGCGAATGCCCCAACCTTTGTTCTGGGTCTTGAAGAGCTGCAGCCGCACCTGGAGGCCGTGCTGGACCAGGCGGTTGGTGCACATGTTCACGTTGCACTGGCACCTCTTGTTGCACTCATAAACGCTGGAAGGAAGGAGAAGGGTGACAACTTCCAGGATGAAGAAACATCCCAAAGACTGCTGCAGTTGGAAGTGCTGAGGTTATGCACAGAGAACCCAGAGGACCAGGCTTGAAGTAACCTGGTCTAGTGGAAGGTGTCCCTGCCCATGTTCTAGATGATCCTTAAGGTCCCTTCCAACCCAAACCATTCCACAACTGGCAGAAGAATCAAGACCAGAGGCAGGTGGTCACACCTGCACTTATCCCGGGAATAAATTCCTTTTCTGATGGATGTGGGGCTGGTGCTTGTGAGGAAAGGAGGCCCTGGCTCTGCTCACCCTGTTGGGAGACATTCCTCCAGTCGCTTGTGCTGGTAGCCTGAGTTGGGGTTGATTTGCCCTCCAGGGGTACAGCCACTGGCCTGGATTGTGAGCTGGTGACAGGCACACCTGGATCTACAGAGAGACAGGAAAACCCACAGGTTACATTTCTCACCTCGGTTCTGGAGATGGGAAAAGAAATCACATGATTCCACGAAACTTTCAACCGACTGGGCTGGATGGGTTTAAATCCCAGAGCAGTTCCACCTTGGGGTGTCACCCGGGCAGGTCACACGGCCCCAGTGCTGCCCCCTCACCCATGAGCAGTCACCTACTTGTCTCTGCAGCCGTCCTTGCAGTCGCACCCCACGAGGAATTCCCAGCTGGTGTTGATGTACACCCCTTTCCCAGGGATCCGCTCCTTGCTGTAGGCCACCTGTGGGGGCGGGGTGTTGTCAATCTCGTTGACGCAGGACAGGGGCACGTCCTCCTTGCCCTTGGTGATGTCGGCGATGTAGTAGTAGGGCTTGTAGGGCTGGAACTTCCGATCCACCAGCACGTAGGGATCCAGGCAGAACATCTCCAGGAACAGGAAGTCGCAGTCCGTCTCGAAGAGGTAGCGCTCGATCTCCTGCATGGAGCGCAGGCAGAGCCCACAGGGGGTCTTGTAGAGCACGTGGAAGCCCATCTTGCGGTTGACGCGGCGCCGCGCCGTCATGCGGCGGAAGTCGTAGAGCAGCGGGATGAGCAGCGGGTTCCGGCTGCGGTACTGGTCGCTGCGGATGGGCCGCACGCGGGACAGGCAGGTGTAGCTGCACACATGGGGCAAGTAGAAGAGCTTCTCCAGAGGGGCCCGGTAGGACGGCTCGTTGGGAACACGGTCCATCATTCCATGGAAGGCCTGGCCGGGCCCACCACTTCCGCTGGGGAGACTGCAGGTGGAGAAGGGATGGGACGGGGGGTTAAGGAAGAGCCATGTGGGTGGACAGAGGCTGGACACGAGCCCAGGTGGGCCCAGCTGGGCAGCAGCACCTGGCTTGGACTGACCAGTGTGACCAGCAGGACCCTGGGGACATTGAGGGGCTGGAGTGTGTCCAGAGATGGGAACGGAGCTGGAAAAGGGGCTAGAGCAGCAGAAGGGTCTGGTGAACTCCTGAGGGAGCTGGAGGGGCTCAGCCTGGAGAAAAGGAGGCTCGGGGGGACCTTCTGGCACTCCACAATCCCCTGACAGGAGGGGGCAGCCAGGGGTGGGTCAGGCTCTGCTCCCAGGGAACAGGGACAGGACAAGAGGAAACAGCCTCAAGCTGTGCCAGAAGAGGGTCAGGTTCGACATGAGAAGGAATTTCTTCATGGAAAGGGCGGTAAGGCCTTGGATGGGGCTGATCTGGGCAGTGGTGGAGTCCCCACCCCTGGAAGTGTTCAAAAAACATGTGGATGTGGCACTTGGAGACATGGCTCAGTGGTGGCCTAGGCAGTGTTGGGGTGATGGTTGGACTCGATGAACCCAGAGACTTTTCCAACTTCAGTGCATCCACAAATTCCCCAACAGAAACCCACCAGCACACACAGGCCCCCAGATGTGTCCCAACATCCCAGACTCAGGAGGATTCATGGATCTGTCCCAACCAGAACTCTGCTCACCGATGCTGCGGGGCTGTGAGGGCCCTTCCGGCTGCTGGAGCATCGCCGAGGACAGGGGAGGATGGGGACGAGTGGCCAGAGCCCACAGAGCCAGGACGGAAGGAAGTGCTTTTCTTGGCCACCTGCTTTCTGCCCTGGGCCAGCTGGTTGTCGGAGCATCTGCAGGAGGGAAGAAGGAGGTGATTTAGAACATGGAGAAGCAACTGGTGGGAATCAAAATAACACTCTCACATGGAATTCAGAAATGCAGGAGAGTCCCAGCAATGGTTTTCTCCTAGTAAGTGCGAAAATCAGCCCATTTCTGGCTATTTCTGCTACAGCAACCCCACAACAACTCCATATTCCAGAACTCAGCTACAGCTCGAAGTGACTTCTGATTCTGAAATAAGGCAAGAGTCACAAGGATGCCCAAGACTTCCGTCCTGGGAAGCTGGACAAACCAGGCCATGAAGAAAACCCTGAATTGACAGAAACCAGAGTTTACAGAGGCTCAACTAGCCCTGAGCGGGAGGAACAAATCCAGAGGATTCTTTTGCCAGGACTAAGGAACAAGATAAGATTGCGCAAGGGAATGGAGTAACATCCCTAATTAAAAAGCTAAGGGCTCCAAAAAACCAGGTTCTCAACCAATTTCAGGAGTTTTCAACCAATTCTAGGAAGTTTCCAAACCATTCCAGGAGGTTTTCAACCCATTTACACCAATTAAACAGGAAACCACCCCAAACCAGCCACTGAAGAACAGTGAAGTTATTAGGGAGAAAGGAAGAAGACAGGAAGAGCAGGAAGGGACAAGGCTTTCTGCCAACAGCTGCCTGAAAGCAAAGTGTTCAAGCACATCTCAAAATTAAGAGCAAGAGGAAAAATGGGCTTAAACCAGTCAGAACTGGTGACAGCACCAAGAAGAACTTGAAAGAGGGGGGAAGAGACCCAGCCTTTCCTCAGAAGAAACAAAACACCAGAGTGAGGAGACTGTTCTTAGTTTTAATGATCTGAAATGCAAGTGTTTGAACCCCGCAGCATCCCTAGGACCAGCAGGGACACGGACACGGACACAGTCCCTGTTTGCCAAAGTGAGCCGTTTGGATTTAAGGGCAAGGAAGCAGCTGCACAAAAACCACATCCTAAAGCAAAGCCCTCTGTGGAGAGAGAGAAAAAATTCCTTGTAAGCCCTGCAAGGCCTGAATGGGAAAGGATTCAATGATGCAGGTCCAACTTGGTCGTCTTCATGACGTGACACTGCCCACAGTTCTGACCGGGTCCCAGCCCAGGGTGTCCCAGTGCCAGGCACAGCCCAGCTCTTCCCTGCACATGGGGGGTCTGCAGGGGTGGGGGCCCAGCCGTGCATTTTGGGACCTCCTTTGGCATCCAGCCTCTCCTCCTGGTTATGGAAAAGGTGAGGAACGACGCTGTTGTGGCTTCCATTCCCAAATCCTGGTCAGAGTGGCACAGGGGGAGCATTTCCAGGGGTAAACTGGGTTATATTGCCCTGCTTCTTGGAGAGGAGCCCCCCAAGACCTCTCCAGCTGAGGCAGGTGGAGTCTGAGCTGCTGCTACATCTGGAGAACTTTTGGGGAGTAAAGATTGACCTCCTGCACAGGCTCCTCACACCTGGGACATGTCCTGCCTCCCTCATGTCCCACCAGCAGGGCACAGTCACAGCAGAAGACGTGCTGGCATGGGGCCAGGCGGCCATAAATCCGGATGGGAAATCCACAGTGCTGGCAAAAATGAACTGGGAGGGCCTCTCCCTCCCCTAAAAAGTCCCCAAACACATTCCCAAGTTCCCTGGTGTCCTCCAATACGCTCCCTTCATCACCGAGCTGAGTTCCTCCTTCCTCCAGGCCTCCTTCAGCCTGCGGCTCCGGGAATGTCCCCCTTGGGCCCCTGGCAGCGGCTTGGCTGTGGATTGCTCCGTGCCCACCGGGACCGACCACTGATCCCGAATTCCCAGCGCCTCGTAAGCCAGCGAGGTCAGCGAGCAGGTCAGTCCAAGTGGAGGGATACAAGGCAGCCGGGGGCCAGTGCCTGGATCATGACACGAGGGAGCAATTCAGATTTTGGGAAGAGAAGGAGCGAAGGTCTAATTTGGAAAGACAAGTGCGAAGCTTTAGCCCTGAGGAGGAATATTTGGCTCAGGGGGTGTTGGCTCTCAGCTCCCGCCCCCAGTTATTCATCCAGCAGCTTTAGGTTCTAGTTTTCCCCCAAAATCATGACTAAAGCCATGGAGGAAACCTGCACCTGAGGATTCCTCTGCACAGAAAAGGTGGTGCCTGAGAGAGCTGAGCACTGGAGAGGAAAAGCAAAGAGGTGGAAGGTGCTGGAAGTGACTCCAATACTTACTCCATGTCCACAGGCTGAGGAGATGTGGGGTGTGCAGCTGGCGGCTGCTCCAGAGCCTTGTACTGGAGACCAGTTCCTGCTAAATCCTGGGTGTACTGGACCACAGGGCCCTTGCTCCTCACAGCACCTGGTGGGGAAGGTGAAAAACCAAAGAGTCAACAGGAAGAATCCCTAACGTTATCGCAAGTTGGCTGTACAGACCTCCAAACACTGACTTGCTGCCTGGAAGGAACCAAAAACAAGGGATTTGGGATTAATGGTGCGTCATTGCTGAGCTAGGAGCACAGCAGCTCTCCCAAAAATTCTGGTCACTTTACCCAAGTGCAGTTTGATTTTGTGGTATTATTCTGGGAGAAAAATCCCACTGGAAATCTAAATCTCCTAGGCCAGGAGGAAAAAACCCTGGAAAGCTGAGATTTCCTATGCCAGGAGAAAACACCCACTGGAAATCTGAAGTCTCCCATGCTAGGGAAAAAAACTACTGGAAACCTGAAATCTCCAGTTCTGCTAAAAAACCCACCAAACCCAAATCATCCCTCAGTTAAATCCCAGGACCTAAATGAAACCAAGAGATGCCACCAACCAACATTGGGACGAGTCCTGGCCTGCCCACTTTGCTTCTTTTCCTGCGTGGAAGCTGTGGAAGTTTTCATGCTGAACATGGGCTCGAGGCGTGTGGAACCCCGATAAATCCACTCACAACGTTTGTCATCCTGCGGGAAGGAGAAGGAAACACTCACAGATCCCATGGGAAGAGCTTCCTGAGGTGAGACACAGAGAAAACACAAGGAAACAACAATGAGACTTGACAAGGAACAAAATAATGGAATTCTTTATATTGGAATCTCTAATTGGTTATTAGTGAAAATTTCTTCATTGAAAGGGTGTTCAGGCCCTGGCAGGCTGACCAGGGGAGCAGTGGAGTCACTATCCCTGGAATTATCCAAAACCCATCTGAATGTGGAACTTGGGGACATGATTCAGTGGCCTTAGACACCAAGATCTCAGAGGTTCTTCCAACCCCAATGATTCCATGATTAGTAACGAAAACAGAGCTGATCAGCCTCCCAGCCTTAAATTTAACCCTATTTTACCAATGGGAGAAGGGAAATTCCTACCAGGAAAAGGATTTTGACCAGACTTCCATCCACTTCTTCCACCCTGGATTTCCACCAGGTCCCTTCCCACTCGGTTTTGATCAGCTGCCCGTTCTTCAGCAGCACCATGGGCCGGTTGGGGTAGGCCGTGATGTATTCCTCAATGAAATCCCGGCAGGAAACATCCTCAATGTCTTCCCAGGCTTTTTTCACTGTTAGGAAAGGGACAGATAGGAAAAAGGGCATAAAACGGAGAGAACCTTTAATTCTTTTTTTTTTAGGATATCCCAAATGGACTTTTACAGGAGGTCAATCAAGAGGTGATCCTGAGGGGCCAGAATTTTGGTGGTGGGGCATCCTGAACCCACCCTGGCAATAAACCAGGATTTCAGATGTCTTCAGGCACAGCACCAGAGGGGACATGCCCGTTTTTAGGTCCAGGCTCTTCCAAACACCCAAAACCTCTGCAGACCAGGAGAGACAGGGATCACTCACGTGGCCGGCAGACCGGGTACAGCTCCCACTCCTTCACGTACGATGCGTAGCCATCGTCAAAGAAGATCAGGAACCTGGAAAACAAGCAGGAATTAGAAATGGGAGTCAAAGAGAACACAGCTTCCCATCATGGAATGGAAGTGGAGAACCTCTCCTGTCCTCCTGGAGACATCCCGATCCTGGGTGAGAACAGGATGAAGATCCCCAAATGCTCCCTGTGCTTCTCATGGCTGCTCAAATGCTTCCCAGCAGCACAATTCCCAGCCAGGCCCTTTCTCTCTGCTCTGAATCCTCTCTGTGCCCGAGGAAAGGGAGATAAAGGAAGAGAAAATGCTTAATTGCTTCTGGTTTCTTCAAGAAAGCTGGATAAAGCACCCATTTAGTGCCTCTGAGAAATGACTCCAGGCCCTGAAGGTGTACAAAAGGTGCAGGATGAGGGATCAGCATCACAACCAAGAGTAAAGTTGCAATTTCAGTAATAAATTCAGCTCATTTTCAGTTATTAAACATGGCTTAGATAAAACTCAGCACAATTTACAGCAGTTTCAAGGTGATTAAATACTTTAGAAAGGTCTCTCTTCAGAAAGACCACAAGGCTTAATTTAATAGATCGGAGCAGCTGTGCCCCTTCTTTATTCCCAAAAAAGCTGCTCTGAACCTGTTCTTTCTCCTCCTGAAGTGCTTTAGCAACACCGCTGCCACTCAGCCCTTCCAGGGCTCCTATTTCCTCCCACTGTTTCATGCCTCAAGGAGCCTAGACTCAACATTTGGATGATAATTTGAATAAATTAGAAGATCTAATTCATGACTCAGGGCCATAAGCAAGAGTGGAAGCTCCACCCTGCATTTCAGAGATAAGACTGAAAAAAGTCACAATTGCATTCCTTGGGAGGGCATAATTCAGCACCCAAAGGGTATTCAAACAAACTTCTTTTTTTTTTGGCTTAAAACAAAAAAATCCCACAGATGGGGGCATATGACCATGGAAAATAAGGAATACCTGTCTTTGTTCTTGACGTTGGGGGTCTCAGCCACGATCCCAGCATAGAGCCACATCTGATTCCCATCCTTGTACCTGGCCACCACCCTCCTGCCAACGTGATGCCTCTCGGGAGAAGGGTGATAGTCGTAGGCAATGTGATTGCCTGAGAGCAAACTCTTCCCTTTATTATCAAATTTCACTTTGTATTTCTTGCCAGCACCTGAAAAGACATTTAAAGGCAAACAGAAGATAAATAAAAGGGAGAATAAACAAAAGCCGAGTGACTTCACACCAGAAATCCGACGTCACTACAAGTCATCTTATTCAGAATTAATTCAGGGTTAATTTAAAAGCCTTTCAGTAATCAAATAGGAGGGTGAAGCAGTGGAGGTGTGTTGCTCCCACAATCCCTTCCAGGTGACACCAGGGGCTCTGACACCTTTTAACCCACATTTCCCACCCAAAACCCTGGGAAAGCCCGGGCACGGCACGTACCGACTGTCTGGATTGCAATCAAAGTTCCCTTGTGCCACGTTTTGGTTCTTTTCTTGCCCAAAATCCTCATGCCCACTTTCAGATCCCCATCAGTGTTGAGATCATTCCCAGGGGCCACAGGCATGACGGGCTGGGCAGTGCCAGGAGATTCCTGAAGGGGTTGTGCCTCTACCAAGGAATAACAACAGAAAATCAGTTCTAAATCACCCAAGGTTTCCTTTCTTGGACCACATCTAGGGGCACAATTCTGGAAGAGAAATTCCTGCTTTCCTTCCCCTCAGGCAGCCCAAGTGCCTCCCTTTTACTAGATGGAAACAGCTTAAAAAAAACCCCAGGAATTTGGAATCAATATACCCTACATTAAAACAGGAATTTGCAATCAATAAATCCAAATGGAGCTTTCCAGCAGGGAAACTGGATCACTGTTTTTCTACTTTGGGAAGCAAAGGCCTAGGGTCGGCCCCTGGAAGCTCCCACACCTTTCTGTGCTTCCTGGAAGTTCGTTTTCTTGTTTACAGCGTCCATGAATTTCGCAACATCACGGGCAGATTTCCTCATGGCAACCATAGCTTCCCGCAGCTGGAGGGGAGGAGAGAAGGGAAATATGAAGAAACTTTTGGTTTTTCGCACCAAACACAACGTGTCCGAGGAAAACCCCACATGAGGAATCATCTCTAGTCAGGGCCTTCCCACTCACCAGACTCTGATCCTTGGAGATTCTGGAGCTGCTGCTGCCTGTGAGTGAAAACAGTGGTTTAAAACATTTTGGGGAAAAAAAATCCATTCTAATTAAATCACAGAAAGAAGAAGGAACAGGAAAAAGCGTTCATCCCAAATCCCTGCCAGGAACTCCACTCCAACAAGGCTTTTCCTCAGTCATCTTTCCTAATGTGGAATCGTTTGATGGCGACAACAGTCAGGTAGGTAGGAAAAGTATAAAACCCCAGTTTGGGATTCCAGGAATTTTGGAACATTAACAGTATCTGGAAGATGTTCCTCAGGAGCTAAGAAAATTCCCTTATCCCGATCCCTCTCTTGCCCCGGGCACACTTGGGGATACTGAACTGCGCTTCCAGCCCAAGTCCACGCTCATGACGTCGTCATCCTCCTCGTCCGGGATCTCAATCACTTCCGTGGCCGCCGGCGCCTCGTCCTCGGAGCTGCTCTCCCGGTACTGGAGGCCCATCATAGAATACAACTCCTTTGCCAGCATCTCGCACTTGTCGATGGCTCTGGGGGAGGGAAACCAGCTGTGCCACCCGGAATTCCACAGGGATAGCTGAGAATGGGCAGCTGCTCATTACACCAGGGTCAGCTGAGAGAAGTGTCCACAGGAAGGGTCTAAAGCCTTGAGTGGGATAATTGTCACTCTCCCTCGTTAACCACATACAGTGTGGTTCTGCCCTGGAGGGAACGGGAACATCCCCCACAACCCCCTCCTCAGAATTCCAGCTCATTCCAGGCCCACCCACCTCATGGCATCCTCAATGCGCTGGTCAAAGTGGGCCGCTCCTTCCTCCTTGGGCCTCATGCACTTCTCCAGCTCCTCCAGCTGCTGCTTCCGCTGCCTTACCCACTCGGAATTCTCCACTTCTTTGTCGATAATTTCCCGGAGCTCCTCCATGGAGATTCCCAGCTCCTCCATCACCTCCTGCTGCAGCTCTTTGAAGTCCTCGGAATCCATCTCTGCCGCACCTGAGGGCACAACAGGTGAGGAAGAAGAGAAAGGTCACGGGAGCTCCTCCAGAGGCACCGCGGCCACATCAGCTCAGACCGACGGCCCCCCTTCCTCCAGCCCGACTTCCCCCTCCCACCTCACCATCACAACCTCCTCTGTCCCAATGTTCCCTTGCACTCTCCCAGTTCCCTCACAGCTCCTTCATTCCCTCACAACCCTTCAGAGCCCTCCAGGTCCCCTCGGTGCTTCACACCGGGTCCCCCTATTCCCTCACTGCCCCGTCCGTCCCGCCCATCTCCTCAGAACCCTTCACAGCTCCCCGTGCCCCTTTTTTTCCCCTGTTCCCCTCAGCCCCCGGGCCGTCCCCACTCACAGCCGCCGGTCCCGGGGAACCGGAGGAGAACCGAGGGGGCCTCCGAGCGGAAGTTGCGTGACGTCACTTCCTGCGCGCGCCGCCGGCTCTTCTGCCCTCTGGTGGATGTGCCGGGAAGGGCCGCGGCGCTCCGACGGCGATGCTCCCGAAATTCGGGAATAAATCCTTCTGGAATCGGGAACTAACCGATGGCCCCCGGAGTACGGTGGATGCCCCGCCTGCCATGCGCTCCCGGCTCCGCAGGGTTCACGTATTTATAAACCAGGGGTGTGAATATTCACCGGGAAAGTTGCAGTCTGTTCCCGAGGCGGCCCCGGAGCCCCTGGGCGGGAGGGGCCGTTGGGGCCGTTACTGAGCCCCCAGCGTTCCGCCCCACAACGTTCCTTTAACCGCCACCTCGGAGGGGTTTGAAACAAGAGGCGGAGCAAGGGGGCGTCGGGGGCCATGGGGCGTAATGGGCGTCCTGGGGGGCGATGGGGGGCGATGGCGGGTTCTGGGACTTGTGGCGGGCAATGAGGGGTGATGGGGAGAGATGGGGGGTAATGGGGATCCTGGGCGTCCCGGGGGGTTTGGGGATCCTGGGGGCGTCAGTTGATGGGCTCCTCCTCCCAGGTGGAGGTGGGAATGGCGCTGTAGGGATCCACCACGAGCCGGGCGCAGCGCACGGTCATGGCGAGGAGGAAGAGCCCCAGGAGCACCACGAAGGCCGTGGCCACGGCTTTGTCCACGTCCAGGGCAGGCGGCACCGTGGGGGTCTCCATGCAGGGACCCTCAAGTGGATGTCCCTCAGCTCCAGGGACCCTCAAGTGTCTCTTTCCCAGCTCCAGGGACCCCTGAGGTGTCTCTTCCTGGCTCCAGGGGTCCTCCAGCGCGTGTCCCCTGGTACTCAGCTCCCAGTGATATCTCTGAGGGACAGAGTGGGGGGAAGTCATAGGGCTGAGGGGTCAAAAACACCCAAAAAACGGAAAATGTGGCCTTGGTCCCCTCTGGTCCTTCCTTACCTCCCTGTGCCCAGTGCTGGGTCCCTCTCCCTGCCCTGCTGGCTCCAGGCCTTCATGAATTCTGCAGGAATGTGCTGGCATCACCTTTCAGATGCTCCCAGTACCGGGGAGACACAATCCAGAGGATTAAATTCCCACCCCACACTCCTTTTTCCCATCGGGAGAAGACTCCGGGGTCCCTTTACGGGTCTTACTGGGGGCATGAGGTAATTCGAGAAGCGTTGAGGAGGATTTATCCTGAAAATACAGCAGCCCAGCTTGTGAGTGGATTTCAAGGTGGTTTTTGGTTTATGTTGGAATAAACTGGGAAAAACTCTGGGAAAATGCATTGAACTGAGCTGCCCATTTGGATCTTGCAAAACAGCCTTGTGACAAGTCGCAGAACACCCAAAATACCCCAAAAATCTCCCTCGAGTTTCTTTATTTCCCCCCTCCAAGAGAAGAAATGTTCCCTTTGGGAAAATGGTGAAACTTTGTCACCCCATGAGTGGCTGTGGGGGTTTTCCAGAGATTTTTTGACAAAGGATGAGTTTTGGGGTCCTGTTGGTGGCCCCAAATCCCAGTCCTGACCCAAAAACCTGTTCCAATGCCAGTTCCAACCCAAACCCCATGTCCAGTCTTAATCGTCATTCCCTGAGTTTTAGAACCCCAACCTAATTCCAGTTCCAACCTAATTCCAATCCCAATCCCAGCCCCAAATCCCAATCCCTCTGTTGTGACGTCACACAGCCCCACCCCACAACAACCACGCCCGTTACCAAGCCCCCGCCCATGCAAGCTCCGCCCCCTCCCGCGGTAGGGGCGGGGCGAGTCCGACGGCACGGCCAGGGGTCGTGGCGACAGCGACCGTTCCCCGCCCCCAGCTCGCGTTTTAGACCAATAGCAGTGCTGCGTCTCCCCCTCGTCCTTCCCCCCGCCCCTCGGTTGGACCAATAAGAGCCCGGCGTGGGCTAGGGCCCGCCCCCGAGCCGGCGGGGCTGTGCGGCCGGCGGAGGTTTTCCTGCGTCGCCATCTTGGATCGACAGAGCGGAGTGAGGAGGGGGTGGCTTGGGACCCCTGCAATGGCCGCCACTGCCGCTAGTGCGGGTGAGCCCGGCCGGGGCGGCCGAGGCGGGGTTGGGGGCCGGGCTGAGGGGCCACGGGGAGCTGAGAGAGGGCATGGGGGGCTGCGGGGGTGCGTGAGGCTGTGAGGGGGGCTGAAGAGTGAGGGGGAGCAGAAGGAGCCTGAGAGGGATTCTGAGGGGTGAGGGGGAGCTGAGGGAGTGCGTGAGGGGCTGAGGGAGCTCTGAGGGGACCGTGGCGGGCTTAGGGGACCCTGAAAGGCTGAGGGGACTGCTAGGGGCTGGGGGCGGTCGTGTGGGGGCTCTGAGAGGGACCCTCGGGGGTCACTGAAGGGCTGGGGGACGCAGAGAGGGGCTGAAGGGGCCCTGTAGGAGTGAGAGGGGCGTGAGGGGCCCTGAGAGGGGCCTGAGGAGGCCTCTGAAGGGTTGGGGGCGAGCCCTGGTGGGGGCCCTGTAGAGGGAGAGGATTGGGAGGGTGGGATGGGGGCACCCGTGAGGAGTCAGGGCTGAGGTCACTGGATTTGGGGTCTCTGGATTTGAGATCGCTGAGCTGGGTCTGGTTTCCATCATCACTCGTTTGGGTTTGTTTTCCTTGACGGCTTCTGTTGGGTTTAGCCCCTCTTCTGGCTGTGTTTCACTGAGGTTTTCTTAATTCCCAACAAAAACTGCTGTGCTGGTTTGAAGGTCTTGTACAAATCTCTTTCTGAGCTCTGCTGAAGGCGGGGAGGGCCTGGAGCACAATGTTCCCTCTCGGCTTTGGTTCCTCAGGTTGGTCCCCAGAGTCCATAACTCCCTGTGCACAGGAAACTGGCAGCTGGTGATCCCTGATTCTTGCCAAAAAAAGCCCCAAATATGTGATTTTATTAATTTTCTGGCTAAACTGCTCTGAAATGAGCTTGTATAGAGATTAACCTAGCATCTGTGAAGTCATGATGGATTTACAACGTGGTGACTGAGATCAGAATTGGAGCTTATTTGTGTTTTGGGGGGTTTTTTTTGTCTTTTGGCTTGTGCTTGTGCCTTCTCTTGTGTCTTGAGGCTCGTGGGACATGCTCAGGTTTATCCTGGGGTGTTCAGTGGCACTGCTGAAGGATTATGGGTTTTTATTTTAATGTTATAGGAAGTTTTTGTGGTTTTTAATGGTGAGAAAACACATTGGGTCACTTGTGTCAGGATTTGGAGAATTCAGTGAAGGAAGAAGGAAGATACTAGTGGGTTTAAGCTATTTCCAAGCATTTGTGGAAGTGCAGTCTTCAGAGTTTCACTGGGTTTTTGCATAATAAAGTTTAAAACAAATTCTGAAGGAAAAGAGGAAGAATTTTCAACATCTGTGTTTAATATTTATAATTATGGACAGAGTGACTTATATTCACTCAACCCTTTTACATAGAGGTCGAGAAATACACAAACACTAAACATGGAGATTGTTAGGAAAATAAATTCTGAAAAATTCTCACAGATAATCTGGATCTTCTTTGCCTTGATGTTAAAAACCAGACTTCAGGGCTCCAGTGAATGCTGGATAATGCCCCAAAATACCCAGAATGTCTTCACATGTCCATGGTGAAATATGGGAAAAGTGACCACAAAAAGAAGTTGGAAGTTATTTGGCTGCTAAAAGTTATTGGAAAAATAACTTGGGATTTATTTATGTGCTCAGAGTTGTTGGAAGAGTGAGTTTGTTAGTCTTTTTTGAGTAACAAACACTTGAGCTGTAAAGAGTGGGGGATTGAAAGCTTTCAGGGGTGCATTGAAAGCTTTTTGTTTTGCCAATTTAAGCAAGTTTGATGTTAAAATCTCCTGTTTAGGAGTGAAAATCAAAGAGCATCAACTGATAAGGGAAGTGATTTAAAAATAGAAGTACTTGCTTTACTTCAGTTTTCACAGGTTTTATTATTAATCAGGATTATTTGGAGACCTTTAGTGCTGGCTGGATGAATATAGGAACATTTACTTTTAGAAAAGTCTGATTTCAAACCCTTAACAATGGAAAAAATATTATTTTCTATGTTTTTTACTTAATTTCTATATTTCTTCTTAGAGAAGGTCCCCATGAGGATGAAAGTGCTGAGCTGGCATTGCATGGGAAGCTCAAACAAGGTCAAAACCTCTTGCTCACTTAAAAAATCAGTTTAATGTACCCAAGACACAGAAATTGATGCATTTTGTAAATAAAAAGTAATGAAAGGAGGAATATCAAAGCCTTATAGTTGTGAGTGGAATGCAAAATAGTTTTAAAGCTGGTTTATCTCCTCCCAAACCTGCTCCAAACTTTTTGGAGAGCTCACAAATTGGTAAATTTAAAGCAAATCTTGTTACTCCAAACGTGAGCCTGGCAAATAACTCCTTGCTAAAGCTTCTGCAGCAAAAGCACCAGCTTTGCCATGTTTTGTACAATAAAAATGTATTTAAAAGTTGCAGCAGTCCCTCCCGTAAATCGCAGCTGGGAATATTTGCTGTAATTTTATTTTGGAGCCTTTTTTCCCCGTTGAGATGCCAGTGGTTGCAGCAGAGCCTTTCCCAGGAGAGCTGGGCTGGGAGCCCAGAGCAATGAGGAGGGGTTTGGGATTTACATTCGGTTACAAACATTTCTCTGCTCCTCTCTTCTGGCCTTAATTAGATCCAACACATGGTGTAGGGAAGCAGGGATTGGTTCTGAGAAGGGCTGGGACAGAGGCTCAGCCAGAACGTTGGAAACCCACCTGCAACTTCTTGGGACTCTTAATTGGACACCTCCAGGAATGGTCACTCTGCCACTGCCCTGGGCAGCCCCTTCCAATGCCTGACCACCCTTTCCAGGAAGGAATTTTCCCTAATACCCAACCTAAACCTCCCCTGGTACAACTTGAGGCTGTTTCCTCTCATCCTGTTGTTCCCTGGGAGAAGAGTCTGACCCCCACCTGGCTCCCTCCTCCTTCCAGGGAGTTGTGAAGAGTGAGAAACTACACCCTATGCTCCAGGAACTCCCACTGACCTCAGTGTAATAGTGCTTGTATTTGGACTGGGGAGAAAACAAGAGTTTAGGATGAATCTTTGTGTTTCTGGGTGTATCCTAGAAATACCAAAGAGTGAAAAAGGCAGACCTCTTCCCATCCCATCTCCCTGCCCATGTTGTCCTTGTTTTTGGGAGGATGTAGCAGAGAGGCTGTGGCTACTCTGATGTTCCCTGCAGAGCAAAATGGTACCAGGTTGTGGTGCCAAACCTTGGGGTCTTTCCTGGGTTTCTGCTTGTACTACAGAAGGGAAATGTTTCCCACTGGGAAGCTGAAGCCTCATGTAAAGCAGGTTCCTCGTGGGACGCTGATCCATGCATTGGGCTCCTTGGAAATAGCAAAGGCTTTAAAAGCAAGCAGCATTCCCTGTCACCCCCTCAGTCCCATCTTGGAGTCGGGTCCAGAGGAACAGCGTGGTGTCACTTCCTTCCCCCGCCCAGGGCGGAAATTCCTTCTCCTCAATAAAGGGAATCTCTGCTGTGCTCCAGAAACTTCATTTCTGTTCCCACTGTGGTGTTCAAATATGGCTGGGGAAAAGCAAGAACCCTCCTGGCCATTATTCCCACTTGAAACTGTGTTGTGTTAAACAAAATTCTTGGTTATCACCTTGGGCCTTCACCTGGGAATAAGGGATGGGGCACGTCAGCATCCAAGTGATGCAAAATCGAGTGGAGAGGAGATGGAGAAGGGTTTCCACCCCTGATTTTTGTTCTCCGTGATACATTTGAATTCCAGAGGATCCTGGTGTTGTGTTGCTGGAGTTGGTATTGAATGGGCTGTGCTTTCTCCTGCTGTTGGTTGGGATTGTTGTTGTTGGCTCCTTCAGCTGCCAAGCGTCGAGTTGGATGCTTATTCCATACTGTAGTCACCCCTGGGAAATACTATGGATTGGCAAGGAAAAAGCTTCCTCAGCAACGCCAGCTGCTTGGAGGAAAACAAACCAGGCAGGCAGAGAGGCTGGGAATGTTAAGGGGTAAAATATGTTTAATTTTGGAAGAAGTACCAGAAATTTTGGAGCACATTTGCTGCAGAGGTGATTGTACAGCTCCACTTCTAGCTGTAAATAAACAATAATCCAATTCTGGAAGTGGAATTAAACTATTCTTGGACTGAAATTTGGCTTTCGGAACTGGAGAAAAATGAGAAACCCAGCTTTAAAGCCCATTTTCCCCCCAATTCATTAAATCTGACTTCAGTTCTTCACTTTGTGCCCCCAGTTGTGGCTGTTTCCTGCCCAAGCTGCTCTCAGTGCTGCTGGAGATGGTTTGGGAAACCCAGCATTGGGATTTTTGTGGGTGTAGGGGTGGCTTTGAGGTCCCTCCACTTTGATGAACGAGAAGGGGTTTGGGGGCTGCTTCAGGCTCAGTTTGCAAAGGTTGTGGTGGAGATTCTTGGGCTGGAGTGATTGTTTTGGGGCAGTTTCACAGCACATTTACAAACCCGCAACCATTAAAATGAGCACAGAGCTGACGTTTCATAAACAGGAAAAAATGGTTTGTAATGGATTTAAAAACTCATTTTCTGGTGTGGAACAGAATGTTTTGATGGAGAGGAACATTGGTTGCAGCTCTTGTGGTGATGCTGCAACATGGATTCAGCATAAGCCACACTGAGCAAGCTCTGAACAACTGCAGTCTGTTATCCCTGCTCCTGAACAACTAGGATTAGGGGAAAAGATAGGAGAATAGAATCCTGGAATCACAGACTGGTTTGGGGTGGAAGAGGCCGTCGATATCACCTGGGCAATGGCTGGGACACCTCTCACTTGTCCAGGGTGCTCCAAGCAGTTGTGGAAGAGCATAAGCAGGCCAATAATGGTGCCAGTGATGCTCACTGGTCTGTACTGGTGAAGATCAGCTGAAAGGTGATAGGTTTTGAGGTCTTCATGAGCATTTCAGTTAATTCTTGGTCTCAGATTGGGAAATGAACCCTCTGTAAGTTGCTGTCAGCAGAGAAACTTGCAGCTCTGCTCCTCCTGCCTCCTTCATTGTGCAGCCTCATCCTCTTCCCTGTTCCCACCAGGCTCCTCCTCTCTCCAAAAAAAAGACCACATCTTTTAATTTGGCAGCCTCAGCTTTGCATCTTAGGGAAGCAGCGTGTGCTCCGCGCTGGGAACAGCCCCTCGGTGCAACAGAGGAAAGGACAGGAACACACATTGCCCCAAATCCAGCCCCAGCAGATGCTGACGCACAACTGCTGCTAGTGGAAGCTCTGTGTGGAGAATATTCCATTAAACCAGAGGGGTTTGGACTTAATACTGGTTGATTTTTGTGAGTTTTTTTCCACTCCTGTTTAGAAATGGCATCCGATGTTTCCTCACTGGGTGCAGTTGGCTCCGGGAATCCCGGATCGGGAGCCCAGGCTGGAGGAGCTGTTGCTCAGAGGCCCAGCAAGAGACGACCTGGGTGAGTGTGTGCTGGGGGTTTTGCCTTTTGGGGAGAGCTGTGGGAAAGGGCCTTTCTGGGGAAGCTTTGTTCTCTAGAAAGAGCTGTCAGCCTCGGGAGGGGAAAATGTGGCTGCTTCTGAGAAGTTTCCTGGTTCCATCAGCTGGGTTCTGTCCAGTTCTTTTCCTTTGTGGTGGTATTTTTGTGCCAGTTGCACTGCTTGAAGAGGGGATTAAATGACATGTGCAGAGGGGATTAAAAGCTGAATTGCACCTCAGAGGGGGAGCAAATGCACACCAAGGATTGAGAGCAAGACAAAAACCACTGAAGCAGTGAGACCAATTGGTGCAAGAGGTGGGGGAAGAGAGGATCTGGATTTTGAGGCCTTGCTACAACCCTTGCAGCTGTGCTGTCCCTGAGAGGGATGGGGGGGAAGCCACAATGTGCTTGTGGGAGGCTTTTTGTTTGCTAAAAATGCCTTTGCAAAATCAAAGAGAGTTGAGTGGCTCTTTCCAGATTTCTGGCACGAGAAATTGCCTTGTAATTTTCAAGCAAACTAAAATCTGTTCCTGTGCCCCTCCCAGTCACTCAGACTCTTCCCTTCAGCCCCATTTGCTGATGCTTCCACTTCCCTGCAGTTCCTCCCACACTCCCTGCTCTGCTGCATCCAAAGTTTTCCATCCCAAAAGGAAATTTTTTTAATTTTAAGTGCACCCAATCCAGGCTTTTGAGCTGGGAATGCTCCATTTGTAGGTTGCTGATGGTCCATTGAGCAGCTTGGATGGCTCCTAGGAAATCCAGGCTTTTGGAACAGGAGACTGGGATGCAGTGGATGCTCCAAGTGGGTTTTCTTCCTTCGGAACTGGTTTTCTTTGCTCTGTTCCTGATAGACACCTAAAGGAAGCCCCTTTCCAAACTTTGTGTGTTGTTTCATATTAGAATCACTTAATTGCATTGGGATTACTTAATTTTTCCTTTCAGGAATCATCTGCATCCACAGGGACGGACAAAAAACCAACTTAAAGGAGAAACCACTTTGTTAATAATTACCTTCTTTCTTCTGTTTTCCAGGCTTGATTTTGATGATGATGGAGAAGGGAACAGTAAATTCCTCAGGTGAGGGAGAACATGACATCCAGAAGTTTCTGTCCCATGGTCTAGGTGTGTCTGTGTGTTTTCCCTGGAGCAGGATCTTTCTGCCCCTTTGGCTTTTCCTTTCTGAAAGTGGGGGGAATTGCTCCCCTTCCTTAAGCTCTTCCCTTTTTCCCAGTCGGCAAGATTCCACCATCTCTGCAGCTTTTGTTACTGCCTCAGACACTGTTAATTAATCCTCATCTGTTGTAAGGATGCTTCCGTTCCAGAGACATCCTTATTCTCGAGGAGCTGGGGAGGCTGCAAGGATCTCCTCGTGATCCATATGGAACACGGAAGAGTTGAAATATGTTGTGTCATTTATTTGTAGCCTCACTGCATGGTTTAGGATTGAATAACTCTAATGATACTGGAATTCCAGTCACTTAAAGATGGCTATGGAATGGTTTCAGGATGATTAATGTAGGATTTACCCAGAGAAATCCCTTGGATGAAGGTCTTGATTTGGACTACCTTTATCTTCCGAGTGCAATTTAATCTATTTCTTGGTATGTGATTAAACTGTGATCCCACCATCCTTGATGGGAATGTGATATGGAGAACCCTGTGGAGGTGATACCAGTAGTTCAGCCACAGTGTTGGAAGTAGTTGGCCTTTTTAATAGCAGGCATTTTTTGTGGGATCTCTTAAACCTTGTTTTCTCAGTGGTTTTCTGGGAAAGAACAAGTGTACACACTTTACTCTCTCCCCCTTCTCCTAGATGCGACGATGACCCGATGCCAAACGATAAAGAGAGATTTGCCAGGTAAGAATTGCTGATTTTAAAGCTTTTTGTGCCAAAAAAACCTTAATATGAGAAAGATCCTGCAGTGCGTTTCTCACTAGCAGTTAGAATGTCTCTGTTTGAAGGTGGTCCAAGGGATCCACGCATATTCCTTGATGTTTTTTGGACCAGTTCATTGAGTGTGATGATGACATTTCTCTTTTTCACCATTCCTTTCAGCTCTGGCCTCAGACTCTCATTCTTTTCTCCTGCTCAAGAAACTTGCAGAGTTACAAGTTTCCTGCTTAATACAGGCTTTCCTTGAACAGACTTTCCTGGCAAATGTTGTGATTTGTGTGTTTTGTGGGGAATTATGCAGAAGCTTTACAAATTGGGGGTTTCCTGGAGATTTTAGGGAATATTTTGACTCTGATCACTTTCTGATGTCTTGACAGTATCTCTGAGTGTTGGGACTGAGCCCATGGTCTTTTTACAGCTGTTTGAAGCTCCATTCCCTTCTCTGGACATGGTCCAGCCCCTCAATGTCTTTCTTGCCATGAGGAGCCCAAAACTGCCTTCAGGATTTGGGGCACAGCCTCAGCAGTGCCCAAACTGGTGGTCACTGTCCTGCTATCACCTGCCAAAGGGATACAGGAGAATCCCAGCTTGGAATTCCCAGCTTTTTAAGTAGCTTGAGTCATTCTGAAGAAAATGAGAAATATATTAGAAATATTAGAAAACTTCTAGTATTAGAAATACCAGTTTAGAACTAGGTCACAGCCTCAGTAAATGTCTTAAAACTCCACCAGATCAGGCACCAATTTAATGTGGAATATTGCACACTAATGACTGTTCTATTTTATGGAATTGCTCTTCTGCAAAACAGACCTGTCCCTAGGCTGGGTTTCCTAGTCCATCTTTCCATTTTTTTTTTCCATTTCTTTCAACTTTTTTCCATTTTTAGCTTAGCTGGCTAATTTTATTTTTAGGTCTGATGATGAGCAGAGTTCAGCGGATAAGGAGAGACTTGCCAGGTAGGAGAATGGAGATTTCAAGCATGGACAAGCAGAGTTTTTCCTTTCCTTAATGTTTCTCTAGGCATACCTTCTCTTTTTTTTTTTTTTTCCCCCCTTTGTCCCTCATCTGCTGCAGAGGACTTAACAGACTCGTGGAAATTGCTGTGGAATTGGAATTAGGAGGGGAAAGGCATTGAGGAAAGGCGCACCTCAACCTTGGAAGAATGTTTTTAGGGAATACCTGAAAGGATTTATTTGCCAAAGGCTGCAGGGTTGGGCTTCTGCTTTCATCTGTAGCTTTGCTAACCCGTGCTAAATACAGTTTCTCTTGTCTGGGATCAAGGCGCCCAGTGGCCTGTTGTCCCCCTCGGAAGGTTTTGTGTCTCAGGAATGCTGTTGGACTCTCCGAACAGGCAAGAAAAGGTGTGTTAGCTCAGGTGTTTTCCTTCCAGGAAAGGTGGTGTCACTGGAAAAAGGATTTAGTTTTTCCTCCTTAGTTTCTATTTGTAATTAATGAGAGACTGTGCCTGAAGCCACTAAAACAGTCATCTGGAATGCTGTACCAGGAATCCAGGTATGGGCCCTGAGGACCCCTGTGCACAGCTGGAGCTGCCCTAACACCTGTGCATACCTGCCCCTCATTTTCCACCTTGCAGACCTAACCCAGTTTGGGGCATTTTGTTGTCTTTAAACCAAAACCTGACTTGGCCAGAGCGCCTTTGCTGACTGCAGTGAGTTTTGCTTAAATGTTTGAGGAGATAAGGAAGCCACAGAGGTGAGGCCTGGGAATACAGAGAACAGCAAGGCTTTCCAAGGATTTGTTCCCAGGAGCTTGTAGTAAAGAACGTTTCATAGAACCATGGAATGGTTTGGGTTGGAAGGGACCTTAAGGCTCATCTTGTTCATGGCAGGGACACCTTCCACTATCCCAGGTTGCTCCAAGCCCTGTCCAGCTTGGCCTTGGACACTTCCAGGGATGGGGCAGCCACAGCTTCTCTGGCACCCTGTGCCAGGGCCTCAGCACCCTCACAGGGAGCAATTCCTTCCCAAAATCCCATCTAACCCTGCCCTCTGGCAGTGGGAAGTCATTTCCCCTTGTCCTGTCATTCCATCTCTTGTCCCAAGTCCCTCTCCAGCTCTCCTGGAGCCCCTCTAGGCACTGGAATGGCTCCATGGTCTCCCTGGAGCCTTCTTGTCCCCAGGCTGGACAATCCCAGTTCTCCCATCCTTTCTTCATGGCAGAGTGACAGTGGGGCAAGTGACACATCTGGTGGTTCCCCAGTAGCTTTTGTAGTTGAAGGAGCTTTGTTTTCACACCTGAATTTGTGAGTTTAGAGAAGCCGTGTGACTCAAAGGTGAAGTCACTGAATGTCTGCACGCACCTGGTGGTGAATAATGCTCCATTTTTGTATTTCTCGTATTTATTCACCTGCCTGTCCTTGCTCTTTCCAACACTTCCATCTCATTTCTCTTCCTACCATGTGCTTCCTTGCACCTGATCATCCTGTATAGGAAACCTGGCTTTTAAGCTCTGTTTTGGAAAATCCACCTTAGGAACCCCGTTAAATTATGTATCCTGGATAAAAAGAAACATGTTCTGGTCTGTGGGATTGAGGGGGACTGTGCCCTGTGAGCCAGACGTGTGTCAAGAGCCTGTTTAAGCAGCAGCAGCAATGGCGGTGGTGCCACCACCCAGGTGTTGCCTGGTCCTGGTCTGCCCATGTTGGCCTTGATCTGTGCAGAAATGAGGTGCAACCTGCTCTGAAGCTTTTCCTCCTGTGATACTGTAAAAAACTCTTGATGTCACTGAGAAGTGGCTTCCCAAAAGCACTGCAAGGTGACACTCAGCTAATTGAAGTCACTCAGAATCCTGGAATGGCGGGGTTTGGAAGGGGCCTTAAAGCTCATCCAGTCCCACACCTCCCACAAGCCCAGGTTGCCCAGAAGAGCAGGTGTCCAAGTTTTAGCTGCAGCCCTAGTCTCCTTTGGGTGGGTGTGTGGGATCTCATCCATCCCCGGCTGCACCAGTGTTGAGGTCACCTGTAGAGAGGTGACCTCACTTTGGGAGCAGAGGAGGAATTCCTTTGGCTTCCTGCAGTGTTGTGTAGTGGATAGGGGAGCTAAATCAGCTTAGCCCAGCTCCTCGCTGTCACCAGGTACCAGGTGTGACTTTGAGGAAGGTCCAGGTGTAGCCTCTCCTCCTTGCCCTCCTCCTCATGTTCCCTGTGCACGCCCAGCATGTGAGGCTTGACTCCTTCTAATCCTGACGGCCCCGATGCATCTGTGTGTGTCACACCCGTGCAAGCGCTGACGTGGGGACATGTCTGAGCCTTCCCACCCCCAGTAACTTCACCTTCCTTCTCTTCTCCTCCTCGACCTCCTACAGGGAGAACCACAGTGAGATCGAGCGCAGGAGAAGGAACAAGATGACCGCCTACATCACAGAGCTGTCGGACATGGTGCCCACGTGCAGTGCCCTGGCCCGCAAGCCGGACAAACTGACCATCCTGCGCATGGCCGTGTCCCACATGAAGTCCCTGCGTGGCACTGGCAACACCTCCACGGATGGCACCTACAAACCCTCCTTTCTCACTGACCAGGTCTCAGCTTATCACAGGAGCATGGAGTGGTTTGGGTTGGAAGGGACCTTAAAGCTTATTTTGTTAATGGCAGGGACACCTTCCACTATTCCAGGTTGCTCCGAGCCCTGTCCAGTCTGGTCTTGAATATTTCTGGGGATGGGGCAGCCACAGCTGCTCTGGGCAGTCTATGCCAATGTTTTACCACCCTCACAGGGAACAATTTCTTCCTGACATCTAATCTAAATCTCTCCTCTTTTACTTTGAAAATGTTCCTCCTTGTTTTGTCACTACCTGCCCATATAGAGAGTCCCTCTCTCTCTTTTTATTAAGCCCCCTTAAGGTTCTGGAAGGTCACAGTGAGGTCTCCCTGAAGCCTTCTCATTTTGGCTTGATGCTGCTTTGTGGGGAATACAGCAATCGGGGAAAATTAAATTACAGGTGGGAGGAAATAGGCAAAACCCGGGGTGTGTTTTGACTCTGGAGTTGAGAGGTGTCCGTCTCTCTGCAGGAGCTCAAACACCTGATCCTGGAGGCAGCTGATGGCTTCCTGTTCATCGTGTCCTGCGAGACGGGGCGGGTGGTCTATGTGTCGGACTCAGTGACCCCCGTGCTGAACCAGCCCCAGTCCGAGTGGTTCGGCAGCACCTTGTACGAGCAGGTGCACCCCGATGACGTGGGCAAGCTGCGGGAGCAGCTCTCCACCTCTGAGAACGCCCTCACAGGTACAGCAGCCTGGGGAGGGATGGGAGGGACTGGCAGGTGGGGGAGCCTGTGGAGGACTTGGATTAAACCCTTCCCTTCGTAGAGGGAACCAAACCCTGGTGCCTTTCTACCAAGGATGCTGCAGCCCCCCCTGAGAATGCATCTAAAGGTACCACCGGTGACACTCGTGTCCTGCCAGTCTCCCAGTACGTTACCTGGTGCCACACCTGTGTTGGTGGAAGGACTCCCAGTGCACCAGCATCTCCTTTTTCCTTCTTTTTTTAGGTCGTATCCTAGATTTGAAGACGGGGACTGTAAAGAAGGAAGGGCAGCAGTCCATGAGGATGTGCATGGGCTCCCGGAGATCTTTCATCTGCCGAATGAGGTAGGAAGGAATTACCTGGGGAAGTCTCTGAGCCTGAAACCGAACTTCCTCCTTGGCCCTTCCATACTTTCATTTCAGCATTTTTTGGTTCATTTTCATGTAGACATGATAGAATATGTCTGTGCTTTGCATACAGTCAAGTTCTTGAGATGTTTGTTTACCCTGTTGTTGTAGAAGATCCACTTTAAAGTAACAATTAGTTTTAGCTCCAAGTGTCACCTTCCTTAAGTTCTGTAGAGTTAGGGAGTTGTGTGATGGAAATCCAAAGGTTTTTCCCCATTTATAGATATCTTTATTCAAGATACCCAGATTATTTTCATGTTGATCAAGATCAAATCCTTTCTTTGATACAGGTGTGGTAACAGCTCTGTGGATCCAGTCACTGTAAATCGTCTCAGCTTCATGAGGAATCGCTGCAGGTAAATAACACAAGTAATACAAATTATATATATACATACGATATATAAATAACACAACAAAACATCTTTCCTCACCTTCCCCCACTTTAACCTGCAGCCCAACCTGTTTTTCTCTCCCAAGGAATGGTTTAGGTGCAGCAAAGGATGGAGAACCTCACTATGTCGTTGTACACTGCACGGGCTACATCAAAGCCTGGCCCCCAGCAGGTAACGATTCACCCCATGGTCAGGGTGGCTGGTTTTAAGAGCACGTGGCCTAAAGTTGCCATTCCAGGAGCTGAATGTGCCAGGAAAGGCTTTGCAAACATATCTATCGCTTTTATTTTAAGGTTGACCTCATTTTTGCAGGTGCAGCAGCAGAGATCTCTGTAGAAGATGAAACTAGTATTGAATTGTCTGATGTGCAGCTTGTGCTGAAATTTAGATATTTGCAACCCCTCTGGTGAAAAAAGGGAGGGGGAGACACCTTAATTTACCAAATCCCTTGAAGGGATTTGATACTCAATCCCATAACGAGTTACACACCAGGGCAGAGAGATGTCTTGAAATCAGTTTCCTCTGAAATGAGCCATTTTTCCTGTACTAACCTTGCTGGAATTTTTGGCCCGCCCCTCTCAGGTGTTTCGCTGCCTGACGATGACCCTGATGCTGGCCAGGGCAGCAAGTTCTGCCTCGTGGCTATTGGCAGGCTTCAGGTGAGTGGCCCGTTTCCCTTTTCCAACACTGCCTTGTCCTGGAAGTCCCCAGATTTAAGCTGTTCTGCCAAAAAACATTCCCCAGTTGCCACAAATCCCAGTGCCAGGCTGGCAGCTCAGGAACAGCAAGGTTTGGTGACACTCCCTGTGTTCCCTGGCAGGTGACCAGCTCCCCCAACTGCACGGACATGAACAATGTCTGCCAGCCAACAGAATTCATCTCCCGACACAACACAGAAGGAATTTTCACCTTCATCGACCACCGGTGTGTGGCCACCGTTGGTTACCAGCCCCAGGTGAGGATGTTTAGGAGCTTTTTAACAAAAAACTGCTCTTTAAACTTTTCCCTCTAGATCATGGCTCTGCTTGTCCAAGAGAGCTGATAAACCATGTCCAGGGTTTAACCCAGACGTGTGTTTCTTCTCCACTGGTTGCTTTTCTGTGTATTTTTCCAAGTCCTTTGATCATGGGAAGGCTGGGTGGCTCTGGTTTATGTCAAATGTCAATTAAAACCATTTTTGCCTCCAGTTGAGTTAAAGATCAAACATTAATCAACAGCTGTTGTGCTTCTCTTTTGAAAAACAGCACACCAGCTCCTGTGCTTGCTTTGTGTAACAGGGATTTGGGGGGGAGGAGCAGGAACAACCTGTCCAAAATGGGATTAATTATGGAATCTGCCTGCCAGATGAACTGACTCAATCTCTCTCACAATTCCTTGAAAAATAGGAACTTTTGGGGAAAGACATTGTGGATTTCTGCCATCCAGAAGACCAACAGCTTTTACGGGACAGCTTTCAACAGGTAAAAACACTGTAGCTACCCTTTGCATGCAGGGTGGAATTCAGATTGGAATTCATTCCAAGACTGGTGCTTGCAAAGCAACTAAATTGATTGGAAAACCAAGAGGAAAAACAAAGCTTAGATAATTCTCCTTTGCAAACAGATTTAGTCATATAATGCAAAACGAAACAGAAGAATCTGATGTCTTAATCCAGCTCTGGCTGCTGGTCCAGTCGGCTTTTAGGGCCAGGGATGCGTCTCCCAAGTGCCTGCTTGACTTGGCTGAAACCCTGGTTCGTCTCTAGGGCCCAGCCCAGTGCTGCAGAACCCGCAGTGGAGGTGGTTTTCTTGCCCTGTTGTCGTTACTGTTATTTCTGAGGGCCTTGGACTGGTGGCAGGGCAGGTAAGGCTGCCCCTGTGCTTTCATGACTCCAAAAACCAGCTGCTCATATCCATTGCTCCAAACCGTTGGAATGGGAAGCGACAGCATGTTTCATTTCTTGGAGGCTTTTTCATACATCTCACCAGTGCAAAGAGATAAGAGAAGTGAAGCCAACAAGGGGATTTTAAATTCCCCTCCTGTATCCTTTAGGAACCAAGGTATCCTAAGGGAATAGTGCCATTTAGTTTGGGAAGACTGAGATGTGGAGGTCCAGGTTTGAGGCAAAGGGCCATCGCAGGGGTCTGGGGTGGGAGCTGTGATCAGGTTGCTCTTCTATGCCTTTGGTCAGGTGCTACTGACGGAACTCCGGTTTTTTTAGGTGGTGAAGTTAAAAGGCCAGGTTCTGTCAGTCATGTTCCGCTTCCGATCCAAAAACCGGGAATGGCTCTGGATGAGAACCAGCTCGTTTACCTTCCAGAACCCCTACTCGGATGAGATCGAGTACATCATCTGCACCAACACCAACGTCAAGTATGTACCTGGAAAAGGGACCACATGATGGGCTCTTACTCCAGAGTAATCCGGAACTGGGGAGCCTCGGCCTCTCCCCTTCATGAGCTTCCCATCAATACCCTGGAGAAGTTCCTAAGTCCTTCAAGCTCCCATTCCCTGGGCTGTGCCAGGCCCTGGAGGACTACAAAAAGAAATTGTAATGCCTTCGGCTGTCTCATTGTGTGGCTTAACAAGCTGCCAAAATTGAGCTCCAGCAGTGCCTGAAATTAGTGAAATATGCTTCAGAATGTAGCACTTGGATTCCTGTGACAGCCCAGGGGGTTACATCTTCCTTGGGAATGGTCAGAGCTGCTCTTCTCCTCCCATGAGGGAGCTCCAGGCCCCTTACACAAGAGCAGCAAAGACCAAGAAATTGTGCTTCTACGTGATCTAGAGCTGCAGGCTTGGCAGGGGCAGCCACTGGAGTCTCCAGCAGGCAAACAGAAGGCTGGATTGCTTGGGAAAGGGAAATCCAGGAATTTTTTACCATGAGGCAAAGTAGCACTTCTTCCCTGCAGGGCTGAAACCTGCTGCAGGCCTGAATTCCTGTCCCATGTCCGAGCTATCTCTCTGAGCTCCTTCATTCCACATACAGCCATTCTTACATCCATAATCCGCCTCCTGAAATCCCTGTGGAAATTCAGAGCAGAGCAGCAGTGTCTATCTGGTTGTGTTGCAGGTGTTCAGGGACTGAGTGTGGGAGGCACCATCCCCACATCTGGAGCATCCTATTCCATGACATCTCCTTTCAGGGAAACCCAAGTGGAAACACCTTTCCCTCAAACAGGGTTTTGCATCTTGTCACAGACAGCCACACCCTGCTACACACAGCACCCAGCTTTGCTTCCAGTTGGGATTTTTTAAATCTCTTTTTTTTCTGTTTGCTTTGAAGGAACTCAAGCCAGGAGTCCCGGCCTGCCCTGGCAAACTCCATGCCCAGGCCTCAGCTGGGACAGAGCGTCAGCCTTCCCCTGGACATGGGCACGGCCCCACTGCCCTCAAGGTCAGGAGGTGCTCAGCTCCTTATCCCTTTTCTGACCCCCAGTCACATACCCTTCATCCCCAAATTACCCTCTCTCCAGCCAGGAGCTCCAGGCTAACGAATCCCTGGTGTAACCATGCAGAGCTGGCCCCTTGGGAATTATCTTTAGCAGCCTGTGTTCTCCTGTTACAGACACTTTCTATTTTAGGCAGCAGCAGCCACCCCAGGCCGAGCTGGAAGTGGGCCCGGGAAGGGAGAGCCTGGCTGGGTACGAGCACTCACAGGTGAGTCCATAGGGGTTTGGGCACTCCCTGTCTGTCGTCCTGCACTGTTTAAATCTCCTCTTTGCTGGGGATTTAAA
This sequence comes from Atrichornis clamosus, assembly GCA_013400975.1. Lineage (NCBI taxonomy): Eukaryota > Metazoa > Chordata > Aves > Passeriformes > Menuridae > Atrichornis > Atrichornis clamosus. Next base: position 34,402 of record WBMZ01001317.1, on the reverse strand, counting down.
GGTGGTGGCACAAGGTTGAGTTGGGGCTTGAGGTGAAGGTGCCCTGGGTGTTGCTGGATCTGCTTGCTTGATTGCAATATTTATCATGTGGAATCAGAATAATGGAGTAGTTTGGATTGAAAGCTATCTCATTCCACCGCCTGCCATGGGCAGGGACACCTTCCATTATCCCAGTTTGCTCCAAGCCCCATCCAGCCTGGCCTTGGACACTTCCAGGGATGAGGCAGCCACATCTTCTCTGGGCAACCTGAATGGCCCCACTATTCCACTAAAACACACTAGAATCCCAAGAGCAGCCCAGCCCTCAGCTGTTCTCCATCCTGAGTTCCTGTGTGCTGGGGTGTGAGCAGCTCCCCTGTGTCCCTGCTTGCAGGTGCCCGTCCAGCCCGTGAGTGCTGCTGGCCCCGAGCACAGCAAGTCCCTGGAGAAGGCAGAGAGCCTGTTCAGCCAGGAGCGGGACCCGCGCTTCGGGGAGATCTTCCCTGGCATCAGCACAGGTGGGTCAGCAGGACAGGTTTGCTCTTCCTGCCTGTCCTGGTCACATCCTTCCTGCTTGTCCCTGGAGAGCAGTTCTCAGTGTTCCCAGTCTGTAGTGGATGCTCCAACCCCAGGAAACCTTTGTACGAATTGATTTGAAAATGGAGAGGCAATCAAATTAAGCAGGATTTAACAAAATCATCTGGAGTCTGTGTCTGGAGAAGGAGCAAAGGAGTCTTCCTTCACACAGACATTTCTTCCAACTGGTTCTCTGTCCCTGTTCCTGAGATGTTCCCAGCCCAAAAATGACTCTGCTCTCTCCACAGACCAGAGCAAAGCCATCCCTGCCAGCACAGTGCCGGCCAACCCGCCCCTCTTTGCCCAGGGAAACACCTTCACTGCTGCCCGGCCCACAGAGAACTTCAGGTGAGGTTTCTTCTCCCCAGCTCCTGCCCCCATTCCCTCTGCTCCCTCTGCAGGAAGGAGCCTTGGACATGCCCAGGACCTGGGTTGAGGGCAGTTGTGCCCATGATCCCAGCAGCTCATCCCGGTTGTTTCCCAGTACAGAACCATGCAATCTTTTAGGTTGAAAAAGCCCTCTAAGATCATCAAGTGTGACAGTTAACCCATGTTCACCACTAACCTGTCCCCAGGTGCCACATGTTCTTGGAACACTCCAGGGATGACAACTCCACTCCTCCCAGGGCAGTCTGAGGGACAGTTACCCCAATTGTTAGGCTCATTTTCCTCCACCAGTAACTTGAACAGATGGCTTTGGTACCTCTTCCTCCTGTAAACGCTATTCCGTGACCTCAGACTCCTCTTCTCTTCCAGGAGCAGCAGCATGGTCCCTCCAGTGAACATCATCCAGCAGCAGCCCTCACCTGCCGGCCGGATCTTATCCCAGATTTCCCGCCACTCCACCCCAGCTCAGGTCAGCGGGACCACCTGGGCTCCAGGGACACGGCCGGTGTTCACACCCCAGGTAGCACAGCCCAAACCCTCAGGTGCAGGCCCCGGGTCCCCGCTGCCTTCCAGATCCTCCTCTCCGTGGTGAATCATCCTGCTTCCACTCTCCAGTGCTGCGTGTCCATGTGCTTCCTTCTCTGGGGCTAATCCAGCAACTCCTCACTGAGCTGAGGGCCAGGGTAAATCCATCCCTCCTCTTCCTCTCCCGTGTTTTTCCTCTCTTACAGCAAGTGGCATCCCAGACGGTGAAGACACGACCTCCTTCCTTCAGCATGGGGACATTCCAGGGCACCCCCTCCTCCTTCAGTTCCATGACGGCGCCGGGATCGACGGCTTCTCCCACCACAGCACCGTACCCGGCCCTGGCCAGCCGCAGCACAGGCTTCAGTGAGTGTGGCTTAGAGAGCACCAGTTCCCCTGGGAGAAAGCTAGGAGCATCCAGCTGTGGTGGGATGTGCTCTCCATCATTTTTTGTGGATTTTGGGAGTACGTAAATGTGGAGCGCAGAGCTGGATCCCTGCTTTGATTGATCCTGATCACCTTTAATCATCTTCCAACCACAGAGTTGGACTCAGTGATCCTTACGGATCTCTTCCAGCTCAGGATAGTGTGGGATCATCCTAGCAGATGAATTTTGAACCATTTTAAGGCTGACTGGGAGGAAACAAATCCTTGTGGGAGTCCCTTTGTTCTACCTCACCTGAATTCCTGAACCCCAGAGGGTGACCCTACCCTGTCACCAGCAGGCAGCACACAGAGCCGTACTTATCCCAATCCTATTAAAGTTTTGGAGAAGCCACATTCCCAAAGGAGGGATGATTCACTGCCTGTGTTCTCTGTCCAGCAGCCACAGAGGCAGCGCAGACCCCGGCCCCGTTCCAGCCCCGCGCATCGGACACCGTGGGAATGTGGTCCCAGTGGCAAGGACAGCACCACGGCCCGGGATCCGGGGAGCAGCACGTGCAGCAGCCCCAGCCCAGCCAGCCTGAGGTCTTCCCAGTAAGACGGGGTTTTTTAACCTCCCAATCCGGTGGGATCCATTGGTCTTGAAGCACCCAGAACTTGTCCCTCTGGTTCAAATCAACTGGGGAAGTCCCAAACTTCTGGATAAACTGGAGCTGGAAGTGGAGAGGACAGGACTGGCTTTGTGTCCTGGTCTGTTGCAGGATCAGTGTGAAATTCCAGTTGGATTAACCCTTCTAGTTCTAACTAGTAACAAAAAAAAAGCCCTAATCCAATGAAATTAAGATAATTCCTAAGAGTTCATAGTTGTCTTGCCACGGCTTTCCAAGGAGTTGCTGCTTATGGCTTAAATTTGCTGCTCTTCTTAAATTTACCTTGGATACAGAGCCTTTGGAAAAGGGACCATCTTGGTCCACAGTACCTATTCCAGCAAACTCATGACTACAATGCCAATGTGATCGTGGAGTCATGGAATTGTTGAGGTTGGAAAAGCCTCTGAGATCGAGTCCAGCCGTTCCCCCAGCAGTGCCAAGGCCACTAAACCATGTCCCCAAGTGCCTTATCCACATTTTTTTGGGCAATTCCAGGGATAGTAACTCTACCACATCCCTGGGTAGCCTGTTCCAATGCCTGACCATGCTTTCCATGGGGAAGTTTTCCTTAATTTCCAGTCTGAGCCTCTCTGGCACAACTTGAGGCCGTTGGATACGTGATACTCCAGTCTGGATCATAACTCTCTCCTTGTATCCTCACAGGACATGCTGACCATGCTGGGAGACCAAGGGCCCAACTACAACAACGAAGAATTCCCAGAGTTGAATATATTCCCTTCTTTTTCCGAGTAAAACAAGCCTTAGGAGAAACATCGTAAAGCTCTCTACAGTATCCACGTGTAAAGGAAAACAGCCGAGTCTTTTTCTCAAGGAACTGTCTAAATACTTCCCACCTTCTGGAAGCGGAGCTCCGAGGAGGGATGGCTGTGGAGGAGGAGGTGGTTTGGACACCTCCTCCACGTGGGATTGTTCTGGAAGCTTCAGGACTGGAGTGCCATGAGGCTGAAGGCCCCGTGTTCCCAGAGCCGCTCCCAAGTGGATTTCTTGGGGAGGAATTCCTGTCTGGATCACGGACAGCCCTTCCAAGCTTTTAAGGTGGCTTTGACTGTTTTTATTTCATTCTCTGCCGTGACTTTTTCTATAAAACACAAACTATTGTAATTTTTAAATACTGGAAGAAACTCTTCCAGGTTTTATCCCTGTAAACACAATCCTGGAGGATGCTTGAGTAAGAATCCATGTCCTAGGGTGGTGTTTTTCTCCCTTTTGGAGGAATGTTGGCTGTTTTTGGAGGGTTGTTACCGCATCTCCAGTCCAGGGTGCTCCACATGGAGATTCCCATGTTTGTTTGGAATCTTTTCTCTCCTGTGAACTGTGCAATGAAGTCAGTGTGACCCATAACCCCCTGTTACCCCAGGATAATTAACGAGCCATACAAATATTGTCCATGTAGCTTTTTTATGGATGCATCAATTTTCCAGCTGATGGTTTCTGTGCTACCACAAATTGATGTTTCAACAGGTTTTTTGGGAAAAATTTTTTGGACTGCTCCATGCAGTCCATGGAATTTTATCACGTATAGATGAGTTCCTTGTCCTTGTTTTGGAGCTGGATGTAGGAGAATCCCTGTATTTGGTCAGGGAATTGCTGAGGAACTCTGTATTTTCACTACGTTTTCTCACCCACATCTCCTTAAAGAAGAATTCCTGCCATGGGATGATCCTGTTGCCAAATCACAAACTGTAAGAGGAGAGCTGGAAAAGTAGGGAACAGAATGAATTTTTTATATATATATATATATATATAAAATTTTTAATTTTTAAACCTTGACTTAGCATCTTCTGGCTCTTTTCCATGGATAAAACCCAACTTGGGGCCGACCCTGCTCTCCTCGGGCTGAAAGAACTGTTTGATTCCCTCTTGCTTCAGTTCCAACAGGAAAATTCATTGCAGAGTTGGACTTGGAAGGAAACTTGGCACAACAGCAGCTGGGGAAGAATCCCAAGTTTTCCTGGAAGCCTGGTTTTGTTTCAAATGGAATGTGGGTGTCTCTCCCTTTTCCCTGCATGCTGGGGAGGCTCAGGGGGACCCCCAGGCTGCTTGTGAGTGTCTCTCTGCTGGCTGGGGCAAGAAGGGGGGAGACCAAGAGCTGATTCCAGAGCTGTGATTCCTGAGCAACATCCACGTAGGAAGCTTTGAAACCTTTGTGTCACCAAGCCAGAGAGATTCCTCTTGTAAGTGGAGCAGGAAGCTTTATTTTTCCCTCTCCTTTTACCTCTGGAAAATTAAGATTTGAAGGTTTTGGTTTGGTTTTTTTTTTTTTTTTTTAATTCCAAATTTCTCTGTGGAAAAGTGGGAACATCCCAGTTGGAGATACCCTGTGATCCTCCCCTCTCCCCTCATCCAGGGAGTCTGCTCCCAGCAATAACCTCCCCCCAGCATCCATCACATCCCAGGCTCTCCCCCTTCAACTGCCAACAGAGGAGGAGAATTCCCATTTCCCTGAGCCCTTGCAGGTGACATGGCTATAACCCGCCCCCGAAATTTTCCAGCTCCTGGGAGAAGGAAACCAGCTGGTGCAGCCACATCCCTTGGGAAGAAGGAGGAGGAGGAGGGGCTGACAGTGTCCCCTGGGGCTGCTGTGTGAGGGACAAGGGGCCAGGTTTGGCCCTAACCTCCCCTTTGGGAACTCCATTGCTTGTCCCGGGAGGGGGGCAGGGAGGAATTTTATCCTACAACCCCTGGGGGCCAGGAGCCAAACTCCTCCTTGGGTGTGTCCCAGCCCCTGGTCCCTCAGCCCACTGGGTTCTGGGCAGCAGAGCTTTTCCAACAAGAGGCTTTTCCCTTTTCCAAGCTTTGTCTCATTTCTGCCTCTCTCTGTTCACATTTCGGAGGAATGTGGCCCCCAAATGCCCCCATTCTGCTCCAACAAGCGCCCGTTTTCCCCCCAGTTTTGCTCCCCAAAACCTCTTCAGCCCCACTTTGGTCCCCAAGCCCCATCCTCCCATTTCCCTCCCCCATCATAAGCCCCATCTTCCTGTTTTGCCCCCAAAAACCCTCATACCCCCCAACTTTGTCCTCAGTCCCCACCTTCCCCCCCTGTTTGGTCCCCTCGGTCACTCATGGCCACGTCAGGGCCTCGTGCTCCAGGCGATGATTCTGCGCCGGAGCCCCAGGGTGACTCAGCCCCCCCTGTCCCAGCAGAGGTCCAGGTCACACGGGGGGTGACCCCTCTCTGGGGGGACCCCTGTGGGGAGAGGGTGACAGGGACACATCCCCACCTTGGTGCTGCTCTGTCCCCTCCACTGCCCCGTGTCCCAGCCTGGTCCCTGGCATGGTCCATCCTTGTTCCCAGGGCTGGAGGAGGATGATGACGATGGCGATGATGATGTCGATGTCTCCAGCATGTCTGGGACAGGGCACTGGTGCTCCCGGGACCTTCCGCCTTGTCCCAGCAGGAGCCGCGTGATGAGGTGACGGTCACTGCAGAAAGCACCGTCTGGCCCTGCTTCCCCCCAGCCAGGAACCAGCCTAGGACAGCCCTGGGTTGGGGTCACTGGGGATGCAGGTGGGGTCCTGTTCTCCACTCCTGCTGTCCTACAATGCCCCCAAGCTGCCGATGCCCCTGAACTGCCGTGTCCTGCCACTCCTGAAGGCAGTGGGTGCTCAGCCTGGCTATGGGTAGGAGTCGGGGACCAGGAGATGGCTCCAGGGCAGTAGGATGTCCTCAAGGTGGGATGCCAGGACAAGAGGGTGTCCCCTGGGGCAGGAGGGCGTCCCTGGGGCCAGGATCCTTGGGGCAGGAGGGTGTCCCCAGGACAGGATGCTGGGTCTGGGACACCCCAAGGGCAGGAGAATGTCCCTGGGACAGGAGGACGTCCTTAGGACCGGAGGATGTTCATGGGACATGAGAAGGTTCCTGGGACAGGAGAATGACTCTGGAACAGGAGGATGTCCCGGGCAGGACCCGCCGCCAGCAGCCCCGCGCCCGGGCTGACTCAGCCTGTCCGGCAGCATCACGTGAAGTCGAGGGCAGCCCCCGCGTCCCCCCTCCTCGTCCCCTCCTTCCCTCCACCCCATCCAAGCCCGATGCCTGCCAAAATTTTCCGTCTGCCTCCAAACTTCCTCAATCCAGTGGCATAAAAGCGCAGCGGCTACGGCTCCCGCAGGCCCCGTCCCGGCACTCCTACCGACAGCTCCGTGCTGGGGTAAGCGCCAGGGAGGGGTCCCGAGGGCGGGCAGGAGTCCCAGGGGGGCGGTGGGTGCCTTTTTTTCCAGGAAGATGGATCGCAGTGGGAACGGGAGGGGATAGAATCCCTTGTGGGACCCCTGGACGCACAGAAAGGGAAACGGAGGCACATTACGTCGGGCGAGGCTGTGAGTCCTTGGCTCGGGCTGGTGTCCCAGTTTCTGCTCTGCCACTGGAGGCTGGGGCTAGGGGCTGGGGGATTAAGTCAGGGAGGGGCAGGATGGCTGTGACCCCCCCTGCCTGCACCCTCTGCATCCCAAAATTCCCCCCCGGCTTTGGGCTGCCGGAAAGACGCCGGAGCAGTAACGGGAACCAGCTGTCCTGGCTCATGTGATGCTGGCACCCGGCCAGCACTGCCCGCGGGGATGTCCTGGCCCCAAATCGCAGGGGAAGGAGGTCTCAGACCCCAGCCGGGGTAGACAGGGGCTTCCAGATCCCCAAATGATGTCAGAAAGAGGGTTCTGGGTTCCAAACCGGGCTCGACAGGGCGTCCCGAACCCAAGTCAACCTGGATAGGGTTCAATTAAGGTGGGAGGTCATTCCAGACCCCAAACAGGGATTCCAGCTTCTAATTAGGGTGAGCAAGGGGTCCCAGCCCCAAATCAGAGTGTGCAGTGGGTCCTGGCCGTAAGGCAGAGTGGGCAGGGGGTCCTAGTCCCCCATGAGAAGGGGCAGAGAGTCCCATGATCTGCTGTTGGGGTGGGCACAGAGTCCTGCCCCTACCCAGCCCCCCAGTCTCAGTCTCTGCCCTGTCCCCAGCATTCAGCTGGTCCCCAAGATGTGGTGTCCCATTCTTCTTGCCCTGCTGGTCCCCGCGGCACTGGCCCAGTTGCACCCAGAGCAGGAACTGGACACGCAGTGGGAGCTGTGGAAGAAAACCCACCGCAAGCAGTACAATGGCCAGGTATGGGGGTTCTGGTGCGTGGGACCCCTGGTGATGTCCCCAGGGTGAGATGCTGGGGCCAGAGCATGTCCCCAGGGTGGGGGGCACAGGCAAGACCCCTGTCCTAGCACCATCTCACCCCACGGTGCAGGCGGACGAGGTGACGCGGAGGCTGATTTGGGAGAAGAACCTCAAATACATCAACACCCACAACCTGGAGCATGCGCTGGGCATCCACACCTTCGAGCTGGCCATGAACCACCTGGGTGACATGGTGGGTGTCACTGGGAGGGGACAGAGGGGGACTGAGCACCCGAGGGTGCTCCCACCCACCCACTCACGCACCCCGGGCTTCTTCCCCAGACCAGTGAGGAGGTGGTGAGGACGATGACAGGGCTGAAGGTGCCCCGTGGCCACCAACGCCACAATGAGACACTCTTCACCCCTGACTGGACCGAGAGAGCCCCAGCTGCCATGGACTGGCGCAAGAAAGGCTACGTGACACCTGTCAAGAACCAGGTAAGCTGGGGTCCCCCAGGGGTGCCTGGAGCGGGAGGTCACCCCAGTGTCACCCATTGTGTCCTCCTAGGGCCAGTGTGGTTCGTGCTGGGCTTTCAGCTCAGTGGGTGCCCTGGAGGGGCAACTGAAGAGGAAGACAGGGAAGCTGCTGTCCCTCAGCCCCCAAAACCTGGTGGACTGTGTGGCCAACAACGATGGCTGCGGGGGCGGGTACATGACCAATGCCTTCGAGTACGTCCGGCAGAACCGCGGCATCGACTCCGAGGACTCCTACCCCTACATTGGCCAGGTGCAGGGGGGAACAGCCCCAATCCCCCCCCATCTCCCCCATTCCTGTCTCACCTTGACCTTCCTGTCCCACGCAGGATGAGAGCTGCATGTACAGCCCCACTGGGAAGGCGGCCAAGTGCCGTGGCTACCGCGAGATTCCCGAAGGGAATGAGAAGGCTCTGAAGAGGGCAGTGGCCCGGATTGGCCCCATCTCCGTGGGCATTGACGCCAGCCTGCCCTCCTTCCAGTTCTACAGCCGGGGTGAGGGGCTTGGGGGAGATCAGGGCTCATGGGGCTGCTTGGGCACCTGAGGCACGCCTGGTGACACTGGTTGTTGTCCCCAAGGCGTGTACTACGACGAGAGCTGCAATGCCGAGAATATCAACCACGCCGTGCTGGCCGTGGGCTATGGGGCACAGAAGGGCACCAAGCACTGGATCATCAAGAACAGGTATAGTGGGACTGGGATGGCTCAGGAATTGCCAATGGCTTGGGCTCTTCCAGAGGCTCAGGCTCTGCTTTCCACCCTCCAGCTGGGGCGAGGAGTGGGGCAACAAGGGCTACGTCCTCCTCGCCCGCAACATGAACAATGCCTGCGGTGTGGCCAACCTGGCCAGCTTCCCCAAGATGTGAGGAGCCTGCCTGGCCCTTTCCTCCCCACTTCCCTGCCCTCCAGCTCAGGCTCTTCCTTTCCAGTCTCAAAGATGATGGTGCTCCCAGAGGGAATTCTGTGTCTCCATGACAAATTTCCCCTGGGAAAGGGGAGAGACACCCCCCTTCCAGCTGCAGTGAGTCGGGGCATGAGCTCCCCTCAACTGTGTTTTCCACACTTTGCCATCCTGGCCTCTGTCTTCCCATGGACTGTGCTTGGCTGGATTCATGAAGGCCAAACCACCCAGACATGCTTTAGAAAACAGGTTCCACACCAACCTCTGCCTCCAGGAATACTGGGGAGCAGTGGAGGTGGAATATTCCCAGTGGAGAGCACAGATCCCTCTCCCTCCACCTTGTATCCCAGTGGAGGCTGCTGAGAATGATACGACTTTATTTTTCAACTAAAATTGGGACTAAAGGCTGGGACTGGTTTGCTTTGTGCAAGGGATCACATGGATGAGAAAATACCTTGCCTTTCCCAAAGGGGCAAGGAGCCCTGGGGCTGGGGCAGACCAGGGAGAGAAGCAGCTGCTGGGGAATTTTTGGATGGACGGATGGATGGGGTCGGGGAGCTCTAGGAAGGACACATGGAAGGACAGATGGAGGGATGGATCCATGGGACTCCCTCAACCCCATCAGGGTCCCCCAAACGCTTCCCCAGGAACTGTCAGCCGTGGCTGGGGAGACACCATGGGGGATGAAGGGACAAGGGCACCTCTCAGGATTGCAGCAGTAGGGGGAACACAGGTGACAGTGGCACTGTGGGGCCACATGAAACCAGGGGCTGTGGGGAGGTGGGCACAGAGACCCCTGGGGGGCACAAGGTCGTGTGTCCCCTATGTGGGTGAGCACGGTGACCGCAGCACACCCCAAAACCAAACACAGGTATCATGGCAGGCCTGACACACCCCGACAGTGCAAACACCCCGAAAGCCACCCACACCCTGGCACACCCTGGAATGGGGCCCTGGGGGGGCCCCCCAAAACAATGGGGACAGTGAGGCATAAGGGGGCCCCCCCAAACCCAAAAAAGAGGACACTCAGAGGTGACACCGCAGCATCTTTATTGCTCCCCTTGTGCTGTGGGGGGTTCACTCCTCGTGGCCATGGGGTGGGGGCGCCACGGCAGCCCCCAGGGTCACCTGGCTCAGGTAGGTGTTGTCGAAGCAGTGGCGCCGCTCAGGCTCCTCCCATGAGCAGCAGCCCTGGGGGTCCCGCCAGGCATCCCGGGGGGTGGCACAGAGTGTGGCGATGCCCTGGGACAGCTGTGGACAACAGGGATGGGGGTCAGGGTGGCTGTGGGGGTCCCCCAGAGCCCCTGACCCCTTTGATCACTCACCTGCTCCCGGGCACAGGCACCACGTTCGTGGGGGGGCAGTGGGCAGCATGCAGCCGTCATGGCCCCCAGCAGCTCCGGCACCGGCCGCCTGAGGACATGGACACAGACGTGAACATGGGGGTCACTGGGGCTATGGCGGGGGTGGGCTCCCGGGTCTCCTCCTTGAAACGGAGTTCCTGAGCAATGGAGGGTCCCAGATGCCTGGGATGGGGAGTCCTGGAAACCTGGGTCCCCTCCAACACGAGCGATTGTGGGATCCCCCCAGGGCGTGTTTTGGGGTCACCCACCTCTGTGTGAAGAGCCGGGTGGGGCCGCAGAGTGAGCGCAGCAGGGCAGGGCCGGGCCGGGCCAGGCTCACGTTGTGCAGCTCCCGATCGTATTTGGGGTGGGGGGCAGCGGCAGCGAAGCAACGGCCCCGAGCCTGGGCACCCCCCCGCTGGCAGCACCGGTGCTGTCCCGTCTTCACCGACGACTCTTCCCGGCAGAACCGATTCAGTCCCTTCAGCCACTGCAGTGGGTCAGGGGGTGAGGGGGGGGACCTGGCCCCTGGGTCCCCCCAACCCCTGGACACCTCCACCCCCTTTTCGGACACCTCCGTCCCCTCCCCGGATGCCAGGGCCCCTCCCTGACAGGTTTGTCACCTCAGATACCTGGGTGCCTCCCCAGCCTCTGGTGCCTGGGTCACGCTCCGGGCACATGGGACATTCCCGGGACACCTGGGGCTCCTCCCCGGATATCTGAGTGCCAACCCAAACACCTGGGTGCCTTTCCCAAACACTTGGGTCCTTTTCCTGGATACCTGGGCCACCCCAGTCCTTTGACACTGGGACCCTCCCTCCCAGTTGTGCCTCCCCATGCCATTCCCCACTCACAGCACTGTGGGCGCAGCTCAGGCTCTCGTTGCGGCAGCACCGGCCGTACTCGCGCTCCAGCCGGACGCGCAGCCGGACCCGGGGGCCAGAGCGGGCGCCGGGGCCAGGGGGGCCAGGGCGCAGCGCCCGCAGCCCACAGATGTTGCCGATGTTGGTGGCTGTGGGCTCGCCGGGGGGAAAGGGGGGCTCAGTGACCAGGTCCCAGGCGACGTTGGGGTCCCAGGCAGGGAGGGGGTTCCAGGTGGGCGCCGGGGTCTCCTGGGCGAAGCAGCGGCGCCGCGCGGCCCCGTGCCGGCGGCAGCAGTGGAACTGCCGCGTCTTCACCCCAAACTCATCCGTGCAGAACCCATCCAGCACGTCCGTCCACTGTGGGGAAGCAGGGACAGAGCCCCCTGGGTGTCATCCCATCCCCGCGGTGTCCCCATGTCCTTCCCTCCCGGTGGCGTCTCCCCACCCCGCGTTGACCGCATGTTCCCCCTGCCCCAGTGTTCGTGCCTCCCCTTTCAGCAGCGTCCCCGTGTCCCTCCCCCTCCTCACAGTGTCTCCCTGCTCCGTGGTGTCCCCACATCACCCTCCCCACGGTGTCCCCTCTTCCCACAGTGTCCCCCCTCCCCGCAGTGTCCCCAGCTCACGGCGCGGCGGGCGCAGGGCAGGGGTGTGCGGTGCCGGCAGCAGTCGCTGAGCCGGGGCTGGAGCGCGTCCAGCGCGGCCGCCTGACGGCGCAGGTGGGCGAAGGCGGTCGGGGGCAGCAGCAGCGGCGGCGGCAGCGTGGGGGGGTCGCGGCAGTGCCGGGTGACGGCGGCAGCCACAGGCCAGGCAGGGGGGAACCCGTCCAGGGCGCTGCCCCAGACCGGGGGGCTGTGCGAGGGGGCCGTGGCCCCCCCCACCAGGATGTCGGGGGGCACCTCCAGCTCCTGCTCCTGCTGCAACACTGAAAAAGGGTGATGGGGGGTGGGCATACGGCAGGGGGTGTCCCCCCTGTACTGTCCCCAGGTGACACTTGCTCCTATGCACCTCCCTCTCCCCATTTGGTCCCTGTGTCCATGTCCCACATCGCAGTGTCCCCCATCTCGTCCACAACCCTAACCGTCCCCGTGTCACTCCCACCCCATCCATGTTCCCCCCCAGCTCCCCCATCCCCAACCTTGACACCCCGTGTTCCCTTCATCTGTGTCACCACCTGTGAGCACCCCTTGTCCCCAATCCTGGGTATCCCCCCATGTCCCCCTATCCCTGGGTGTCCCCATCTCTCCCCTCACCTTGCTCAATGTTGGGGGGCCGCAGGTCCAGGCTCTCCTGTATCATCTGCTGCAGCTGCCCTGAGGCCACTGCTGTCACCAGTAGGGGACAGAGAGGGTCAGCGGGGTCACGCCCTCCATCCCCCTGCCCATGGGACAAGAAGCAGAGACCCTCCCAAATCTGTGGGCTTGCAGCCCCATAATGGGGAAGGGACCCAGGTGTTTGTGAAGGGGACCCAGGGACCCAGGAGGGGAAGCAGGTGTTTGGGACAGGGACCTCAGGGCATTTGGGAGGAAGCCAGGTGTGTGGGCAGCAGCCCCGACATCCGGGGCGGGGAGCCCTGACATGCGGGTGGGGAGCCAGGTGTCCCTGGAAGTGTCCCAAATACCTGGGCAGGAACCCAGGTGTCCCAGGTAGGACCCAGGTGTTTGGGAAGGGGATCCAGGTGGCTGAGGAAGGTACCCAGGAGTTCGGGAAAGGGCTCCAGGTGTTTGTGGGGGATCTCAGGTGTTTAGGAAGGGGATCCAGGTGTGCAGGGAAGGGACCCAGGAGTTTGGGAAGGGGCCCCAGGGGTCGGGGAGAAGCCCAGCCATGCAGGGGGGTCCTGGATCAGGGCCACGGGGACTCACCAGCGGCACTGAGAAGGAGGAAGAGGCCAAAGGCCGCCATGGCGTCAGGAGCTGTGGGGTCACCGCCGGCTCCGCCGCCTTATGAAGGGCCGGGTCGGGCGTGGGGCCACATCCCGCGGGGCTGAGTCATGGCCTGACGTCGCAGCAGGGCCGGGGGGGGACCCCGGGGGGGCCAGGGGGCTGCGCTGGATCCTGCACCCCCAAACAGGGCCACGGTTGTGACCCCCACCCCAGCCAGGCTGGGGACACTGTGATGGTCCCCACCCTGGTGGTCCTGTCCCCACCTTGGTGGCCTTGAACCCCTCTCTGGTGGCCCCAATCCCCCTCCGACCCCTGCGTCACAGTGGGGGGAAGTGGTTAGACCACATTTTTGTGGGTTTTGCCCCGTTTTGAGGCCCCCGCCCACTGAGTCACCCCCCGCGCTGGGGGGGCTGGGGGACCACCCATGTAGGGAACCCTGGCGAGCAGGGGTCACTGAGCTGATGGCCCCAACTGTCACAGTCTTGGTCACCCCCGGTCAGGGGGATCCTGGGGCAGGGGGGGTCCTATCTGATCCTGGGATAATAAAATCCTGCCCAAACACTTGGGCAGGTGCTGGGGCGGGGAACAGCCCCGTGTCCCCCCCGATTGCCCAATGCCGTCTGCGGCGCCGTGACTCGGGGTTTGCGCAACCCCCCCACTTTCCCCCACACGTGGGCGGGGGGAAATCCCGGCAGGAGCTCGGGAATGGGAACCTGGAAATGAGAGCCTGGGAATGGGAGCCTGGGAATTGAAAACCGGGAATCTGGGGGCGGGGGGAAACCAAGTGCTGCGGTGGGGGGTACCCAGATGTTGGGGTGTGGGGTTCCCAGCGTCCTGCCCCCCTCCCCGAGCCCCCCAGCACCGAGTGCTCTGTCAGATGCCCCGAGCTGCCCTGGTCTCAGCTCCCGCCACATCCAGCGCGTTTCCCAGCAGTTTATTGTGTTGGGGGGTACCGGGGGAGGCCCAAGGACTCCTGGGAAGCGCTGGGGGGGTCAGAAGCGCTGCTCGGCGTCGCGGACGCGGCCATCCCGCAGCTCCCGGAGCCGCCGCAGCACCAGGGGCAGCTCCAGCTCCCCGAGCTGCCGGTTCTCCCGGGTCCGGACGCTGACGGTGCCGTGCTCCCGCTCCCGCCGCCCCACCACTGCGGGGGCACGGTCGTCGGGGGAGGCTTGGGGCCCCTGAGCCCTCCCACCCTGCACAGGCACCCCCCCAACCACAGCACCCCCAGACCTGTACAACACCCACCACGCTGGGGGGACAGGAGTTCCAGGAGGGGTCCCAGGAGAGGAGGGGGAAGCTCAGGAGTGTCTTAAGGGGGTCCCAGAGCAGTTCTGGGGGGATCCCAAAGTCATGTGGCCCAGGAGAGTCATAGGGAGGGTCCCAGAAGAATCCAAGGGAGGGGGGGCCTCAGGAATGTCTTATGGGGGGTCACAGAACAGTCCCAAAGGATCCCAAGGGGTCCTTAAGTGGGTGGGGTGTCTCAAGGGGGCCCTGGGTGGGGGGGGAATCCCTAAAACAGTCCAGAGGAGTTCCTGAGCAGAACTCAGCCAGGTGCCAAGGGGGACGTTGGTGAATTTCCAAGAGGGGAGTGAATGGAATCCCAGGGTGGGTCTCAGAAGGGGTCCCAGGGGATTCCCAAGAGGGGGTCCTAGTGCCCGCCCAACAGTACCCAGTATGTGGATGGGGGTGTGCAGCTAGTCCTGGGGGGTCCCAAGGGGTCCCGGAAGGGTCCTGGGGGTCTGCAGGCTGTGCCCTGCCCGTACCCAGCTGGAAGTTGTAGTGGGCGAGTTGGGCCCGGCGGATCTTCCGGGCCAGGGTGGTCCCAGGATCCCCATCCAGGTCAACCAGGAGGCCCCCCCTCCTCAGCACTGCCTGCACCTGCCCCCCCAGCATCAGTGGGGGGCACTGCAGGGCACGGGGCTTGGGGGGACGTGATGGGATGGGAGGGGATGGGATGGGATGGGATGGGATGGGATGGGATGGGATGGGATGGGATGGGATGGGATGGGATGGGATGGGGGTTACAGGAGGATGGGGGGGCATGATGGGGGTCCTGGGGGAACATGGGGGAAGTCACACACACTCACCTCCCGGGCATAATCCTCGACCTCAGGGGTCTGGGGGATGACCATGGCCTGCAGTGGGGACAGCCAGAGCGGCCTGGAGGGCACCAGGGGGCACTGGGGTCATGGCAGGCACCAGGGGTCATTGGGGAACACTGGGGAACATGGGGGGGACACAGGAGGAGAGGACGCCCCAGGAATTGCAGGGATGTCCCAAGGATGAAAGTGCCCCAAGGACGGGGGTGTCCCAGGGATCAGAGGGCTGTCCTGGAGATTGAGTGTCCCCAAAATTGGGAGGTGTCTGTCCCAAGACGGGGTAGCCTGGGAGAGGGGTGACACTGGGGATGAGGGGGACTGGAGGGTGTCCCCAGAATGGGGGTGTTCCTGGGAATTGGTGATTGTGTCCTAGAGATTGGGGGTGTCCCAGGGGTTGGGGGTGAGGCGTGGGGTGTTTCTGGGGACCCCTCTCACCATTTCCCGCCGCAGCTCTCGGCCAGCACGGCCACCATGCGCTCCACGGAGCCCAGCACGGCCCGATGGATCAGCACCGGCCGTGCTGGGCCCCCGCTCGGGCTGGGGGGGAAACACAGGTGTCGGGGGGGGCAGGAGGCCCCTTACCCCAATCCTGACTCCCCAAAATCCTCAATTCTGCCTTTCCCATTCCAATCCTGCTCCCCCAAACCCAATCCTGAACCTCCCACCAATCCTGAACTCCCCCAAGCCCAATCCTGCCCCTCCCAAATCCCCAATTCTGCCTTCATGTCCCAATCCTGTCCCCTCTCAATACCTGGCATATTCCAACTCGAATCTCTCAGGCATCTGGAAATCCAGCTGGATGGTGCCACATTGATGCTGCCGCCCCAGCGCATCCCGGATACGGATATCGATCTATTGCCAATAATGGACAGGGGAAGTTCCAGAAGAATCCTGGTTTGCTCCCTTCAGGCATCCTCCCTCCCCAAAATCCCTCACCTTGGGCCCATAAAAAGCACCATCTCCTGGACTCAGCTCCCAGGGCTGCCCGAAATTCCGCAGGCTCCGCTCCAGCTGCTGCAGGGGGAGGTTGGGGGGGTCAGGAGAGGATGATGCAGGAGAAACACGATACAGGGGGCATCATCTCACCTGCTCAGCACGATCCCAAGTTTCAGGGTCCCCCAGGAATCCATCGGGACGCGTTGCCAGGGCCAGACGGAAGGAAAAGCCCAGGACAGCATAGACAGTCCGGATGAAATCCAGGGAGGAATCGATCTCACTCTCCAGCTGGGAATGGGGTGTCACGGGGGCAAGCGATACAATTTGGGGGGAAAGGAAGGGGTCAGGGGACAGACACCTGCTCCAGCGTGCAGAAAATGTGGGCATCATCCTGCTGGAAGCGCCGGACTCGGGTCAGCCCTGTCAGGGTCCCGGGGGGTTCGTTGCGGTGCAGGACCCCGAAATCCGCCAGGCGCAAGGGCAACTCCCGCCAGGAGCGTGGCCGGTGGGTGAACATCAGGCTGGGGATGGACAGACAGACAGGCAGAGCCCCCAGGAGTCCCCCCAGGCACCCCAGGGCCCCCCAACTCACCAGTGGGCTGGACAGTTCATGGGTTTGAGGGAGAGGTTCTCAGGGTCAGCAGAGACAGAGAAGATGTGGGGGCTGTAGTGCTGCCAGTGCCCTGAGAGCTCCCAAAGCCGGGGACTGAACAGGTTGGGGGTCACCACCTCGCTGAAGCCCCTTGCCCGGTACTCACTCTGTGGGGTCAGGGACGAGAAGGGATGTCAGCTTGGCCCCATGGCATCGGTTATGGGGGTTGCAGGGGGCTGGGAGGGGCAGGAGCTGTGGCCATGGGGGTACAGCAGGAATAGGGAGGCAACTGTGTGTGAGGGATGGGGTGCAGAGGGGGCAGAGGGGTCTGAGTGTGAGGAACCAGGGTGCAGTAGGGTCTAGGTAATGTGGGGACAAGTAGATGCTGCGGATCAGGGGGAGCAGGGGCAGCCGCACCCGGATAAACTCCACGAGGGCGTTGTAGATGTGGGCGCCGCGAGGCAGGAAGAAGCAGCTGCCGGGGCTGAGCTTGTGGAAGAAGAAGAGCTCCTGCTCCTGCAGTGGTGATGGCATTATCAAGGGGTCCCCAGCGCTGTGAGGGACCGCCCAGCCCCCTGGTGGGGCTCACCCTCCCAATCCGGCGGTGGTCCCGCTGAGCTGCCTCATCCTGCGCCTGCTCCCACTGCTCCAGGTCCTGGGTGCTGGGAAAGGCGATGGCAGCCACGCGCTGGAGTGACCGGCCCCCGGCTCCCCCCCACAGTGCAGCCGAGCTCTGAGGGCACAGGGGGGATGTCAGCAGGGCCGGGCACCAGGGACCCCCCACCCCACGTCCGCTGTACGGGAGGGATATCAGCGAGGCCTGGGCACCGCAGACTCCTCTCCCAGCACCCACCGTGAGCACGCGCAGAGCTCCGATCATTCCTGTGTGCCGGAGCAGGGGCCCACGGCAGAGGTGGAGCAGGGGGCCACACCTGCAGGAAAAACAGAGGCACAGATGTGGGGACAGTCATGGGGACTTCCCACCCCCGTAGTGTCCCCCATGCTCACCTATAGACAGTGGCTGTAGGAGACGTAACGTCCTCTTCAAGCCGCTGCAGCTGGAAGCTGTTGTGCTGAGGCGGGACAACAACGAGGTGGGTTACGGTGGCCCCGGTGACATTAGATGGGTGACACCAAGGAGCAAGTGACACCGTGATGAGGGGGAGAACCAAGGTGGTAACACTGGTACAGGTGACTCCAAGGGGGATGACACCAGTCCCCATGAGCATCACCCCGGTCAATGAACACAACCAGGAGGGCTCCAGTGTCCCCAAGCTGGGCTCCCACACCCCATTCCGGGATGGGGAGGGGACACTCCATGGAGGGGGTCTCACCTTGAGGAGCTTGGCCAGCTGCTGGTGCGTGGCCTCAAGGCGCTCAAAGCGGTGCTGGGCGCGGGCAAACGTGGCACAGGCCTCCTCCAGTGCCGGCAGCTCTGCACTCTGCACTGTCCTGGGGGCACGGGGACATGCTGGGGACATGCTGGGGACACCACAAGGACCCCGTGGGCACTGTGTGTCCCCCGCCCTACCTGCTGCCCATGTGCACGTCGCAGAAGAAGCCGTCCTCAGTGGCCTGGGCACTGCAAAGCGTTGCCCCGAAAAACTGCTCTGCCACTGCCCCCAGGACACAGGCACCAGAGTGCCAGAAAGCCTGCAGGGACACGGGGACACAGAGGGGACACGGGGGTCATCGGCTGTGAGGTGAGGAGAGCGGGGCACAGGTGCAGTCCTCCAGGCCCCGGGACTCACCTCCCGCCCCTCGGGTGTGGAGAAGTCGAGCAGCTCCAAGTCGGTGTCACATTCCAGTGGCCGGTCCAGGTCCTGGAGGGTCCCATTCACTCGGGCCACCAGTGCTGCTTTCGCCATGCCACCCCTGCGGGGACACCAGGGAGCCTCAGGGACACCAAAGACCCCTGTGGAGACCCCATAAACCCTGTGGGTACCCTGTGGGGATCACGGAGACCATGGGGACACAGTAGGAACCCCACGAGCCTTGTGGGAACTCAGTGGGAACCACAGGAACACCGTGGGGACCCCGGGAACACCGTGGGGACTCAGTGGGGATCATGGGGACTCAGTGTGGACATTGAGGACAGGGTGCGGACCCTGTAGACCGTGTGAGGACACAGGGAGGGGCCCAGGAACCTTGTCAGGACACTGGGGAAACCTTGGGGACCCCGGGGGTCCTAGGCCGTACCCGAGCTCCGTGGCCACCTGGAACGGGGTGGTCTGCAGGGCCCTGCCGGGCAGGTGGCGCCCGCCGGGCAGCGCGATGCGGATCGGGGTTCCCGGGGGAAGGCGGCCGCCCTCGGCCCCGCTCCCGGCCCCATCCCCGGGCCCGTCCCGCCGCTCCGCCGCCGCCGCCCGCAGCCGCTGGAAAAGCCGGAGGCGCTCGGGGTCCGGCACGGACACCTGGGGACGGGGATCACCGGGGGGGTCACCGGGGGCTGAGAGACCAGGGGCAGAGGGGGTCCCGGGGGTCCCGCCGGAGCAGGGGGGTGTCCCGGGGGCCCGAGCGCACCCGGTGTCTCCGCGGGACCCCCGCCAGCAGCAGACGCGAACCGGCACGAGCGGACATGGCCGAACCTCCGCCCCTTCCGCCACCACCGCCGGAAGCAGAACCCGGGTCAAGGGCGGGACGGGGCGGGGCGAGCCCGTCCCGGGCTCCTCAGCCCCGTCCCCCCCTCGCGGAAGCCGCATTGGACTCGCCCGCCCATGCAGGAGAGCCGCGGGCAGGACGAAACATGGAGAGGGCGGGTGGGGGGGAGGGATGAAGGTACCCGCAGGGAGCCGGGGCTCAGCCACCGTCCACCCGGCGAGAGCCGGGGGTGCCGCCGGGGGTCGCGGCGCGGGTGACGCGCAGGCCGAGGATGCCCGAAGCGCATGCGAGAAAGAATGGACCCGCCAACGGCTGGTTTGATACTTTTTATGCAGATCCTGAAGCCCACACCGGTATCAAACAGGTACGATGGAGGCAACTAAAAACCAACAAAAAATAATTAAAATAAATCAAGTAAAATCCCAACTTCATATAAAAGCCGCGAGGGCGGCCCTGGGTAGCGGGGGGGACCCCTCCGAGCCCCCCCGGGCTCCGGCTGCGCGTGGTGAATGATCCCAGAGGGAATTAAAAAGTGATTGTTATATACACACACGTAGAAAGTCAACAGTGATCCCGGGGGAAAAACGAAAAAAAATCAAAAATCAAAACATCCCCACATTAACCCAAACCCAACTGACAGTCTTCCCAAGCAGGGGGCACAGGCTGGGGCCCCCTTGATGCCAGAGTCCCACGGCCCATGGAGCTCCAAGGTGGGTTTGGGTGGGTTCCTTGACCCTTTTTGCCTTGTTTTGGTGCTTTTGGCACACAGGAGGAATGGGGGGGTCTCCCCTCCCTGCAGCAGCAATTTGGGGATTGGCTGAAAACCAACACCCCGACACCACTCACCCTTCAGCGCTCCTCCTGAGGCTTTCAGAGTTTTTTCCTTTTTTTAATGTGTTTCTTTTTTAACTTTTTCAACTACTACTGAAGTTTTTATTGAACAGCAAAGTGGCTTCTTCTCTTTAAAACACTGGTTTGTGTCTGTTTTCTTGTCTCGCCCAATGCTGGGGGTCTGGGGGAAGAACCAACTGAAAAGTACAGAACATTTAATTTAGCAGAGGGTTACGGGGGTCTCGAGGGCAAGAAAAGAAAAAAGGAAAAAAAAAGAAAAAAGGAAAAAAAAAAGAAAAAAAAAGAAAAAAGGAAAAAAAAAAGAAAAAAAAAGAAAAAAGGAAAAAAAAAAGAAAAAAGAAGAAAAAAAAAACAAGTGAAAGGGCAGCCCTGGGAGCTGGGCAGCTGCTTCAGTACCGGGGGGGAAAGAAGGGGCGCTTGGGGGTGAAAAAGGGGGCCCCCCCTCTTCCAAAGGGTGGCCGGGGCCGCTTCAGGCTCTGGAAGGGGTCTCTGCCACCGAAGGGCTCCCGCGGGCGGAACTCAGCGCGGGGAGTGCGGAGCAGGACGGAGCCGCGGCCCCCGGGGTCCCGGTGGGCAGGGGGGCCCAGGCCACGTGCAGCCCCCAGCTGCTCCCGGGGCAGGGGGCCAGGCCCCGTGGGGTCTCGTGAGCGGGGCAGGGGGTCCCGTGGCTGCGCTGCCCCGAAGTGCTCCTTCAGCGTCCCTTGGATCGTACCGTGCTCCTTGGGGAAGGCGCCGGCGCCATGCTCCAGGGGGGGTGGCGCAGGGAACGGGACCCCACCATGCTCCCCTGCTGGCGGCGGCTGCGCGGGGAAGGGGACCCCGGCATGCTCCCCGGGCACGGGGGGTGGCGGGGGTGTGGGGAATGGGACCCCCGCATGCTCCACCGAGGGGGGCGGGGGGACGCCATGGGGCAGCGGGAGCGGAGCAGGGGTTTCCTTCGAGAAGGGGTTGGCGTGATCCACCGACGGCATGCGTGGAGGGACCGAGTGGTCTCTCGGGAAGAGGCTGCCGTGGTCCTTGGCAGGAGCAGGTGGGGGCACGGTGGGCGGCCCCACTGGGTCCCGTGGAAAGGGGTTCCCGTGCTCCAGGGGAGGCGGTGCGAGGGGTGGTGGTGGCGGCAGGTGGTGCTCGAAGGCGGGGCTGAAGTTGTTCGTTCGGAAGTTGTTGACGCTCTCTGGGAAGGGTGGCACGTGCTCCTTGTAGGGCGCTGGGAAGCCACCCATGCCAGGCAGCTCCGAGGAGCCCGAGGGCCCATTGTCAAAGGCACTCCCACTGCTGCTCAGCTCAAACCAGCCCGCCCGACTCCCCTCACGCCCGTGGCCCCGGCTGCCCTTGCCCAGCACCCGGATAGACTCCACGGTCTGGATCGGCTCCCCCGACATGCCCCGGCTCGAGGCGTTGTGGTAGCCCAGCGTCTCGATGGGGGCCCCCTTCTCCTCAGTGCTGTCAGGCAGGTCCAGGCAGGACGAGGACACACGGGTCTCAATGCGGTAGTGCTCCTCTGGCGGCTGCGGGTCACCCTTCACAGCCCCGGATAAGCTCCCCCCATCGCTGGAGCTGCTTTTGGGAATCTGCCCAAAATGCTTCTCCTCGGAAGGCTTCCGGGAGGCATTTTTGAGCATGTTCTTGAACTCAATGGTGGAGGTGGCAGAGATGGAGGAACCCATGGGTTTGTCCCCACCGGCCGCAGGCGCTCTGCCAGCGGGGCTGGGGAGGGCGTTTTGGGGAGAGAAGAGCGAGCGGTGGGGAAGAGCGTGGGGTGAGTCCGAGTATTGCTTCTGTGGGAGGCCAGGTTTGGGCAGGGTGTTGTGATTGGAGTCTGGTGTGAAGAACACATCGTTCTTGCTGGGCGATGGGGACCCGTCCGAGGCCGAGTCCTTCCCCCTGCGGCCATAGCTCCCAAACATCCCTGGGGACGAGGCCAGCGGGTCACAGCTCTCACCCTGATCCAGGATAGACCTCATTGCTGGGGGGAAGGATGGCTTCACGCCAAAATCCTGTGACCGCTGACCATAGCTGGACATCACTGGCTGGTACTCCGCAGACTCCGGGAGTTTACTCGACTTCAGGATAGACTTGACAGGCTTCTTCTCCAGGTTCAGCATGGCCGAGGGTGGCGGCCCAGAGTAGTCAAAGTCACGGTAATCCTCATCTTCTTGGAAAGATGTGTCTGGGTAAAACTTCTCCTGGGAGGAGTCCATCAAGGAGGAGGGTATCTCCCTGGTGTCCGCAGGCGCTTTGTACAGGTTGGCCGGAGACTCTCTGCCAAGGCTGAAGGGCCGGTAGCCATGCACGGAACTGGAAAGTTCTTGGGAATATCCATCATCCCGGCTCTGCAGAGGCGACCTCGTACTGCTGGGAGTAGAAGAACCGGGGCTCATGATTTTCGACAGCAGAGAGATCGTGTCGACATTGCTCGATGTCGGCTTGTCCATCATCTCATCCTGGGTGGGCGTCCCGCTGCGCTCATCCCGCACTGGTGTCCCGTCCACATTGTCCATGGAAGTGCTGGTGGGGCCGCGCTGGAAGTCAGAGGCATGACTCTCCGTTGCAATGCTGGACCCCAAGCTGCTGAGGATGGGAATATTCAAGTTCAGGCCACTGAAGCCAGGATTTCCCTTCAGGAAATTGTGTATCTTCATCTCCAGACTGGGAGAAGGGGGTTCTGATTCCAGCTTGGCTTTTGAAATTTCAGATTGACCCAGTGAGGTTTCTGTTGGCAAAAGGGAAGAAGGACTGGTAGGGTGGGAACTGGAAAATCCCAGGGAATTGGTTGGTGGCTTAAAGCCGGAGCTTGACAGTGCTGGGGTATGTCCGACGGGAGCCTTATTGACCGAAGTGGAGGAAACCTCTGCGGTGGATGAGTTTGGAGAATAACCAAAACTTTTGGCTATAAAGGACTGCGGGTTGGAAGGAACATTCCTCCCCTTCATGCATGGCACAGCCGTGTTGGCTGGTGACGCCGAAGTGCTCTGCGAGGCAGGTTCTCCCGACTGAACAGTGTTTCCAGCCACACTCTGCAGCAAGGACGACAAACCTGGAAAACAGAACTCCTGCATCAGGTACTCAGCGGGGAGGCAAATCACCCCAAGCTGCTGCCATGGGAAAGGTTCCTGTGTTGGCATTGCGGACGGTGTTCCGTAACACCCCCTCAGGCTCCAGGACTGGATTTTGCTGCACTGACATTAGCACCCAGCCAGGTGCAACCTTCTGCCAGAGGCTTAGATTGATCTACAAATATAAATTACACCATCAAGTCAGTTGTGCAAGAACTTGTCCTGGTGTGCAGCCAGGAGTGGGAAACCCTGCCCTGCTGGCCAGGTGACTGGCAAGGTGCCAGAGCAGAACCTCTGGGCAGCTTTCCGCACGTGGAAAACACAGAGACTGCTCGGTCTCCTGTCCTGTTCAGGAGCCTTACACGGAGTGTTCCGGATACGTGCGCTTTGGCCACAGCACAAGGAGGAAGAACAGAGAAGTGACAGATCTCACTGGTCCGTGACACGTATGCTACCTGAGAAAGAGCATCCACACGTGCCAGAGATGTAAAACGTTCCAATGAAGTTTTTCTCCCTCTGTTCTTACTTTAGAAGCAGAGCAGCACATTTCAGCCCAGCCACTGCCCTCAAACACCTGCCAGCCCTTTCCCAACACCCACCCCAGTACCTTGTAGCGCTGGTGCTGTCTGAGTTTGGGTTTTGGAGAGAGCCGACAAAATGCTTTCCGGAGTTATCTCAACTTTGGAGAGAATATTTGCTAATGGATTTGAAGGAGCAGATGGAGTTCCCAGAACAGGAGTCTTCAGGCCACTGGTGAGAGCTGTGGGGCTGGTCGGGGTGCCTGGCGAAGGTCTCGAGGCAGGACTCACACCTGGGACGGGAGCACACACCACTCACCTGAGCTGCCCCCATAACAGATGCACTTTTGGCTCAGGTTTTCCACAGACACAACTCAGCATGAGCAAGGAGAGGCTCAGGAAGCCAACACTGTGTGCCAGAGACCGAGCCAGACCTTTGAGAGCAGTAACTCACATTTATTTTGAGACAAACTTTTAAACGATCACCCAGCTGTGTAAGCACCCAAGGCTTGGCTCAGCACTCACCTGTGCTCTTCATCACTGACGTCAAACTGCTCAGGATGGAGCTGATTTTGGCCAGGTCCACGTTGGCCAGGTTGGGCAAGGCCAGTGCCGGTGCTGGAGGGACGGGAGCCACGCTTGCTGCCTTCGGAGCCGGAGGGGTTGGGGGTACCGGGGCCGGCGTTGTCACCGTCCCCGAGGCTGTGCCAGCCACAGCAGCTGATGGCACCGCTTTGGGGACGCTCTCGGTCTTGGTGGGAGCCGGGGCTGGAGCAGCCTGTTTGTCCTTCCTCTCCTCCACTGCAGCAGAGAGCAGGGAACAAGAGCAGAACCGTCACTAGGTCCCTCAAAAAGACTTAGAACACATCAGCTCTGATTTCCACAGATGTGAAAACATCTTTGATGGATGTTTTGGGAGATGGAAGCAATCACAGTGGGACTGGGACTTCCCTGCTTGTGTCAGGAGATCCAAACCCAACAGCCCCAGCCCACAGCCCAGCTCCACATCCCAAAAGAGGCTGGGAAGGGCTGGTTTGTCCCCTAATTCCCACATGGTAATCACATACCAATGATTTTAGACGTATCGTCCTCCACATCAGAGAGCTCCATGTCTTCCACATCCCGATTATCTGTCGCAGGCTCTGGAGAGACCATCTTGCGGCTTCCAGCTGCCGGAGACCGGGTGCTGTTCTCCTCCCCCATCCCTTGGAAAGGGGACTCAGAGCCTGTCGGAGATGGAGCATCCATGCTGGGAGAAGGGACTGGAGACTCCTCGGGATCAGGAAGGGTTGCTTTCAGCTGGTCCAGCTTTTTCTTCAGATTGCTCACCCGATTAGCAAATGTTTTATAGGCCTAAGGAAGGAAGCACACCAGACTGGGGATCTTTCATGCCTCAATCACTTCCCTAAGGAAGCAGCACGCAGCCTGAGAAAACCAATTCCTACTACCTGGACCCGGCAGTATTAAGAACTCTGCTTCTCTGTGAGACTTGCAGAGCAACAACCACAAAAAGCAGGGAAGATAAAACCTTTTTTCCACTGACTTAAAAAAAATTTCATAACCCCCCCAAGTTTTCTAACAATTATGCCTGTTCACGGCTGTTGGTGAGGGTCTGGGGCATGTTGTTTGTTTTTACAATACTTTTCTACTTTGCTCATCTAGTTCCCATATGAATCACAAGTTTCCAGAATTCAGAATTTGTCACACTAACTGTAATTTTGCCATATTTAAGAACCCAAAGGGGCTCCAAAATTCCAGCAAAACACACTAATTCACCTTCCAACTGCTGGATTTTGGGAGCATCTCCTCATCTTGCCCAAAACCTCAACTTTGCTCTCTTTGGAAACCACCTGTACAACAATCCCACGAACTTTTCAATTTGTGAGAGGTGAGGCATTTTCCAGCTTCTGAGGTGCTCAGTGAACATGGCAGAGGCTCCTCCACTTGCAGAGGATCAAGAAAAGGCACACTTACATTTGCCACCACTTTGACTTCCTTGTACTGCGCCTCGTAGAATATCCCAGCGTTCTCCAGTGCCTCGGTGAGCGAAGGGCCGTTCTTCACTTGCTTGTCCAAGCCATTGACAAACTCCTCCAGCTTTGAACTTGCTTCTTCAAACTCCTTAGAGAACTTCTTCCCTCCTGTTTTATCTGCAGGGAGATGAACATCACAGAAATGAGTTGTCAGGTGCCAAATCATGGAAGCATGGCCTCAACAGCAGCACCCAGGATGTTGGGACAGCACAGCCACACACTCTCAGACCACCCCGGTCATCCACTGCAATCTGTCAAGGAGGAGGCCTGGTTGCCAGCAGTGTGTGTTGGTTTTCAGCCAGTCATCAGCTTGGTCTAAGCTCTGGACCTGTGAGTTTCCACAGAAATTCAAACTAACCAAGATTTTTGGCTTGTGATTGGTGTCTCTTAACCCCACTCTGAAATTCTGGCATTTTCCAGACACAAATTCTGGTATTTTCCAGCTTGACAGAAATGAGGAGCTCCCACAACTTCTTTGACTCCCTCAGGGCTTTACCTTTCAAGCACTTGAGTGTCTCAGTGCTGCACACGTCCACCCTCATGGTGGAAAGCTGCTTCTCCTTCAGCTCTATCTGGTCTTCTGAGCGCTTGTACAACAGCAGCTCATCAATGAGGGACTGGGGCTGGAAAAAAACAAACAGGAAAAGCCTCCTCATCACATTCCAGGGAAGAGAAGCCCTGAACAGCATGGCCCTGCCTCCGCTCTGGCTCCAGACCACTTCCAAGCAAGAGCTAACCCAGAAACCATGTGGACCTCAGGGCTTTTAACCTCAAATCTCACAATCAGCAAACCTGTGTTCAGGCAGGACCTGCAATTTCACAAATCTCTTGGTTAAGAGCATGGACAGGCCTTTTTTATTTATTCTCTATTTTCACTCTACAGGTGCCTGTGCATTTCATCAACGTGCCCTGCTCTGTTGTGGGACTAAATTTAGACAAATGTCTTGCGACCAACTCCTCAGCCACCCCAAACTCCCCTTCACAAGGACAACCTGAGCCAGCCCAGCCCATCCCCGTGTCGCAGACCCCACAGCACAAGTGGCTCTTGGTGTCAATCCCCATGCAAACCCCCAGGGGGAGAGTCAGTGCCACGGGTCACTTCCACTCGCAGACTTACTCGGAATTCGGCGACAATCTTGGACTTCAGAGCAGCTTTTGGGTTGGTGGAGGCTGTGGGGATAAAGGAAAAGTATGAAGAAATTAAGGAACCACATCCCAGCGGAAAGTCAGTCACAAAAGGCAGCCCAATAGAAGACGTTTTAAGATAACTCCATGTGTTAGCCGTCACATCCTCCCCTCCATGCACGTGTCCCTCAATGCTCCGGGCTCCTGGCAGCTCACAGGGACATGGACACACACAGCTTGATTGGGACCGAGCTCAGCAGGTGACACTGACGCTTTTTAAACTCTGATTTTTAACGTGCTCTCAACATTTCCTGGGAACACCTTTTCCTCAGGAAGACAAGTCCCTGCAAGAGTCGATCTAACAGCCTTATCCAAAGAGGTACACCTCTCTACAAGGAAAGGAATGCTATTCCTGAAGTGCCAGACCTGGAGCTGACATGGAGCCCAGGTTTCCTGTGGGCAGGGTCTCCTTTGGGTACTTTCTAGGTCTGACCATGCTCAGAGCCTTAACAACTGTCACACCCAGTTACAGAGTGGGGGGATGAGTGCCGCTGGCAAGAGACACTGAATCTACTGGATTCTGAACAAAACAAGAGAAATAGGAAAGGAGAAATAAGGAAGTGATGAGAAGCAAGGCACTAAAACCCATCCATGCTGGATACAGCCCAGTTCTGTCTGGGAAAGCAGCTTGTGGTGTTAAGCCCTGTAATAAACACTCCCAAACCCTGTTAACCTTCTGATCTTAGCCCCTGTGCCACTCGTCACACCTGACGTCCCACATGTTACATGTGACACCTCATGTCCCACACGTCACACCTGATGTCCCACCACCTCTCTGTGGGAACCATTAAGGACTTTGGTGCACAATGAGGTCATTAAGGTCACTCTGTTATAAATTCTCTCCAGCTGGGCTGAGTCCTGGGCCACTGGACTCCCACATCCTGTCCCTGCATTCCCAGCTCCAGGTTCCTCCTTCCAGTCCAGCCTGCTGGAGGAGGAGTATTCCTGAGCACGAAGGAGATGTCCATCTCCTGCTTCTCTCTGTCTTCTCTCCATCCCTGACCAGTCTAACATCAGTTTCCAAGAGGTTCCACGAGCTCTCTCCTCTCCTGTCTGCAACCTCTACTCTCATATCTTATTTTTGCCTCAATTCCTTTACAAAGTGGTTTTCTACCAACACCTCCTTGGTGTGCACATCTGGGGGTCCTTCTGAGCCTGCAGGCTCAGCTGGCTCAGCCCACGCTGGCCTCAGCCCTTCAGCTCCTCGAGCAGCCAATTTCTGCATTAGTGCACAGAGTTCACAGTGGTTCCTTACTTTGTGATTTCTTCCACGGCTTATTCGGTTTGTTCAGAGACTCTTTCAGCTGCTTCTGTGTTTTGAAAGTGGTACCTGGAAAACATTTCATTTTTGGCAGTCTGGCATTATGGGATTCCTGTCAGAATGTGGTTTTTGGTGCCATATGGTTGCACGGTGGAAGAGTGAACAGAAATTTGTTTTAAAATACCTTGACCAACTTCCTTAGAGGAGCTGCTGGATGCCCAAGAGAATCTCAGTCTACTCAGGAATGCAGCAACCTGGGGGTGGTCTGCCATTTTTAAATCAAGTTTCTGTTTGCCCTTACACTAAGACAGTTCATAAATCACAGTGAAAAGGAAAAACACAAGGAATCTAAAAATCAAACTCTTTAGGGAGGCTGTAAGGGAATCAGCATTCAACAGGCAAGCAGTGCCTGTCAGGAAAGCAGCCACAATACCTGATTTACCTGAAACCTCACAGACTTTTGTTTTCAGGTTACACAAATGAGGAATTTTAGACCATATGCACGAACGTCACTTCTCAGCATGCAACACCCAACTGGAGCCTGTCCTTGTGCCACAGCCTGACCCGAGACACTATGTTCCTGCTGCTGTGGTGGCGACCGGCCCTCAGACCACACCTGAGGGCTTTCTGAGCACCTTCAGCTCTTAAAGCCAAAACCTGGACTGATTCCTTCACATACTGGAGCACTGGCTAATTCCTGGTTTTAACCGACTCCACATATTTTTTCCCTAAGGACTGGAGGACTCTTCACCCTCCACCTTTGCTTCTACCTCTTTCTACCCTACAAACATTATTAGTTAAAACATCTATTACTGAACAGGACTCAGAGATAGAGCCAGAGCACCCTGATCAGGACATGTAGGACCATTCCAGCCTCACGTTCTGTTTGCTCTCAGCTGCAGCAGTTCCAGCTCATGTGAAAGAATTCACAGTTGCTTTCAGAAAGGTACAAAGGAGGTGAAGCAGGAGAATCCAGCGCTGCTCACGTCCCACACCTGGCTACGTTACAGCCTGTGCCAGGTGCAAGTGCCCCTTGTTCCCCTCAGTGACCCCAGACTATTTCTACATCTTCATCGAGCTCACGTGGCAGTTTGTAAGGTGAGAAATGCAGAGCGTAAGTAACTTACTCAGAGCTTCTTTCAGTGCCAAAATGGTTTCCTCAGGATACACGTTCCTGTCCTCCCAGATTTTGAAGATTCTTTCGATGGATTTGGAAACGGATGGATCCCTGGAAGAGAAGAGCACTCTTTACCCACCAGCTGCAGGGCACATGGGTACTGGTGTGACACTTCCCTTACTCCACTTCACATGATAATGTAACCCAAACTAGCCCAAATTAAAGCCCACCTCACACCCACCCCAGCCCACTCTGCAAACACACAGTTGTTCAAACCAAATTCTTCAAGTTCTGCTGATGTTTCTAAAGAGTTTGAGATGTCAGAAGAAAAACTACCCCTTTTTGAGACACTCAGCATCCCAACACTCTGTTAGTTCCATTACTCACTTCACTAACGAAGCGGCCTCGGGAAGCACCTCCGCAAAGGTGTCCCGAAAGACAATGGCATTTTTCCTCTTGCAGTTCTGTATGACATCATTGGCCAAGTAAAAAAGATTCAGCCGATGAGGAAAAGCAGCTGAGGACAAAAGGAAATTGACATTCAGCATCAGACAGAAGTATCACATCACCCACACCTTGATCCCAACATTTCAATGCTGCTTTTGGAAAAGTTGCAGTGTTTCCAAGGTCCAGCGGGCAAACGAGGGGGCTAGTGAGGAAATCTTCCATTTACAAATTATTTCCAGGTCTTCCCCGAACATCATGGTTGGTAACATCAAAGCTCAACTTTGATTTGGGCTTAGAAAGGACGGAAAAATATTTTCTAAGAATCATCATGTATAAACTCCCATTTTTAGCCTGTAAGAGCTTAATGTGATCTCTGAGGTTCTCAGCTGTATCAGGGAGGTTTTACCAGGCACATCCCTACATCCACAGCTGTCCAGAGGGCAGAGACCTGCTCCACACCCTTTAATGCCTCCTATCAATGACCCAACGCTCATTAACACGTTCACTGAGTGTGGCCGGTTCCCGGGACACAGATGCCCAGGTAGCTCTCCCCAGACTGGACAGCTCCAAATTGAGTTACTTCATCAAACCCTTTCCTCAGGGCGGGTAATCTCGGGAAGCTCATCCACATGCTAATGAGCTCCTTCACTTCACTAAGACATTCCCCCGAGGATTTAACTAGAGTAACATTGCCAAGAGACAGTGTTGCTTCACTTGCCTGCGTGCTGTCACCTCCCACTTGTCCGTGTCACCCCTGGCCACAACCACAACTAGTTTTTATCTACAAATTCCTCAATTCTCTATCCTGCTTCACTTTTCAGTTGTCCCTATGTTGGCAGAGCCACTTCCCGCAGCATGGCTGCACCTTGAGGCTCTCCTGGTTTCCAGGATTCCTGTCAGGAAGCTCAGCATCCTTCCTGGTCCAGAGCTCTGGCTGGGAGCTCACCCCTCACCCACAACCTAAAAATGCTCCTAGCAGGAACATTCTGCCCACGCTGCCCTCCTGACACTAGGGAGAGTTTACAAGTGGCTTGTTTAAAAGGAAGTTCCCGCACAGAAGATCCTCCTCTGCGGGGAAGCGGAGCTGAGGACACAGCAAAGGCTTAGCTCGGATGGAGCCTCAAATCCCCACGGGTCGATGTCCTTAAGCCTCCCTGAGTCCCTGCCAGTACCACCGGTTCTCCCGGCCCTTCTCCCACTGAGCGTCACTCCAGACTCAGGCGAGGAGGAAGCACCATCCAGCCCTAGACCCATGGCAGGACACAAGGACAGAGCCCTTGGGAAGTCCCTGCTCCCCCAGCCCTGTCCCTCCGTTGTCCCTGCCCCAGGACACATGGCAAAGGTGTGAGAGCCGAGCCAGGAGTTACCTGGCCACTGCCCCTGCCAGCAGCTGCTCATCCCCAACCCCATATGGAGCCCCAGCTCTCACGTCCCAGAATGAGATTTTATCCCTGACCCTGCTCCTCCAGGCTGGAGCCTCAGCTCCCACATTCCAGAATGAGCTTTTGTCCCTGACTCTGCTCCTCCAGCCACTGCCGCCCCATGGAGCCCCATCTCCCATATCCCAGAATGAGCTTTTCCAGCACAAACACAATGACCCAAGGACTCATCACCAGAACCTGTCACTCACAACCTGTGCCCTGAACGTGCTGACACAGCAGGTCGAGGTAGGTTTTCTGGAGCGCTCTGTTCTGCCAAGAGGCCTGGGAATCCAACTGGATCAGGGCTGCACTTCCCTGGCTTTCCAAAACAGTTTGGAGCCAGCCTTCCTCAAAACGCCAGCCTCAATAACCTCCCAGATCATCATCCCATTGGAATGGGGCTTCTGTGATTTAGTTAAACCCAGTGCTCCAGCGCCAATTCTCCCGCTGCTCACCGGATGTACCCTCCATCCCAGAGACATTTCACCAGCAGAGAGTGACAACTCCAGATCTTAATAACATAAAATAGATTTCAAAGAACTATAAACCTTTGATTTAAGCAACCCAACATCTACATAGCAAAGACAAATCTGAAGCAGAGCTCCAGCCAGATGCCAACTGCAAGGAGCACCTTGTCAGCCCAGCACTGAGTGTGGCCCCAGCTACGGCAGAGCCAAGTTAGAGCCCAGAGTTAGAAACCAAGATGCACCCGGATCCCACGGGAGGAAAGATGCATGCTGGGCCCACAGGGAGGCTGTGGACATGATCCAAGAGGAAAACCAAGTGTCTTTGGATCCAAGACACAATGGGCTGTATCCAGTGGTTGAACGGCTCCTTAGTTACTCTCAGACTTCTCTCAGGAAATATGGACAACAAGCAGGAAACTGCCGAGCTGAGCCCACCTCAGCCCCGTTGCCTGCTCCAAACAAGGCACAATGGGACCAACAAAAATGGCATTTCAGAACCTATAGATGGGTCCTGTTTAACTCACACTTGAACACTCCAACCAGACCTTCCTGCACCAGCACTCATATTCCCATCAGAAACCTCCCAGAGGTGCAGATACGGCAGCATCCCCTTGCAGGAACATTCCTGGTGCGAAGCTCTGGCTGTGACCAGCACAGGACGAGCCCTTGACTCGGAAGGGAGATCCCAAAGCAAGAGAAACGTGTCAAATACCAGCACTCTTGTTTTCCCTGAAA
The DNA here is from genome assembly GCA_013400975.1 of Atrichornis clamosus. Classification (NCBI taxonomy): domain Eukaryota; kingdom Metazoa; phylum Chordata; class Aves; order Passeriformes; family Menuridae; genus Atrichornis; species Atrichornis clamosus. The sequence goes on along the minus strand of WBMZ01001317.1, from coordinate 1,945 downwards.
GGACCAAATTCTGTGTCCCAAGTGCCCCAACCCCACCGCATTTCCCCTCACCAGGAGCTCTCTGGAAAGAGCAGGTTTGATGTGTTCGTAAGAGCTTTTTAAATGTTAAAACATTTAAAAGCTAGGAAATGGACCCAGAGCCACCTGTACTCGTCGTGGCCCTACCACTGAATTCCTCTGGCTGGGACAATGACTTTCCACAGCGAGAGAACTGTGAGGTCCTTGGGGCACAGGATGAAATATACCATGAAGGGAAAAGCAGGAAAAAAGCCTATGGAAGTGGGAAGTAACCAAATAATCAGGAGTCAGGGCATGGCAGCATCGCAGCTGCTGCCAAGGATTGGTTTAGTGGGATAAGATGGTTAAGGAGGGACCTGGATAAAAGGAGGGGAGAGGAGGTGAGATCCTCCCAAGGGCTGTGAAGGGAAACCTCTAAAGAAACCCACAAAATCCAACAAGAATTCCAGGCTGGAATTCGGCTCAGGGCAGGAGCCAACAGCCCAGCAGCAGAGAGGAGTCAGGGCAAGAACATGGCATCAAGGACCTGCAGGTGGGAATGCTTCAATGGCTTTTGATGAGCTTGGGAGGGGGGGAAGGAGTGATGGAAGAGCACCAAGTGCCTAGGGAGGAGCCAGGACAGCTGTGATAAGGGACACCACATCCAGAGGAGCTGGCACATCCTGAGGAGAGACAGGCTGGATTTTGTTCAGAGGGCGTGCGCTCAGAGCGGGAGGGAGAAGAGCTCCAAGGATGATGCCACTGCACCAAGGGGTGTCTGAGGGAGGAGGATTCCAGGACAAGTGGCAGCAACAGCAAGGCAGGAGGGCTCAGGGCACCTTCCTCCAAGGCTCTCATCTTCCTCTCCTTAATCCCAAGGAGTATGGACAAAACAAATCAAACTTTGAGGAAAGAGGGTCCTCTGCATTCTACAGTAGTGCCTTGACACAGAAACTCAACTCTCCCAAACTTTCTAAGAGGTTCAGCACACACCACATCAACACTTTGGGGTAGGAATGTTATCTCCATGTTCTTGCCAAGCAAAGCTTCCTTGAACTCCCACAACAAGAGTCAAACCTTCCCACAGCAGTGGAGATAACACTGCTGTGCTGACTCTCCTGCCAACACCAACCTTCCCCCTTCAGGTCAGGGCCACGTCCTGACGGGCATTGCAAACCCCAGCGTTGGCACCCAGACCGTCTGTGCCCACCCCAGGCACAGAAACAGGCCCTGAAGGCAGCGTCCCCCAGCTCCCAAAGTGACGCTTTAGGATATCATGGACTCAGCAGGACAAAGGTGCCGCCACTGAGGTGCAGGCAACACTCTGTGTTCTTCCAAGGGTAACAAGGTGATACTGATGGGACAAGGGGGAACGTTTTCAAAATAAAAGGCAGAGATTTAGATTAGATGTCAGGAAGGAATTCTTCCCTGCGAGGGTGGGGAGGCCCTGGCACAGGTTGCCTAGAGAAGCTGTGTCTGCCCCATCCCTGGAAGTGTCCAAGGCCAGGTTGGACGGTTTGGAGCAACCTGGACTAGAGGAAGGCGTCCCTGCCCATGGCAGGGGGTGGCCGTGTCCTTTGCAACACAAGCCTTTCTACGACGCTGAGCCCGACCCTGGCACAGTGGTCACCGACACGAGCCGGTCCCCGAGCGCCCACAGAGGTCCCGGTGTGGGCTCGCCACCCGTGGCGGGGCAGGAATCCCCGGCCCGGCCGCGCTCGCTATCTCCCCTTGCCCCTCTCGGCCGCCCCCCGTCCCCGCACTCACAGCGGCGCAGCCACTTCATCCAGTGGTACACGATGGTGCTGTGGTGCCGCTTGTTCTCCAGGCACCACGAGGAGAGGCCCTGGATCGACTCCATCGTGTTGGTCACCGCCTGCAGCTTCCTGTCGAGCGAGGCCTCGAGCGCGCCGGCCGCGGACGAGGCGGCGGCGGCCGAGGAGGAGGA
>WBMZ01001316.1:0-190357 GCA_013400975.1 Atrichornis clamosus | reverse complement strand
GGCGGGAGCGCTCCGCGCCGCCCCATTGGCTCTGCCCGGCGTGAGGGGGCGGGGCCTCGTCACCCGCCCCGCGCCCATTGGCGGGTGCCGCCCCCCTATCACGGCGCTCCCGCCTCTCCCCGTGAGGGCGGGGCCGGGCGGCGCCGGCAGATGAGGGCGCGGCGGGTGCGGACGGGGTGCCTGCGGGTCCGGCTTGTCTTGCTTGTCCCTCAGCGGAGCCGCCCCGCCGTCCTGGCACGTCCAGAGAAGGAGCCGCTGCCTGTCCCGTCCCGCCGACCCCGCGCCTGGGAGCCCCAGGTAAAGCCGGGAGAACGCCCGGGAAGGGTCCCGGCGGAGAGCGCCCGGGGGGGCTGTCGGGGTCCCCGCTCTGAGGGCGTCGCACGAGGAGACTGCTGCACTTGTGGGGTCTTGCCGCAAAATCTGGGACCGGTGTTGTAATTTAAGCAGCTTGTAATTTTTAATGCTGGCTAGTACGTGGGTAAGCTACAAAGTTGCTGTTGTTCCTCTCCCCCGCCTTATTCTGCACCATCACTTCCTTGCCTTTCAGGGCTGTCGATGGAAACCTCGTGCCCATCCCACCATCTTTACCTTCCTCCAGGTTGTGCACGTGCAAGGGGTAGCAATTCTTCATTTTTACATTAATTATTTGCTTTAAATAATAATAAAAATGTTAATCTTAAATAAGACTATGTGTTTCCATAATGAATTAACTCTTAGGAATCCTTTGCACCACTTAATTTAGAATTCTGAGTATTAATAGAAATTCCTGTTCTCACCTATCTTCCTATATTGTGCATCTCGAATGAGTTGGTCAGAGTTAAATAATTTGGAAACTTTTTTTTCCTCCCATTTTCGTAGTTGAGGATAGGGTTAACTTGAGCTTTCCTTGCAGTAACAGACCAGAGAGAATCTGTAGAAGTTGCTTTTTCTCTTAACAATATGATTTATTATAAGCTTTATGTTACTGCTCTTACAGAGTTTTTGCATGTGTCTTTATATTTCCAACAGGATTTCCTAAAGGACAAAAGGGCAAATGCTAAATGTCATGTGTAAAGCTGCAATGAGTAGTCCCATGCTCTTTCCAGAGTATAAATAAAAATACTTACCTTCTGTACACCTGTAATTAAGTCTGTTCCTTCATTTGTCTTTGCAGTAATAAGCATATACAGAACTGTATTTTAATGTGCAGAATAAGCAAATTAAAAAAAAATGTATGAGAGACAAAGACTTGATCCTCTCTGAATGTGTCATCACGTTTTAGAGCACCTGTCATCCCTTCATGCTCGGGTTGTTTCATGGTCCACAGGGCTGATCTGTAGTAAACTTGTTACCAGTGCAGCACTCAGAATTTTTCCCTGTACATTACAGGCTCATAACTGTAGCAAAAAAAAAAGATGTTTTTCCTTCTTTCTTTCTTTCTTTGATTGCCCAGTGTAATCATCCCATAGAACTAGTCCTCAAAATGGTGATTTATGGAATATTGACGTTGCTGGTAATTTTACTCTACGTTAAGCCTATTTTATGGTGCTACACCAGGGGATTATAATACTCCACTCCATCATTTACTTATCTCAGCCAAACATATTTTTAAACCAGCTGCTATGTGTGGATGAAAGAGCACAAAGAGTCAGCTCTGTGTTTTTAAAACCACTGAGGTTTGCCACTGGTGCTGACCTGGCCTGGCCCGGTTATTTCTTTTCCTAACAGCAGATACAGGAGGTGTTCAGGGACTCAGATAAAATTGGTACCGACATCTGTCTGCACACTGACAGCCAGAAGTCTCCACCACTGAATCACCACAGTGACACTGCTTGAAAGTGCTCTCAGGGTGAGGGATAAGGACACTGTGATTTCAGGGACTGATCTACGTCTACGTGATAGTGGCATCTATCTTCCATGGAAATTTTGGGCTCATACAATCTGTGAGGACCTTTGTCCTTTAAAGCTGGCTGTTTGGCGTGATTTGCAGCAGATTTCATTTAGACAGAATTGCTAAAATGGTATGAAATTTTTTGCTGGACTTGTCTTCTGTTTTGTGGCTTTTTTCTTCATTTTAAATCTCGAGACTGTAGGAAACCTAAGAATTCTCTTGGTGCGTTCTGGGTTTTTTCTTTCTTATTTAGTTCGGCTGCTCTATTGAGAGGATGAAGGCTTACAGTTACCTGCCTCTGTGATTTCTGTTTCTACCAACAAAACAAACAATGGCTGGAAGAGTTTCTAGAGGGAGAAACAAAATCAGGGCTATTTTGTGTATTTTAAGCATCTTTTCTTTTAGAAAGAGGGTGATGCAAAAGAAATATCTACCTGTAGTATGCTTTTAGTAATAAGTTATCAGTTAAATCCACTATCTAGGTGTGTTTTCTCTCAAATTCTCTATAATCCTTGCTTTATAAGTCAAAAATTTGTGTGTGGCTTCTAAGTTCTGTTATTTATGTGATCTGTTTAAGGTACTTCAGCAAAGGTCTGTTTTGCTTTCCGAGTGTGAGTCCCTACTGAGCCTTTGGGCTGTGTGTTACTTGAACATGAAACTCTTGATTAATGCCCACAGTTCTTTCCCAGCAAATGCTAAAACTGTACTTTGAACTTTTACTCTTTTCCGTGGTGCTATACATAAAATCTGTTTGGAAAAAAATCCAAACCTTAAACATAATCCTGGTTTTTAAGGTGTTTACTGCTGCCCTTATATGCTGTGTTCTGGTGTTCAGCTTGAAGCTGAAGAAATGAGGGGTTTTTGGAACTGATCATCTTGGCTAATAAGAAGTTAGGAATGTCTTTGGGATGAGAGTTGAATGACATCCAGGTGTTGTTTCCTGGCTTCAAAGTATTATGGATGGTTCTTAACTGGGTGTTCTGGCTTGGCTTTTATATAATAACAATCAGGTGTGCTAAACAGATGGGCAGAGCAAGAGGAGAGCAAAGCTGCGAGTAGGAAGTTTGAGGGAACAGATAACTATATTTGAATGTGAGTAAATTTAAATTACAATGCTCCTCTGTAACTTAGGCTGTTTATTCTGAGATTTTGGGAAGCTTTTCTGTTGTATTAGAGGGCTCAGAGGTGTGAATTCCCCCCTGGAAGCAGACAACTCAGAGGAATGGTGAATACTGCCTGCTGCTGTTGGGTTGGTTTTGGTGTGTTTTGCACATCTGCTTCTCCCTCAGGGTTTTGAGAATATGTAAATTTTGTCAAAAATAGCCTCAGTACTTGACTGTAATGCCATGGTAAACACTTCCCACAGTAATTTGTGGAGTGCTGCAGGTAATGTAGATCCAGCTTTAGCAAACCATGCAGTGAGACTTGCTAATAACTCTTTCTCTTCTAGGCTTAAGTAGCCAAAGATGAGTCGTGGATTTTCAGAAAACAATAACTTTCCCTATGACAACAACCAAATGGTTTTGGACATGATCCTGTGTTCCCTGATCGGTGTTCCTCAGCCTATCAACTGGGACAGTGTGGCAAGGCTAGTTCCAGGATACACATCCAAAGAGGTGAGCTTACTAATGAAAGAATGTATATACTTTAAATAGTACTTTATGGAGAAGAAAACATTTTGGGGGGAGGGAGGGAGGGAGGGAGGGAGGGAAACTGAAATTAAGGCATTTCTTTTCTAAAGAAATTTATACCTAATGAATTGAAAATGTTAAATGAGCAGTAGATTGAAAAAAGGGGTTTTTTTTGTTTGTTTTGCTTCTACAGAACCTGAGCATTGAAATTAGAAATGCATTCTGCATTTTACTTTACTAGAACTGATTCAGAATAAGAATAAAAATTACTGGAAAGGAAAAATTAAAAAGTGGAATTAAAAGGTAGCTGTGCTACTGTATTTCAAGATACATAGCCAAAACTTGGATGGAAAGGATGCCAGTACCCACTAACTTCGTGTAGCTTGTAAAATCCTTACTAGCAAACCTAATAACTCTCTATGCTTGTTGTTACAATTCTAAACAAGTAGCAGTTAGAGATCTCCATGAGTTAGTTAAGAGGGCAGTTGCCTCTTGGTTGATCCTACAAGATGTGGATTTTTCTTTCTTTGGTTGAAATAGAGTTGGAAGAACCTCTGTATACTTATCTTTCTGGATTGCTGAATTTCCTGGTGAAACAGTCATTTTTTAAATAATAATTTTGACTTTTTCATTTCTGAGAGGATGTAAGCTAAGAGAGGAGAATGTCTTTTGCCCTTGTGATTCAGCAAAGCTGAAAGAAAACAAGCCAGTGGTCTTGACTTTCTTGCAAACCTAATCAAGTGTGTCAGCTCACATTTATAGCACTGCTTTTGGGCGTTGCTCTAACCTTGTATTTAGAACATAACAATGAAAGATTGGGTGTAGAAACTTCTGTGGAATGTTACTGCCTTTCAAGTGCTTGGCAAAGTGCTTGGGGACGTCTCTACTGTTCACTTTTCAATATGCACACAATACTGTGCACGTTAAGCAAATAAAATAATAACATTGGTGAGCTCTCTCATATTAATTAATATGATGGATCAGTATATGTCTGATTACTGTTTTAAGAGAACTAAGTGTTTCAAATACGCGGAGTCCCTGTTTAAGGCAGTTACAATAAAAGCATAGGTATCAATTTATTTATCTGTTGTATACTGTAGACTGGCATCACAAATTTGAGACACTGTGTGACTATCAGAAGGATGTCACAGTGTGCCCCTGGCCCACAGGGACAGCTGGCGTGAAGCAATGTCAGTTAGTTCAACTCAAAATAAATAAATAAAATCAGCTGTTTGAATGGAGCCCCACACCAATGTAACAGGAGGATCACCTCTAGAATTAAGTAGATTTACCTATATATGCAAGTTATCTGTGTTTAAGACTCTGCTGAACCAAACCCATAATTGTGATTGTATCTGTACAAATTTACAGAATGGAAAGACTTTCTAGTTCATCAAAACAGGGAATGGGAAGTTAATAGAACTGCAGTGGGAATGGAAAATTAATAGAGCTGCAGTGGGAATCACCAGTCCCTTTTGTCCAAATTGGAATGGAGGTCATAAAGTAAAAGTATAATAATTGTGAACTGATTACTATGGCTACTCTCAATAACATTAGACCATGTTTATGGTAAAAGAACTACTTAAAATATGAGAATTCAAACTCTCCCCATAACTTTCCCTTTTGAAAATCAGGCTTAAAATCACAGGGTTTAAGGAAATGAAAGTTGAAGTAGGTTCTAATTTTTTCTTTTTCTGTTATAATGTTTAATTATGGTAGCTCTTATTTTACTGTGTATTTATGTACTTTCCTGATACCACTAACTAAATAGGAAGCGTTATAAGTTTGATATCAGTAACTGTTCACATGCAAAAGATATGCAATACAATATCCATCTCAAATCATAGTTATTAAAAATGTACTGAAAGCTACTGCTTCATTGTCCTATCATTTAATCTTGTGACAGTGTGCAAAAAGGTTTGATGAACTAAAAAGCAGTGGAAGTTCACCTGTTGACAACCAGTATAATTCCCTGATGGCTGCTGGTGGGAGTCCTGTGGAAACTTTAGCTACGTACATCAAATCCTCCTTGCTCGATACACAGACAGAGTTTCAGGAGCCTGCTATTGGGCAGGATTCCATTACTATAACTGGTATGTTTTTAGTCATTCTGAAATATATTGCCTTTGATAATCAGTATGTGCATGCTTCTGTCCTGAGTGGTAACTCCGCCCAGGAATAATAGTCATTCATCTTTGGAAAGTTAAGTATAAATATAATGCATACAACAAGGCACTTCCTGTTAGTTTAGTTTAAGAATTGGTGTTTGCTTGGGTGTTTTTGATAACTTGTCCTTCCAAAAGGCATAAATCCTTCTGCTGAGTCCTCTGTTTAGAATTGTTAGTGGTGGACTGTTAAACCTACAGCCATTTGAAGTCACATTAAGCAGCATCATTAAAATAATTGGAGAGTAATGTGAAGAAAAGCTGCAGGAAGCTGAGGAGGTGGTACCTCAAAGGCAAACCTTTATCTCCCTGCTAGAAGTCCTGTGTTTGCCGTGGATGCCTGTGGAGGAGTTGGAGCATAATGTAGCTAATTTTTGCTGCAAGACAGTCTTGTGTTGTCATAAAATGTGTCTTAGTCAATTATTTGTGCCAGTAATAATTGGGCAGAAGAGGACCAATCCCAGTAGCTGCAAATTCAATCACGGCACAATGAAATATTGTTAACAATTCCTTAGGTACTTCTTCTGTCAGAAGTTGTAATTAAATATGTGATAGTGTGATAGTTAGTGTCTGATTTTCAGTATAGTCTGAGATGTTTCAGTGACTGTAGGACTTGGTAAATGCATTGCATGAGAAATTTGCTTCAGTGATGAATAAACAATTTCTGTGTTAAAAATTAAGACAACAGTGAGGTGCTTAAACAACATGTTCTCTGGTAGAATGTCCCCCACAGCTCTGCAGCTTTCACTGTTCTCTTTGCAGCAGAAAAACAGCTGTTTGAACTTTGGACAATGAGTAAAGTGTTTTTAATAACTCTAATCAAAGCATGATATTGGAAAACTGTATATGGAGTGTCTAGACTGAAAGTGCTTCCCATCAGCTTTCAATGATGTAGTTACATGCATGATGTGGAATAAATGCTGCTGGCACCCACAGGTCCCTGTTTATAAGATTAGTAGCTTCCCAGTAGGTGGTTAACGAGCTAGCTCTGCTCCTAGAACTCCTTAGACAATTAGTGCATGTTTTCCTTTTAACAATGTGATACATGTAATGAGTATTAATGCAGTTAAGTACACTAATGTAGTGTTTCCTATGGCAAGATCCTAGCCTGAGATTATTCTGCTTTCTCTGTGACTTTGGATAAGTCATTTGCCCTGTTTATATGTAATTTGTTGATATGAAATTAGTGTAATTAATCTTCTTTTCTCACAGGCTTGAGTGAGCTCACCTTCTTAATATTTGTGAGGTACTTCTATATTTCAGAATTGGAATTTGAGAAAATCCTATGTGTAAATGTTTTTTGTTTAATTAATTACTTCTTAGTGGATTTATTCACATTAGCTTATTGTTAGGATCAAGAATTTTGGGCCTGTTTGCATTTGTTTGTAGTCATGAGTAACCAAGAAAAAAGCAAATCAGACCAAACTCATTTTGAGCTGGATTCTGGTTTTGGCTGAGTTATAAAAGCCCATTTAATACTTGCTAATTATAAGGCTGACTGCTAAGTCTCTCTGAATGCATCTCATGGCAGTAAACAAGCACATAGGATAGCCTTTTGCCCAAAGTATTTATTCTTAGCTTTCAGAAGTCAATCAGTCTGTAAGCTTTGGAGGGGAAGAAAAAAGATACAAAGAAATGTATGGTGAAGTTCAGATGTCCCCATTAATTTGGTTGTGTTGCCTATTCTTGTCAGCATTATTTCCATCAATAAATAACTTTGCTGTGTTCACAATAAACTTGTTAATATTTGCAGACAGGAGTCTTTCATACCATGTTTTTCCACAGTCCCTTCTTTTAAAACTCACACCTTACTTTGATTCAAAATCTGGGGTTCCCACTTCACGTGCCTGAAGTAGGATGGCTGCCCCAGAAAGCTGTGGCTGGAGCAGCCCTTCCCAAGGTTCTGCTGGGGTCTGTTGAGTGAATCTTCCCCTTCTATTAACTGTGCTCCCTCTTTTAAAGCCTTCCTAAGGCTTAACTATGCAAGGCCTCAGGCTGCATCTTTGGAGAAAGTTTTGTTTCTTTTGCCTCCGGTGTGATAATTTTGCTTTCCTGGAGGGCATAACTTCTGTGTTCTGAACCGTGTCATTTTTGCTGTCATTCTGCTGTAGTTATTTAACCATGAGATGAAGAGGTCTGTCTTAATCATCTTCACAAGAGTAGAGCCTCTTATATTACACAAGAGGGAGAAGATGCTTCTGCAACTCCCAGAAATCTGAGAGAATGGCATAGTCATGGAAAATCACAACCTTGTGGGTTTTCATTAGTGGAAGACAGATACGTGCCATTGTTAAAAACAGATAATGATCTTTCTGGCTTTTAAGCAAGACTGTTGAAGTTTCAGATTGCAGTGATCCATTCACAGTTGGAAAAGACATTCATTGTCTTCATCCTCAATCCAGAACTCACTGGATTTGGTGACTAAACTCCTGAACTTCTCTAGGTTGTGTGCCCACTTTGTGAAGATAAGCTATTTGAAATGTATCTGTCCTTTATCCCTGGAAGAACCTACATGGTTTTGCTCTAGGACTTGGCAAATTTCATGGTCTACTCTCTTTGAACATTGTTTTATGTGATCAGCTGGTTTAAGCCACATGTGTGAGAAATTTGGCAAAAACACATTTCAAGAGTCTTCTGGACTTCTCTTTGGAAGCAGCATATTTCCAAAGCTGGCACAGGATGGGTAAGAAGTGGAATTAGTCTCGAGTTATGTCCTGGCAGGAGCTTTGATGTGACAGGGTCTTCAGAGCCACATCCCACAAAGCAGACAAGAAGAGCTAGAGGAATGGGTCACGTTCCCAGAAGGAAGTGCTGAAGGCTGTGAATCTTGTGCTCTGTGTTGACCCAGGACTGATCTGTGTTTATAGCCAAGGGTCTGGGCAGCCCAGCAATGCTGCTGGTGTGAGTTTCCAGTGCATGGCACTCAGAGCAGGAATTTGGATTGTTTAGTAGCCCGCATGGGAGCAGATTTGTTGCTAGCTGTGTACCATTGCTCTGCCATGACAGCCATGCTTCGGTTGTGTTTCCAAGATGCTGAAGAGCAAAAGATATGAGGCATTTTGGTTCTAATGCAGCCTTTTTTCCTTACATTGAAGGAAGGTCCAGTGCAACCTCCACAAGGAATTGTTCTTCAGAGTCTGAGAAAGGTCCTGTACATAACAGTGGAGAAAGCACTGATGAAAGCCAGGGGTAAGAAGAGCTTTGTGTGTTTGTTATCTGGGGATTGTAGAATTGACAGAAAGATATCCAAATTGCTCATACTTTTCTATTACCAGAAAGGAAACAGCTGGAAACATCCTAATAAGTGCTGTAAGAAATTGGGAAGCCTTGCATTGCATTACAGAAATACAAGGAGTTGGTTTGAGAATGTTTTGTGTGCAGGAAGATATTTATAAATCTGTACATAGTGTTCCTCTGGGTGATTGATCACTGCTGTGGCAGGAATGGGGAACGTACCTGATCTTAAAAAGGAATGAAACCAGATCAATGCTCAGTAACACTTTAAAAAATACTCTGTGAACATAGATTTGTCCTATGTAAAAACAGGAAAAGAAAGCTGTACATGAAATTTTTTCCCATCCATTCAAATCGCCATGCAGGTCTCTTTCATTGCATCACATCCCTGTTTTCCATACTATTGAATTACACATAGAATAATGTTTGAAACCTAAGCATCTCTTTGTAGAGACAGCATTTACTGATTCTGGCTTTGACCTTTTCTTAAGAAATAGACACTTTAATATACAATAAACCAATCTTAATTTTCACAGATGAAAATTGCTGTTATTGTTCTTGGTGCCTCAGTAACTTAGGCATCTATATCTGTTTATTTTTTAAAGAAAATTAAAAAGGGAGAACAAATAAGTTCTCCATATAAATCAGGTGGTATCCTATAACAAACTAGTGACAAAACTGAGGAATGGAGATAGAAATTTTCTATTTCTGGTCCCTTAATTAAATTGCACTAGAGGATATTCATCTGTCTTCTTCACCTGGCAATGCTATCCAACAATAGTTTCTATTAATAATTAATAACTGCCATTTGTTTTCCTTCTGTTAATAATACCCTGTTGGTGACATCAGTGTGGCAATGCATGATCCAGAGTTGGAGATGAGATTGTTGGGATTTGGTGTCCTAATTGGCTTACGCTCCTAATTTGCCTTGTGGCTTTTTTTTTTTTTTTTTTTTTGAGGCCAAATATGGTGATCCATGTGTGCGATGAAGCCAAAAACCTCAAAGAAGATTTTGTGTGTCCTCGAGACCTTTTGATTTCGGAAATGAAATACTTTGCTGAATACCTGTCAGTGGATGCCCAGCGCTGGGAGGAGGTGGACATTTCCGTGCACTGTGACGTTCACATCTTCGACTGGCTGATAAGATATGTCAAAAGGAACACTAAAGACTGTGAGATTAATGAAATGCCCACTTTAGGTAAAAGCAGATCATCTGTTGTAGGTTCATTATATCCTGTACTAATTGAAGATGAGTGGTTTTGATGCAGTTCAGCCCCAGTCTCTGTTTCTGACTTGCACTGAAGCTCGTCATTTATTAGAAAAGTGTTGCAACAGAGATCCTCTGGTCATTTCAGTAGATGTCTCTGCTTTGTCAGCACGGACAGCTTTGAGGAAAAATGCTGAAAGTTAAAGCAATAAAAAAGCTCTAATATATTTGTGGATGTGGTGTTTTTAATGAAGGCTCTTCTGACCAAGAACGGAGCAGTAGATTAAAAACGCTGATGATTGCTGGGGTTTGTTTTGTTTCTCCTCTGCTCCCCGTTGGTACAATTGCAATGTTTTCTACAATTCCAATGCAATACAATGGTAGAGGAGCCTTTGCCTTTATGGATTTGATCCAAGTTTTAATTTTTTAAATGAGCTTTTGCCACCATTTTAAAAAAATTAACTTTTTTCTCTTGATTTGTTTATAACTTGCAATGAAAAGGATATGTTAAGAAAATCTCAGCTGGGTGTGATGGCTACAGATGGAAGTTAATCTTGTTGTGTAATTGTTTAGTCATTGTATCCCTGTGAAGCCTCCTTTTCCAATTTTAATAAATTCCAGATTGTTTTATAGTTGTACTCTGGCCACTGAAATGATATAAACCCCAAAGTTTTTTTGTTGAGATGGAAAATGTTCTACATACTAGAAGATGGAATGACAGGTTGATGGCTAAAATAATACTTAAAACAGATACTAAAGATGAAGAGGGAGGGATGTGATATGAAATTACAAAAAAAAAAAGTAAAAAAACCCCACCTTTTTTCTGTTGCCTTTTAGAACCATCAAATGTCATCTCAATTCTTATTTCTTCTGAGTTTTTGAAGATGGATTCATTAGTAAGTATTAAGAAAGATTGATTCTCTGCCATGAGGGCACAGTTAATTACCAGGTGTCCAACAGCTTGTCTGTTCTTCTTTGGCTGTTACATAAACAGGTGATGCTATGAGAACATTTAAAGTTTTTTACCACCATTCCTATTCTGTTCAGTAATCCAATATTTGCAGAATCTCAATGCAATAAAACTTAGAGTAAGTTACTTCTAAATGTGCTAGTGGGATCCTGAATTTGCTTTCAGATGGCTGATCCAGAGTGCTTGTTTTATATCCTTTTTACATGAATGACACTTCTGAAATTTAGGATCTGATTTTCCAGCTCTGTATAACGTATGTGTGCTGACTTTGTTAAAAAGTTTTCCTAAAGTTCTGTCATTGGGGTGACCCACAGTAAGCACAGCTGTTTAAGTTGAGATCCATGTGTTTTGTGGTTCTCTTTTAACAAGCAATTGGAAGGTACCACTTACTGAAGATGAAATATTTGTGGAGTTGTTTTATGATCTGTAGAAATTTTGGGAGGAGAACATAAATCGTGTGAGCTCAGAGTCTCCTTTAGGCAAATCTGAGGCTTATTTTTTATTTTTAAGTCAAACTGAAATTGTTTTCCAAAACAGTACACTTTAAAGACATCAAAATCTTGAAGCAATTAGTAGTTTTTTTTGTCTGGGATTCCTTAACATTCCTGTTTCTATTTTTCCTAGGTAGAAAAATGTATTCATTATTGCCACAAAAATATGAATGCTATTGTAGCCACACCGTGTAACATGAACTGTATCAATGCTAATCTTGTTACACACATTGCTGATCTCTTCAGGCACAATGAAGTGGAAGAGCTGAAGGACAAAAGAGATAAATTTAAGAGGTAATTTTTTGTCCTGTAATACACTAGTGAAGTGCTGTTGAGCTTTTGCATCATAGTTCATAACAGCTAAGCCTGTGGAATTTGAAGTTATATATATTTATATACAATTTACAGTCTCATCTAATGTATTTTTAATGCAAAATCTAATGATATGACTTCAGAATTTTATATTAAAATGATAGGCAAAAGGAAGGAGCTTTTATAGGAAATGAGAAAAAGGCCACACTGGGAGCATGGTATGGACAAATTATTCATGAATTCCCACATGGGAGCCAGGATTAGGGTGAGAAACCTTTTATGGGATGTCATGCTCCTAATTGGTAGAGAATGGTTTGGCTTCAGCATCCTGTGAACTTGGATGTTAAGACTTAGAATTCAGGATGGCTTGAAAGCTGAACAGTTGTGCTGGAATGCTGTTTCATTCCTAATGACTCCAGTTTACTATCAAGATAAGGGCTAATTATTGGAGTGCAGACTGATAAGACAAGCAAGGTGGAAGGAGGGGAAGATTTTAGTCAGTAGGGATGAAGGCATTATAACTTTTAGAATTAAGTGCAATATCACAGCAATACTAATAAAAGGTCTTCTAGTTGAGGTAGAAGCTGGGAGTTTATATTGGCAAGTAATATAATAAATAAAAATCAAACTATCTCTTTTGTCACACCTCTGTAAAAATGCGATGAACAGTATCATTTAAAGGAAAATTATATTAAAAGCTAGATTCTAAGAGTGACTTTTCTTACCAGAATATAATTGTTAGTGTCACTGTACATAAAGCAATTTTCAGTTTTTTCTAATGGGTAAGCTGTGTTGCTGTCATTAATAGTAAACTTTTCTGCAAGAAGATTGAGAGACTGTTTGATCCGGAGTATGTGAATCCAGATTCTAGAGGGAATGCAGCAACATTGTACAGGTATGGGCTTTTTATATTTCTGCTTCAGTTGCAAGGACAGTCCCTGTGTTTAGAAGTCCTGCTCTTACTCCAGTGCTTTCTTTCCTTCTTTCTCTTTTCTTTTTTTTTTTTTTCAATCTAGGTGTTGTTTATGTAAAAAGCTGCTAACTAAAGAAACTGAAAGGAGAATTCCTTGTGTACCAGGAAAAATCAACATAGATCAACATGGGAATATTGTCTATGTTCATATAAGGTAGTGCATACATACATATATAAAGTATTTCTTCAACTCTGGTTTTGGGTGATTTTAAAAAATACTATATACTCAGGTACATTACAAAATTAAGTCATAGATATGTGAAGAGTGCATGAAACATTTCAAATTCTTGTATTACCTAGCAAAAAATAAAAAAGGGAGGTGTGATTATGATGATGTACTTTGGAAATTCATTCAGCAGTGCTGCTGCTGCTAAATGGAAATGGAAAAACTACAGCCACGATTACTGGGAGGGCTATTTTGGGTTGCGCTGCCTTAAATAGAAAATACTCAGCTAATTCTCTCATCAGCTGGTTTTAAGATGTGTGTAGTTGATGACAGATTGAATTAAATGCTACTTTTCTGCGAGGTTTGTTAGTGAAGGGTAGACCCCACCCTGCCAGAAGAGAAAGGCTAAGGAGTATTTTCTAGACTGACTTTATGCTGTCAAATCAAATACTCAACCTGCTTAAAGACTGCTATAAATAAACACTGCTGCTTGTTTCTCTGCTCTAAAGTATTTGTCAGAGGAGCTTCCAGGACCTGTGCTATATGTAAGCCTGATTCATTTGGCACAAATGTTTAATTCACTTCTGAGTCTTTGATCCATGGTTGTGATCAGCTGGATTCTCTTATTAATGAAGGTCAGTACATGATCAGCCACAGTTCCCTCCCTCCCCACATGCCCCCTTTAAGGAGGATGGTGGGAGATTCAGAACAGGAGACCTTTCTCATCAGATCTATTTTGTTCAGAACAACCAAAACAGTTCCATATCAGCTCCCACCAGTTATTCCAAGGTGTGGATTAAGTTATGCCTAAGAGTCTAAATAGAACCAAATCTTGTGACCCTGTCCTGACCTATTTAAGATCATTAATAATCATGGTGATTAGCCATGTAAAGTGCATTAATTGTATTAGTTCACTTAAGCTGAGTGTATGTAGCTCCTCTGCAATTCCCAGCAGATAAATGTGTAGGGATTTAAAGTTATTCAGAGGATTATTTAGGTTCCAATTATTTGCCTTGTGGTACTTGTGACTGCTTTTCTACACAGAATATGTTTACTGAGAAGTGATGCTGGCCATTAATGAATTCAGGCTCAGGAGCTAATACAGTCCTATCTTTAATGATTTTAAAATAGGTTTCTATTAATTGGTCCTCCAGTGGTGCCCAGAACTAACTTCCAATTGGAAGTACTGCTTGCTTAGTCTAGGTTAGGCACACGTAACAAAAATGATTCAGGCCGGGACTTAAAACTGGGGGAAAATTGTATCTGCTCTTTCTGAAGATAACATGCCCCACTGCAAGTTGCATATTCTCTTTTGAATTCTAAAGAGGTGTATCTCATTTGGTCACGAGGAAGGAACAACGTGCTGTATTTTTAAGACTGGAAGTGTCAGGTATGTGCATTCATCAAAAGGGCATGAAGCTTGTGTTTTCAAACTTTAATTCTTAGCTAAGGAATTACTGTTGTGTTGCATAGAAGGCAGCTTATAAATCTGCTGTATATGGATCTTGAGATGAATTGAGCTGTAATTCTTAGTTATTAGTAAGTTTAGGATGTTGTGAAAGAGAAAAGGCTCTTCTGTCACGCTCTGGATTTAATAATGATTATCTCACATTGCATCTTTCCTGTTGTAAATCTGCTGCAGGCTTTTCACCAGTGGAATGTGTGTTCTCCTCCACCTCACCCTTCTGGTGGCAGGATCAAAGCAGTCATGACTCTGTGTGCAAGCTGATGTTTTGCTTTTTCAGAGACAAAACCTGGGAAGTCCATGAGTATTTAATTGGCCTTCACGAGGAATTGAAATCCTGGCGGGATGTTTACTGGCGCCTTTGGGGGACTGTCAACTGGCTGACCTGCTCCAGATGTAACCAAGTCAGTCTAATTTCACTTTGGCTTGTGGTGGGTGACTTTGGGGAGTGGGGCAGAGATTAAAGCAGTTTGGAAAATATGTGGTAATAAGCTTGGTGTACATTCTTAACGGTGCAAAATTTTTACTTCCATAAATCATCTCACCTCTCACTCTCTTTTTTCTAATGCAGTCTTTCCTGTGTACTGAATTCTCCCACTGCCAGTACCATTCTCAGCCAGTTCTTTATCCAGGTGTAGCAAGTGCTCTGGGCTCAAGTGGCACAGGAGTATATCCCTGTTGTAACCAAAAAGTTCTTCGGTTTGACCCTACAACCCTCCCAAAGGTACTGCAATACCAGCTCACTTGTGTAACATAACACATGGTGGGGGAGAAACTGTGGGTGATGGGAATGGATCTTTTTCCAAAATAAGGATTGTAATTCAGAAGTTGAACTTTGGTTTTTATTGAAGTCGGTTCTTCCCATTAGCTCCAATATTTGATCTTCTGTGTCTGTATTGCAGGGCTGCAAAGTGAGGGATCACATGGTTGAGCTACCTCCAGAAAGTGAAGAAGGGGATGCTTTGCCAACTCAGACTACTCAGATATTGAATGATCTGCTGCATCACAGAGATGTTATAGTTGTTCCTTTCACTAAGGATGAGAATAGGTAAGAATATTGTATTGTGTTCCTGAAATAACTTAGCCTTCAGCAGTGAACACGTGTGCTTGTTGTATTTGAGTTCTCTCCCAATTTAAAATGAGTCATAGGACTTTTTAAAGGTAACTTATTTTTGGTTGTTTAGTTGGAAATTGGGAAGAGAAGAACAAATACTTTTTCCTTTTACATTTCCAGCAGGCATTTAGTCATTCAACCTCCATAAGCATTCACTCCTATCTTTATATTTTAATGTATTGCTATCAAAATGGTGTGTGTCTGACTTGGAGGTCTATCTGCTCTCTTGATACGTGTTGAGTAAATTGACACTGATTCTAAAGTTGGCAAAGAGATGTATTTATTTTTGATTTACGTATTTTTACTATTTCTTCCTAAGTGATTCTGGTATTGGGCTCGGTGATGAGAAAGGCCTTGAATGTGATGTGCTCGTAGAACCAAATACACCCTGGGGCCCCAAAACTGGAGAAATCAATGCTGTGAGTGCTATTTTTTTTTCCTCCCTCTTTTCCGATAATGAGGATTTTTACAATGGTGCTTTGAAGAAGTTGTTGGACACCTTTTAATAAAAAACCAAACCCATACATTGCTGGAGGAAGAAGCACACTGCTGACCATTGCAGGATAGCACAGGTACAAAATACCTGGTTGGTGAAAAGGCAAAACTTTTACCATGTCTGCTGGAAATATTTCTGTACATCAGAGGGAATTTTCTTTGTGCTTTCTACCCCATTCTTGAACTGATGATATTTAAGGATCCAGTCAAGCTTTAAAATACATCATGTGGCAAATATTGAAGTAATTGCTGCCTTGGTTTTGTCTGCTTGTGTGTCTGAGGTTCTCCACACGACCTGTGCAAGTCCAAAAAAGACGAACAGTAACTTGGGTTGTGTTTTGGTTGAGGTTGGTTGGTTTGGGGTTTTTTCCCTCTTCAAGATGTGAAAGATTTTACTTTCCACAACTATGATGTGTGTATGTCACTATGTGTGTGTCAGGTCGACAGAGATACTTTCTAAGGCAAATTTAAGGAGACTGATATGATGCTGCCTCTGGTTTAAAGAGAACTTCCATGCAAAGCTGCGTTTTTGAAGTTCTGGGACTTCTGGTACCTCGTTGATCCTGATGGTAGCACAATGCTGCTGATTCCATGAGAATTTCAATCAGAGTATCAGAAGTTCTCCCACTGTTAAATTTGATCTCCGTAACAGCATGGTACATAACTGCCCCACTGTTCTAGACTGCTTTTTAATTAAAAAATCAGCTGTAAATATTTTTAATGCTAATGTTAGGCACACTAAAATGTGACTGAATTGACTGCACTTAATTGGCCAGTGGTTTGCAACTTGTTTGGGGTTGGTCATTCACCAAAATGTAGAGTTCAAGACGGGAGGAGGCCTTCTGAGAGTCACCAGTGTAGAGTGCTGTACTATAACATACCACTCCTATTTTTAGAATTCCTCTGTATTTTATTCTAATTATTAATAGTTCTTTAACTTATATACCTTTCTCTCTTTGTGACTACAGTTTCTGTCTTTGAAGAACTGGACTCTGCAACTGGTTAGTAAAATACTTTACTCATTATTTTGAAATTTGGTCTTCTGTACCAGCAGAGAATTAGCTTTGATTACTTTTTTTTCCTAATTAATGAGACAGAAAATGTATTTTCATGCTTTTGCTTTAATGTGGAAGTTGAAGTATAGCAATGCTTTTTACAAGAAAGTGTAAAGTATGTGTGAAGCACTACTTTGGCCTTAATAGAAATAAAAAATTCCTTTAAATGTGTTTATAAATGACAACAAACAACACCAGCACTGCATGCATCAATTATCAATAATTTCTTAGGCTGACAGAAACATAAATCATCAAAATCCAAGTTTTTGAGTATCTGCCTCTTTGTTGGGTGGTCTGAGGTGCTTCATGTCATTGCAAAGAGCTTTTATTGAAGTTGAGGGCGTCACCAAATGCAGAGAACGTGGAGTCATTTCAGGAGCATAGGATGTTACATGATTTACTGGCTTTGTGTGTAAGCAGCAGCTTCCCTCTGTCACTCCTGAGAGTTTGTGTTGCACTCCGATGTTCGGAGTGTCCTATAGTGAGACTGTTCCTGCAAAAACATGATTCCCAAACTTTCAGAACTTGCTGTCCATGTTAAGCTTCATCCTTTTTCTTTACTAGGCACTCATTGTCACTTGATTTAGATGTATGTGTGTATATTCAAACAAAGAGTATTCACATTACTTAATATTTCCATAATTCTGTGCTGATCTGTTAGGAATTATTCACTGTTATGTCACTGAGATATAGGGAGCTATGTTGGATGTCAGCTCCTCCAAGGCAGATTTAATATATAATTTAATAGAAACCAAGCCTCACTTTTAATCTCTGGATTCTCCTTGTGTTAATTAGAAACAGCAGTCGCTCTTGTCTGAAGAGGAGGAGTACACCACTGGCTCAGAGGTCACTGAGGATGAAGTGGGGGATGAAGAAGAAGTGTGCAAGAAACCAGGTACAGCAGGTCCCTACAGTCCCTCTCTCTGGAATTATGAGATAGGGATTTGAGGCAGCAGAAGTCTTCTGTAAGCAGATTTTGAACAATAATGGTTTTCAAAATAAAAAGCAATGTTACTTGGGTTTTATTTCTAGTTTCTCTGTGGTTAGGTACAAATTACCCCATTGCTTAGTGCCATCAAAAATCACTGGCAAAGAAGGAAAGCTTCAACTATTCATGTCTGAGATGTCCTTGGAATTATCAAACACCTATTTTGCAGGAAACTATCAAATTAATGAAATTTCATGTAATATATGTTGGAAGAAAGGCAGCAATTACACAACTGATTTTACATTAAAAAAAAAAAGCAGAATATTCTTTTTCTTACATGGTGGAATGACTGATTAATGTGGCTAAAACTGTGTCTGTATTGAAGCTAAGCTTTATATGATCTAAAAGATTTTTATTCTTTTTTAAAAAATATGATAATGGGTTTAGGAACATGAAAGGCCAAAAAGCAACTTCTTTTCACCCTACTAATGATTCATTTGAAGGGAGGCAATTCTTTGTTCTTTTTGTTTTCACTCAAAGGGATTGAAATTATACCAGTTTGTTTAAAAAAATATAAGTTTTGAAAGAAAATTTTTGTAATTTGCATTTAAACTTGTTTGATCTGATATCACTCAGAATTTATTCATTGAATTAATATGGTCAAAAATGCAGCTTATGTGTGCACTTACTTTTAAATGTAAAAAATTTATGCTGTTTTGTGTAACCACTCTGCATTTTAAATATATACTTTATTTCCTGTAATCCTTTCATAGAAAAGCATTTGAGTAATATGTATTAGCATGCCTGCAACACTGCTAAAAGGAAGACAGCCTGTTAATTTGCACTATTTGTAAAGAAACAAAGGGGAAAAATTCTTTTGTAGCTTTGTAGTTGAGAAATTCCAAATGTCTGTGGTGGTACGAGTAGATATTTCTTCCATTAGCAGGGAGAAAGGAGAAATTAAAGAAGTCCTACAGGCACCCAAGGAAAGTGGTTTCTTCACCTAGTGTTCAGAAAAAGGAGAAGCCATCTGAAAAGGTAAAATCACAACTGTGAATCCAAGCTCTGTGGTTGGGTTAAATAATGAGGAATTCTCTCTAAATTTTGAACATTAAAAACACTTATTGTGGTTTTCTCTCTTCAACAGTCAAGTTCCCGAGATGCATCTCCATTCATGTAAGTCATTTGCAAAGCCCTTGAGAACATCTTTTAGTATCTCCCTCTTTGTAAGGCGTTCCTGATAACAGGGTGTGCATCTTTCTTTTCCAGTGTGAGCATGCAGCAGAACAAATGGGATGCTTCCAGGTCACTGAGATTCAACCAAGATGCCCAAAGAGAAGATGGTCAGTTTTTGCATGAGTTCAGCTTTCATAAAGTTAATATTATGCAAAGAAGATGATACAGCTAATTTTCTTAAAATCCAGCTGGTTACACGCCTTTAGGGTGAATTTAATCTCACACGCAGCAATGGGGTTTTGGGTGTTTGTGTGATTTTTGGGCTTTATTTGGAATGTCGGCACATAACCTGCAGAGATTATAGTTGTGTCATCTCATGATTATAAAAGTATGCAGATAATTTTGCCTGCATCCCTGTGGCATTTGTTGTCTGTGCAGATAAATGGAGAAACATGCACTTCTATCACTTTCCTAATCTCTCTGACTAAAAATATTCAGAACTGTATTAATTTGTTCTGCCTTTTTTTAATCTCTCCTGAGACTCTTGTGCAATTTTGCTGTTTTGAAAGCCTCTGCCTCAAAACCATTTCCAGAGATTTTGATCTCAGTGTAGTGCCCTGGGTCAATTCTGGTATCTGTCAAGGCTGCTGAGGCTACATCATGCCTCAGGATTTAGGATTTTGGTTGTTCAAGATTTTTATATGAGCTGAAGAAATTACAAATCCGGTATAACTAAAGTCTGTGTCGAATTCTCCTTGTATTCAGTATTCAGTAGCAAGGAAAACCTCTGTTCTAAATCTCCTCTCTTATTTCTGACAGATCAGAGAAGAATGTCTGAGATTACAGGGCATTTAATAAAAATGAGACTGGGAGACCTTGATCGAGTCAAGTCAAAAGACAGCAAAGAAGTAAGATTTGTCCTGGCAAAACATAGTGTTTAAGAGTTGAGTGAGCCTTGGTTAACGAAAATATGTAACACAAATGAAAATACCACCTGTTCAATACTTAACCTAAAGAACTGAATTTTATCGATGCTCATTTTGTTCCAAGAATGATTTTTTTGGGGATTATAATTTAAAATAATATTTAAAATTCACTGCCTTTAAAAACTGATCATGGCAAAGAGCATGGGTAAAAAAAAATTCAATACTGGATTGTGATAATGGAAAAATGTATGCTATAAGTTGTGATGAATATTAGTGATTTTTATGATAAGTCATTGATTACATTGAAATAATGTCACAACTTGATTATTTTTTTCTGGATTCCAGTATGCAGGAGGCATTTATTCTAGACTTGAAGCTCAGATAAAGGCTTCAGCACAGGTCAGTGCACGACAAAGCAATGCTGAGAAGAACACCAGGTAAGACTTTCAAATAAAAGGAGGGAAAACTCCATGGATTTTGTGTGTGTGGGGTGGTGGGTCTTTAAAGAAAAAGACACCTCATTTCACACACTTCTTGTGGATCAGCTTCCCTTCCAGCAGTTTAAGCCATATGAGGTGTGAAAGCTTCCCTGTGTCATATTAAACTAGAGCTGGGAGAATGAAACTCCTGGAGCCATGCTGGGAGAACTACTTTACAGCTTCTGTGTTGGAAGGTTCACCGTAGCTCCAACATAATTTTTTTTTCAATATTATGGGAAACTGGAAAAGTGTTAACCGAGATTTTTAGCCTGTTCTTTGTCCTTCTTTCAAAAACAAAACCAAAAAACGCCACACATCAAAAACCCACATTAATAATGTGAAAAAGCCTACAGTAATAATGTGAGTTTGTTTCTTATGTGTTTTTAATCCAGGTCAAAAGCCCGTTTTGGTCAAGGCCGTCCCACATAAGGAGTCATGGACACACTTTAGCCAAAATTCATTCCCGCTTCCTGAAACTCCCCTGCACTCTGACATGCAGAGAATGCACATCTCTGAAAGCTTTCCAGTGACTTATTTATTACTTTAAGCCTTGTAAATTATTTTGTGCGATAAATGAATGCAAATCCAATAAGGTCTGTACTTATTTTAATTGTAAATATACTATTTCTTAAATTAATTGCTTTTTTAAGCTACTGAGTTAAGTTGCATAGCAAATATTTTATAAATCAACAAAATTAAATTATCAGACTAACTTTATTTATGGGGGAAGACATAAATATGCCTTTTGGTATGCTAGAAATACTGAAAAGGGAAAAAAACCCAAGACTACTGAATTGTGAATGCAGTCAGCAGCATTAACACAAAAGTCTCCTCGTGTATTTATATTGTGTTGTATTTAATGGTACATTTTAGGTCAGTCTTCTGGGGATTTGCATTTAAAGTCTGTGACAATACCTGTGACTTAGACTAGCTGAAGCAAAATGTTCATGCAGTTTTGAGGCTTCCTTGTGTATATCACACAAGTTCCATTCCTCTGAAGGTGGGCAGCAGGTAGGGACTAGATCTCCAAAGATGCTACCAACGTCATGATGGTGCAGCATTGCATCTTGCACGTGACCGCCTTGCTTTTCTTGTGTGTGAAATCAATACTCATCCCCTTTGCTGAGCCCTCTTGCACAGGACAGTGTTTTGTTCCCTTCTAATACCCAGACCTTAGGATGCAAAGCAATTCTATCTCTTATTGATGCTATGCCACTAAATTTCTTAGCAGATCCATTTTAATTCTGCACCTTTCAATGGAGATGTGTCATTACAAAGGCTTGTGCATGTAGATCTTTTGGGTCTAGTTACTCTCTGGAACCTGCCTGATTAATACTGTTTAGAAGTCAGATGCACTTTCAAGTTCTATATTTGGAGCAATAGAATACAAACTTGTAAAATCCAGGGCTACCAAAATGAAATAACTCACCTAGAAAATATGTTGCATATTAGCAAAGAAAATGGCAATAATAATAATAATAATGATGATGATGATGATGGCTGAATTCAAGGAAACACATTCTGACTTTTTGAAACAGGTAGAAAGAGCGCTCAGGGAAAGCTTACTCCAACTCCTGGCTGTACAATAAATTGTGAGTTTGGAATTAAGTCAGCAAGATCCTGGGTGGGAGGGAGGGGGGGGTGGGGTAAGAAGAGGGAGATTGCTTGAATGCTCTTCTCTCCATTTCGGCTTTTCTGTTTGTCCTGTTTCTTGATGATTTTCAGTAGGTGTTAGAAGACTAGGATAGCAATACTTGAAAATACTGCTTTCAAGGTGGGAGATTTTTTTGGAAACAATTAAAAATCAGTGTTATTTGTGTGTTTTGTCCAATGCTGTAGCAAATTTGGAGACCAGTGAAACCAACAGGCAAAATTGGATTTCAGTGGCTTTGATTTCGGGCAGGAGCTGTAACTTTGCAGGAGTGCTTTAATCTGTATTGAATAAACAAGGTTTTACGAATGCCTCCGACCTGTTAGCAAGTTCCAATGCAGTTTGAAGCACTTGTAGTCAATATTGGAAAACTGATTGTTGTTTGAAAGTATTATGAAATCCACCAGGTATGAAAATGCAGTAGAATAAGTGTTTTGCTACAATTTTGTGACTTCTGATAGAGGATTGTTCCAAATTCCCATGGTAAACTTGGCTATGAAAGTTGCAGGCTGCATGTGTGTGTGTTTAGTTTTCACAGAACTACTGACTAGAAGAGAAAGGAAAATTCTGCTGGCTTTGTTCTGTGGGAAAGTGCCAGTTTTACGTGCCAGTATTGTTTTACTCAAAAATATTTTTGAGCATATACAAATAATATATATCATATGCAGGCTTACATCTTTTCCCCTTGCCAACCACCTTGAATTTTTATCTTGTGTTAATTTTGAAAATTTGTCTTGGTTTAATGGAAATAAACATTATTAATTTAAGAAGTGTGTGACTTTTTTACAGATGCTTTTAAGAGCTAAGTATGTACTTAAATGTTGTTTGATGGTCTCAACTGTGCATATGTATTTGTGATTAAATTGCAGCATCCCAGTACAGGCTTTTAATCTATCAAGAACAGAATATCATTAAATGTAGAGCTACTCCAAATCTACAAGAATTGAAAAGAATTTTTATCTGCATCGAGTTTTGAAGCTGGATTAAAAATTCCTGAGTGAGCTGCCCTACAAATGACCCAAGTATGCAAAATGTCAGATGAAGCTATGCTTAAAAAACCATGTTTAACTTTGCCTTGCACTGCCACAGTGCAGATTGTAGCATTTAAACAGTCTGTTAAATCTGTATGATTAGTTCCCATAATTCTGTTTCTAGAAATTGCTGTATGGATGTCTTGGATGTCCTGTGCACGTGCAGTTGGTATATTGGGAAGGCTGCAGTGTACATCCTGCCGTCACACGTGGCTACAAATCAACTGACTGCACTCTGGAGCTGTGCCTGTTTCCTGGGTGCCCAGAAATCTTGGAGAAAGGGGATAGAATTTTAAATTCAGTGACGGCTCCAAGGAAAAAAGATGTTGTGTGAGGAGAAATGTGGACATATGGTTGCCCTAGTCTATGAATAGCGTGAGAATATTTGATGTGGCTGAGTAACACCCTTCTCTTGGCCAGAAGGGAATCAATTTTTTAAAAATTGTTTCCTGTTCTTGTTGAGTGCTCACACATATGGGATTGTGTTGAGATCCTGTGCATCAGATGCTTCCTGAGCCACTATAAGAAGTTTCCTGCTCCCATTGAGGCACCTCCCTCCCCACTCCAGGCCAGTGTAACACCTTAAGTGATTACTGATGTCCAAGAGAGCAGCACACACAGACCCTGCAGACATTCCTCCTGCAGCTTGGTGAAAACTAATCTTCATTAACTGTACCACTGTGTTCTGAGCTTTTTCTCTCTATTTCTTAATAAGTACAGAATCATGGAATCCTTTAGGTTGGAAAAGGCCTCCAAGATCAAGTGTCATTTTTTAGGAGGTAAAGAAGACTTGACTCAAATTTATCATATCAAAGGAGTAGATTTGCTGCTGAATCCCCTCTTGGCTATATCTAAAAATAAAACCAGCCAAAGGCTTTTCCAGACATGAGGCCAAGTGGCAGCATGGAATGGCTGTGTCCCTGAGGGCAGTGTCTTGTCCTGTCCTTGAGCACCGCAGTGGTGGAGGCTGAAGGAGCCATCAGCCATTGGAAAGCTACAGCAACTGGCAGAGTTCCAATGGCTGAGTTCCTCTACTTTGGAAATCACAGGGGCTTTGAACTCTGATGGAAGGTGCTGCTTTTGCCTTGGACCAAGACCCTCACAGTGAAACCACTGTTGCAGCTTCCAAAGAGAAAATCAAATGTGCTGCATCTGAGCATCAGTTTTCATTCTACACCTGCCTCTAGGTGACCTTTAACTCATACTTAGTCTTGCACTGGGTTTGTGTCCACACGTGGCCTTCCTCCTTCAGCTTCTGGGCTGCCTCCCCATGGGTAATGTGGGAGATCTTGCTGAGTTTGATCCTCCAAAGTCTGGTACCAGTCCTGATCACTGAGCTTCCAGCTGTCTGGGAGGACTCCTGCTAACAGAGCTCCCAGAGAACATTTAGGCTGCATTGCCTTCTCTCTGGTTTGGGTTATCCAATAGTAGATTAAGGCTTCCAGCACATAAATATTTCCAGTGGTCAAGAAGATTCGTTGCTAGAACTTTTTGGTACAAATACCAGCTTACAGAGGCTCTGGCCTGCCTGTGGTAGCCTGAAGGTGTTTGGTGAACGAGGTAAGGGAACTTCTTTTCCTTTTTCTTCTTCACAGGAGTAATTTTGTGCAAAGATCTGTCTTTGTATTTTGCCACATAAACTTGCTAAGGCCTGGCCATTATGGACACATGGAACAATCAGTCCAGGGAGGAAAATTAACTACCTGAGATTGGCACTAGCAATAAATAACACCACTGAAGGCATAATCACTGCTGGATGTGGCCTTTGTTCAAAAGACACGGTGCCAATGCTTGAACTTCATTTAGTAATTTTTTAATTGTTTCTGCTTGAATGGCTCCCACATTTCCATTATTAAAAGCTAGGACAGCACAATTGTAATTTTATTTTTAGTTGTGATATGCAATTTTGTTGTATTTTGTGTTCTCATTGAACCTACAGTAATTACTTCAGTATCCACGGTGACTAAACCTGCTGGCACAAGCACAAAAAGACCTTGGGCTGGCAGCAGCTTCCTTGCTGTGCAATCAGCTGCTCCTTTCAATTAAAGGTATATTTACCTACAAGTGACACATTAAGCGTGTCATTTGTTTCCATCATTTGTAGTGTTTGAAAGTTCTCTACAAGCTTAAAATGTTGGGTTGTTTTGGGTTTTTTTTTTTTTTAAGGTAACGTCAATGAAATAGAACATTTTAATTGCCTGCTGAACTTATTTTCAGTGTATATTATCTGTAAAATACTGGACATGCTTCAGAGGTGTCTGCTTACATCGCATCAAATAGTAACCAGTTTTCAGACAGGAATTCTGTATTTATTCCTTGTGGAATGGTTATGGGAAGATACTCTGCCATTCATTACAAGATCAAAAGGAGCCATGCTGATCCCTTTGCCTTTTAACACCACATTTAGTTTTCCTTCCCAGGGAATACCTGTTTTTCTCTCATAATGGCCAGGACATCTTGCTAATTTATTCTCATGTCTGGTTTGAATGTTAGAATAAAAATGTACTCGTCACTTTTTGTGTTACAGCACAAATGTCAGTTTCCTGGTTGGTTTATTTTTTATTGCCCAAAAGGACTTCGATCTCACAAACTGAAAATGATAAGCATGCTTTATAGTTCGTGGGTTGCTCTCAGAGGCTTATTCCAGTCTTCTGCCTTGTTCTCGGTGAAGCATTTGTCAGGATAAAAACTAAGATATGATATGATAAATGAAATGATTCTTTGCAAGTATTCTATATGAGAAACAACCAGCTGGTTTTGCCTTCAGTGGGATATTTTTCCTGCAGTGCTCATGGCACTTTCCAGAGCTCTGGTTTTTGCTTTGGTCGGCTGGGTTGGGTTCACCTGTCTCGATGCACAAAGTAAGTAGTGTTATGTTTATAAATGCCTGAGTATTTTACTGCTTTTCTTGAAATGGAACAAAATTAAATGTATTAAATTCACACTAATCACAGACCTAGAAGTTTCAAATACATTGATTTATTGCCTGATAAAATACCATCTAAACAAGCAATCTTGGTGCCCTTGGAAGTGGTCTGTGGGCTTTCAGGGACTGAGTGATGAAAAGTTGAAAACCATGCTCTTGTATATACAAGGGATTTTGCAAGTTTTATTTGAACTTCTGGGGATTTGGTTATTCTATATCTGCAGCAGGCACTAAATAAAATACCTGAAGCTGAGTCTGAGGATGGATAGTTTTGAAGCTGGGATCAGTTATATTCCTTGCTGTTGCTGCTCACCTAAATTAGGTTGGAGTAGTTACCATTGTTACATCTGCTATTCACAGTGGCAAGTACTCCATTAAAAGTTCTCTTTGATGTATTGAGGCTTTCAGAAAGTGAAAACTGACAATTTTTGGATCTTTTTCACTAATCCAGAGCCCAGGCTTTTGCATACTCAGAGATGGAGGTAGTGAATTAGACCCATAACCAGCAGCTGCTGACTGTAGCAATATTCTTCAGGGGTTTATTGAGTTACTTGTGTAGAAATCTGTTCACTGCTCACTTAGAAGATCCTGAAGAGTGATGCAGATATGAAGGCCTCTACCTAGCCAGGAAAAAATAATCCACTTCTTGTTTACCAGCTGTCCTTTTGAATATATGTAAGGATGGCAAGGACCTCTTAGGGGACATTCTTAACATTGGTGCAAACCCACATAAAACCACAGAAGTTGCCCAGGTATCCATAAGGGCATAGATTGCACTCTGGCAGCTTTGGTGATTAATTCTAGTAGGGAAGGGGGAAAAATTCTGGTAGATTTCTGGATTTCTGTGTGTATAGTTTGCAGAACTTAAAAAGAAAATTCTGTCACTTTTGTCACACAGAGAAAATGTAGAGAGGTGACTGAGGTACAATAAATCACTTAGAAAAGCCAATTCTCATGAAAAAAACTATACTCCCAAAATGCCTCCTTCTCTAAAAGTTTAAGGAGAGTAAATTTCAGATAAATCTGCCAGTGTACCTTCACTGTAGGTACTGGATTCTGGCTAACGTTTCCATGGGGAATAGCTTTTTGTTTGTAGTTGTCTTGGGAGTAGAAAACAATCTCAGGGGCAAGGTACAAGAGTAGTTTCAGTCATGATTTCCACAAATGGTTCATCATGAAACTATCGAGCAGTGACTCATTCCTGTCAGGCAGTAAAGATTGGGTCCAGGACACCAATGTTTGCCTACTCCACGTCAGATATTGCTTTAAACCCTTCAAGGTGCCACCATGATAAATGATTTGGAGCTTAATCTGAACTATTGTGTGCATCTTGGTTTACATAGCGTAAGCTTATTTACCTTGTACTATTTCTGGAAATAGTCCCTCTTTGTTCTTTCTGCATGACTTTCCTGTTTCTTTTTA
This sequence comes from Atrichornis clamosus, assembly GCA_013400975.1. Taxonomy (NCBI): domain Eukaryota; kingdom Metazoa; phylum Chordata; class Aves; order Passeriformes; family Menuridae; genus Atrichornis; species Atrichornis clamosus. Next base: position 162,670 of record WBMZ01001316.1, on the reverse strand, counting down.
GAAACCACAACTATAAACTGTGATACGCCACCCGACCCACTGGTGCTCTCAAGCTTTTTGGATGGATATACAGGTAAAACCAAGATTCTAGCCTAGAACTGTCTGATTCACTCCCAAATGCACACAAGTGCTTTAATGCTTCATGTAGTTGGAGTACTTTATGTACTGTACAGTTGGAGTCTGTGTTATTAAGTGATTTACAAGAGTCTTCTTGGCTGGATGCAGCACCTGCCTACGTGACAATACTGCTCAGGAGAATAAATAAATACAAACACCCAAATTCCCTGGTCCAAGGATCTCATTGCCTGAATAGTCAGATCAGGCAATGGGAAAGGAAATGAGTACAGAAAATGTTCTCAGTTTACCTTCTCCAGTCAGGATTTGATGTCTCTAATGGATATCCAGCAGCATTACAAGGCAAAGCATTAAGTTATGGCCAAAGCCTTCCCTTTGGGATATGTCACAATTCCCTAGGATCTCATGGCAGCATGCACCATGGCACAGGCAATCTTCACTGCCTCTGGCTCTCAACAATACAGAAAACTGGTATGATCCACAGCAGTGATTTAATTTTTTTCTCAGTCACTTTTGAAATGTTTCCTTTGGAGTTGTGGAAGCATAGCTGCCGTGTCTGACACTTGCATGGAGTTAGAAAGGAAAAGAAGCACCTTTCACTCCGATTCCATGTAATTTTTAAGCAGCCAGCAAGAACCCCTGGCCTTTGTGTGCGTTATATGTGTAGATGAACCTGCTGACACCTCTGATGACAACCAACTTCAATTTTTCCCAGTACTTTGGGCTGGGCTTTCTGCTCTTGAGGGAACACTATTTCCTAGGCAGCTGCTTGATACTTCCTTTCTGAATGTATCCAGCTCTGCTTGGAGGCCCAGACAGCCCATGGTAGGCAAAGCTGGATTTTGATTTCCTGGAAGGTTTTCTTCCAGCAGTTTCAGACAACAATGTGATAGCACACAAATGAGTTCTGTGTCACTGTCAGCTCACTGGACTTTCTCCTCACACACAATTAAAGTCCAGTGTCTCTGGGCTGGTCGCTGACAGCATTCCAGACACTCCCTGCTGTTGGAAGAAGATAAGGTTTTATTCCTTAGGCACTTGGACAGCAAGAGCGCAAGACTGTATGTGGAGATTAGAGATGGGAATGTTGCAGAAAGGGTTTCCTCATTAAATTAGTAGTGATGGAGTACAAAACCAATGGATAAGAAAGAAACACAGCCTGCAAGTTTCCTGAAAGTCACGGAAAATATTTGGGCTGTTCAGGAAAGACTTTGGAGAGGAGAGAGGATCACGGGTTTGCAATCCATATAATGTGTTCCATGAGAAGATGAGTATGATTTCATAAACACAAATATATTCATAATGTAAGTAAGGGAACTTTAAATAAAATTGCCAGTAATACCATGCTGGGTGGTTTAAAAGGATGCATTTCAAACACACTTTCAAACACAGGTTTGGTGTTTAACCAAGCAAGTAATGCACTCACTACTGAAATGAGAGTCAGTCTAACAGGGATCCTGATAATTACAAATAACAAGTCTCCATATTTTCAAGAGATTGGTTCCTAAATGCATGGTTGTAGAAAATCACATAAGAATTGATTGGAAGATTGCAGTGTTTTGTGTTTGTGTTCTGTACAAACAGGAACAGGTTAAAGGAAAGGCCACACACTTTCCACTTGACTCCAGATTCACAGTGGATTCTACCTGACCAATAGATTCAACTAAAATGTGTGAAAGGCCTTTGTGTTTGGAAAATACTGAAACTCATTCCGTGCAGCCTCTCGCTGATTTTGATTACATTCCCCGACTTTGATTACATTTTCATAGTAAATGTGGAAAAATTAGCAGTATAGACCTATTTTTTAAAAAATGGTGGAAATTTAGGTGTAAACTAAATCAAGCTTTTTGATTGTGGACATATTGTGTGAATATATTGGAAAAAATTTCTTTATGTGGTTTTAAAACCATATCAATACACTTGTGAAGAGCATTTAAGGGGACTTTAACAGATCTTACAGTTTCACTGAAAATGCCAAAATAATATAAAATATAACCAAAGATCGCCAGTTGTCAATACATATGAAATGAACCTATGGATTTCTTTTCCATAAGGCAATTTAACTTGTTACACTCTCTCTTACAGGTGATATAGAATGGATTACAGATATCCCACCCAATGTAAATCTGAAATTAAAAGCACATGTATTCCCTGAACACTTGGAATATGTGGAGCTAGTATATAAGTCTGGAGCTAGTAATGCAACAGTGAGGACTCGTCACGCACTGGATGTTGAGACTCTTGAGGTATTATTTTTACTGCATATAAAGTCTAGATGAAAGGGTTTTCTTGACAGGTGAAAAAAAAAAGCAGCACTAAGACAATGCATTTTAATTGATCATTCTCTCACAAAACAGGTTGGTATTTCGAAAAAGTGACTTGTCAGAATAGAATTCAGTATCCAGCTCTCAGTAATATCTGTTAAATGTCTTCAGTTTCCTATAACTAAACTTTCCTGGCATCTGACAGTCAGACAGGCTCTTTCCTCATCACGTCCTGTACTGAAAGCTGTAAATATGCATTATGACAGGTGCCACTTGTCTTACAACTCCCCTCTCAGGAGCATGAATTATTTCATCAAAGTGAGATTGAGCAGATATAATTTGGTAGAAGGTAATCCTTAATCATCACCACTTAACTTCACACACTAATAGATTTATAGGCCTCTGTGCTTGATGCACAAAAGGATACATCCTTCTTCCTAGACTTTTTTTACTCTGGAGGACTACCAGGAATTTAGAAAGCTACATCAGTATTTTTCCTGGCTGAAGTTGCCTCTAAATATAAAAATGATATAGTTCTGTGGAGTAAGCAGAGTCAATTTATTTTACAAGTGCTATTTCAGAGTAGCAGTGGGTTTGTATTTTGGACACTGCCATCTCAGAGCAGCATATTGTAAAAACCCCTGTTACAATCAATGTTTGTAATTGATGCAAATGTACTTATGATTTTTAGATTTGGATTTCTCATTTGGATAGTTTCCAAATGAATTAGAACACTTTTTATGCTCCTTGCACATGTTCTCCTCAATTCTCTCTCAACTTTCTGTTGGGAAGAGCAGTCAGGTACAGGGATGGTGGGATCTGGGTCGGTGGGTATCAGTAGTAGATGAATAGCATCAATTAAACTTTAAAATTAATACTCTATGATTACTTTGCTGTAGATTATAAGTAGAGTGTTTTGGTACAGCACACATGAGGATCAAGTACTAGAAGTAATCTTGGCATAAATGATCTTTTGACAATATAGATTATAGTATTTATTTGCTTGTTTGTTCATTTTCAGAATGACTTTATCTGGTATGCTGTTGTTTGCCAAAGGACTGAAACTGTAAGTAAAACCCATGCTTTATCAACTGTATTTATTGTCTAAGTTGAATGCAAACTATTACTTTCTGTAGTATTATTTAATTTAAAGCTGTAGTGCAGGGAGTTCAGAGTACTTTGTAGAAGATAATTGTTTAAATCTGCCAATTAGAATGAGTGGTTTGGTTCAAGAACCTTTACCTAAGGTAAATTTTAAAATGTTAATTTTAAAATAACTTCACAAATTTTCTACTAGTGATAGTCTAATTGCCTCTATTCCCTAATTCTAGATGGTAGTTTAATGAAGAGGTGTCTCTTTGAGGATCTCATTTTATATTAAGTTAAATATTAGCAGTATTCTGCTGCCTCACTGTTGTCATTCCTAACGTGTCTTTTTGTTTCCATTACGAAGATTAATGAGATAGTGAATGCACGGAATGTAGAATTAACAGATGTAAACGACAATGCTCCAAAATTTCAACAAACTACTTACAGTGCTTCAGTGTCAGAGGTGGGTAATGGCAAATGCTACTATTTTTGCTTGTGATACTTTGAAATTACATTTCTGGGAGGTTCTAATGTAGCCATACTGATATTTGTTCATTATGTGCGTCCTTATGGGATTTATCTGCGCCTTCCCGTGGGTGTGGAAAAGGATGGCTGGGCTGCGGGTACAGCTGGGGGAGAAACTTTCCCAACCAAAAATGGCAATGGGAAGTGGTTTGCTAAGGAGGTGGCACAACTTTCCTGCCCCAAGTTGGGGAGGATGTGGACAGAGGCTTGTGACTGAGCATTTGATGATCTTTGTTTCCTCTAGGTAGCTGAAATAAATTTCACGGTTATACAAGTGGAAGCTAAGGATAATGACTCTTCACCAGAATTCAGCCTCCTTACTTACAATCTTTGGGTAAGTGCCCTTTGTTAGTTGGAAACTGTGAGCCCCAGTTTGCATTTTATAGATCCATAGCCTGGGACCTGATCCCAGGGTGCTCCCTTGCGCTGTAAGGTGAAGATTAAAAAGCTGCAAAACATCCCAAAGACTTTTTAATATCAGAGCTTATACCACAGGGTCAGCCTGGCATGCAGTGAGGCCTGAATCTTGTTTTCTTAACATTTTTTGAATGATTTGTGACAGTCTTCAGCTACAGCTAAGGAAGTCAGTGGTCCTTTTGAGAAGCAAGAGTGAAAGTAGTCTCCCTTCTTTCTAAAGTTTGTATTTGATCTGCTGCTGATCTTCAATCCTGAAGCCAACTGAAGTAAGATGATTTCAAGGAAATTTAGATATCTGCAGTGGAAATCTTCATATCTGAGCTTGCTGTCTCTGCTCTTTTTCTAGCTGGTGCCATTCCTCTGATGTGCTTTAGTTGTTGACCATAGGATGAGATAAATCACATAGAAATTCTACTGGCACTGACAGGAGAGGCAATAGAATATGTGGAAGAGGATCAGCCTGTTTCTTTCCAGTTGTTGAGAGATTCCTGGACCTTTATGATGAATACTCTAATAATAAAAAAAGAGAAAAGAAAATGTATTTCATCATCAATCATTTAAAATATTTGATTTATTCACTTAATAGGGTCCAAACTCTGAGTACTTTTCTGTAAGGGGAGATGGAAACGTCATGGTGAAAAAAACATTGGATTACAACAAGGTCAACTTTTTCAATTTAACAGTCCAAGCAAAGGTATGGTACAAATTAAAAGAAGAATGAGACCCACAATAGTTCTACAATGATAGTTCCTTTGTTATAGCAGCCCAGTTTCTACAAATTTGCAACTCTGGGAGTTCCCAACCCAAAAGTTGTGTCTGCATCTTGAATTATACTGCAGACAAAGTAGCACATTCTTAATATTTGAGCCATTGTTTAAGTTTTCTCTCAAATACCAGCCCAACTTTCTTTCTGTATTTCTCTAAGTATAAATATTGTACGTATTTATTCTCTACTATTTTAACACATATTCACCTCTTCATTCTGGCAGATCTCTCATATTTTTGCTGCATCTTATCAGGTCTTTTGTGGGGTTTTTTTTTGAGATGTAAATATGTATTTGCCTTCATTTCCTTCTAGAACTAAAAAGAAGTAGTTTTTAGGACTATTGTGGTATCTAGCAAATAGTAAAGCTGTAGCAAGTGTACTATTGCTATATTCTATGTGCCTGATAGAAAGTTAGTAACTGAAGAGAGGTTATTACCTGTTGATGGTTTTATTCCTAGAACTGGATTTTAAGAAATGGAAAAATCTGACAGACTGAGAGTTCTCAAGTTAAAAATGCTGCAAAACACATGTAATAATATTCTGCTGTAATTTTCACTGAGATATGCCTCTTTCATGACAGTGTCTCTTATTTCCTTCCTTCCCTTGGGATGCAGGAGCAATTTGGAAACCAGAGTGACACAGCATCATTAATAATTAATGTGGAAGATTATGATACATTGAACCCCTATTTCAGTCAATCTGTGTACAATGGGAGCATCAGTGAAGACCAGGTAAAAGCTCTTCAGGGAATGCTGCTGTGAATAGGTTATCCCTATCCATAGTGCTTTTCTTCCAGGGATTCTTCACCCCTGAACAGCTTAAGATGCTTTGCTCTGTGCGGACTGGTGAAAAAGTTATCAGCTGTAGATCTCCAACTACCAGATAAACAGGCCGTGAATATGAAGCATAAAATTTCCTGCTACAGAAACAGATTCTTTTGTGTTTTGGGAAAAAAAAAAAAAGGGAAAGAAAACCCCCCTCAATACCTGTTCTAACAGGATTTTTACTGTAAACTTGAAAGGGCAAGTCCATCAGTCCTGAAATTATTTCGTTTTAAAGAGTGTAATTCCTTCATACTGCATTACAATCAGGTAAGCAAAAATAAGGATCTGAATGGTAATCCATGGTTTATATCATATTATAACTTTTTTTCTATATTGGGTAGAAATTTCTTGGTGGAAGGTATTTCTTTGACTCAGGTTTATGTAAGTATGAACAAAAAAAATCACAGTATAGTATTATCAGAGTAATCCACTAAAATTAAAAAAGTTAATTATCTTTATTATCCCTACTTCTTTGTCATTATCTTCATGTTAACATATTTGAAACCACATATACTTTTAGTGCTATACCTTTTGTATCCCTTTTGTTACAAGTTCATCTTTAATTATCTGAAAGGAATAATTTTAGCTCTTCTAAAATATTTCTATCTTTTAAATTACTGCTTTTATTAGGGCTGCAATATAGACTTGTGTGTTGTTTTCCAGGAATGGAATGGAACTGAAATATTCCATGTTCTTAATGTTAAATTCCATCTGTGATGCAGCTTCATAATCTGCTGTTTCTTAAACACAGTGAATCCATCAAGTATTTTGGTCATAATTTTCCTCTGTAAAGCACATATGAATGAGTGCTTCACATAAGAAAGAATTTTTTCTGGATAAGAGTGATTAAATACATGTTTCATGTTTCTTTAATCAAAACTGTGATTTATCTAACAAAAAATTTTAAGTTAATGTGTGGGCTTTTTTCAAGTTAATGTATCTTTTCTAGGTGGGTCCTCTGGCTATTCTCCCAGAAAAGATCTTGGCTCAAGATGGAGACAAAGGCATAAATGCAAAAATTGTTTACAGCATCAAACTAGGTAAGTGCCTTTCTTTTCTTCTAGGCATTGACACAGTAATTCATGATGATTCATTTACCTGTTCCTGAAGGGAATGACAAGGAAGTGCAGGATCCATTCAGATGTCTCTATGTGCACACAACTTCACTACAGTGCTGCTCCATGAGCTAAATCAGCCTAATCCAAATCATTACTGCAGGGTCCAGCTGCTTTTACAATGTTTAGATGTTCTTAACCTTCTTCCAGTAAACAAAAATCAATTCCTGGTTTCAAGTGTAAGGCAGTTTAGAGGCTTCAATTTGATCAAAGAATTTCCATTTAGGACAATCTAGAGAGGGAATTCCATCAGGAGATTTTCCTCCTCCTGAAGGAATTGCCAGAAGTTTATGAAATGCTTAACTTGAGACCTTGAAGTGTTAGTGAATTTTCTAGGAAGTGTTTTGACGACAGTGTTTGAAAAACAGCTTTTTATCTGGAATGTCTGTTCATTTTTGCTATGGCTGAGAAGATAACACTCATAGAAGGAACAGCTCAGGCTTACTGTTCTGATTCATTCTCATTAACCCTTCCCAATTTGTTGCTTTTCAGTGAAACCCCCAGCCTACAACAACACCTTTTCAATCAATGCAGACACTGGAGTGTTGGAATTAAAGACCTCAGTTGACAGAGAAATATGTCCAAATCTTGTGGTGGGCATTCAGGTAGTGATTGTTTTGGTGTTTTAGTCTCAATTTCATAAAATAATACATAAATCCAAGTTGCTGGATTATAGTAGTATATAGTTGCTGGAAATAATAGTATTTTTCATAGTAATTGGTACCAAGGCTTTGCCTGCCATTTCAAAATCAAAATAAAGGGAAATTAATTCATTAAAAATATGTAATTGTCATGTCCTTGTGTTAAGCTCATAGTTACCTGGGAATGGAACTTACAGATATAAACTCTGTTTTCTAGGCAGCTCAGCAGGACAATACTTTCAAATCAGCTGATGCAGTAGTTCTGGTTACTATTGGAGATGTGAATGACAACGATCCGGCACTGTCACAATCAAGTTACAATGTCTCACTTCTAGAAAATTTCCCAAATGGGATGGAAGTTCTTCAAATAACAGCTACAGACAAAGATGAGGTAAAAAGACAGTGGTTTTGTGGCTGCTACAAATACTGCACTTTTGAAATATAATTTAAAATACATTTGTGTTATACAGCTATTGTGAATAAATTAATTTTTCTCTGACAACCTAAATATGCTTAAGCAAAGCAAACTTAGTTTCACTTTTTTAAGGGGTAGAGTACTGCAGACAAAGAATAAATTTTGGCTTTCTTTGGAACTCCTCTGGTTTGCATAAGGTCCCAAATTTGAAAGTGCAGAAGTGCAAAATGGACACAAAGCTGCAAGTTAGCCTGCATCAGCCTACATGTTATTTCTCCCATATTGTTTGCTTCTCTCTCTTTCTAAAATTTTTTTTGAACTGTAACCTAAATTAATTAATTTAATTAATTAATTAATTAATTAAACCAGAAAATTTAATGTTCTCCACATGGAAAACAAGAAGAAAGCACCCTAAGGGACTAACTCAGCGATTGCCCTATTTAATAACAAATATCTTTCCTGTTTGCAGGGAGGCTTCCAGGGAACGCTCGCTCTCACTCCAGATGACAGTCCCTTCCAGCTAAGTCCAGCTGGGATCCTAACTGTGAGGAACTCCTTGCTGTTGGATAGGGAGAGAGTACCCTCCATTCAACTACAGGTATTAAAAATAAACCTTTCCAAGGTAACCTGAGGCAAACAGGTGAGACCTGATCTGTTTTGGCAGGAAGCTGAATCTTTAGTATGGATCAACAGCTTAATTGAAGAATCAAATCCAGACTTTCACATCAAAGTTATCTGGAGGGCAATACCACTACTGACACACTTTACTCAGCTTGTAGTTCTCATTCATCCTTTTTACTACTTACAGAACAACACAACCTTTTCACTACATCATTTTTCCAGGTCACTGCTAGAGATCATTTGCCACCTTACAATGAGGTGAACTCTCCAATCAACGTATTGTTGCTGGATGAAAATGACAACAGCCCAACCTTTAGAAATGCACCATATAAACAAGATATTTTCCTCAACATGACTGCAGGAATGTCCATTCTTCAGGTACTAGAAATACTAAGTAAAAATGAAATTTTTGAGTTGAATGTATGCATGAGTCCTTACTTAAACTTGTGTAGTAAATAGGGGATCTTTTTGGAATGCAGCTCAGAAACAATCCACCGTTCATTTCAAAGCTATTGATATTCCATAAGCACAGTGTCCTGGATGTTTTAATCATATCCCAGATCAGGGAACAAATGATAAAGGATTTTTATTCTTGATCTTAGGTTCTGTGCACCAGTCTGAATTCCACAAATATATGACAGAAAATAAGATTATTGAATTTAGTTGCTGCAAAGTGTTTAATGAAAACTGAATGTTGTTAGAATCCAGGAATTGAGATAATAGCACAACATCTTTGAAAGGCTGCTGAATGCTGGAACATTGGGGATAATTTTTAGATACAATATACTTTTTGTAACACGGTAAACCAGTTAAGCAAATAAAACAGGAAATAGGAGCTGAGATTTATAAGAGTCACAATCAATGCTCATACCCAGATGTGCTGATTTAATGACTCCTGATGAAACAAACAATCTGCCTCCAGTGACCTTGGAATTATTATGAAACCAACTTTCTGACATACAAACTTGGTGTAATTCACATGAGTTCCACAGGAACAGAATTTTGCTCCTGCTGCTGAAATGATACTGTGTGTGCATCAAAGAGCCAACATTGTTACTGAGGTTTAACCCAGGAATTATATAGGAAATAGCCAAAGGAAACCCCAAATTTAGCTGGCTATGTTTAGCTGATTTTTATGCCTATCTAAAATGGGATAAAATTTGATAAAAGCTTGACAAAAGCACAGAAACTAGAGTAAAATTTTTTTTTTTTTCCCTCCAGGTTGCTGCTGATGATCCGGATGATGGTATAAATGGACAGATAAGCTTCATCTTAGCTGGTGGCAATGAAGATGGACACTTTGAACTGGATACATCCACAGGACAAATCAGTTTAAAAACAGTAATCCCATTAGGAATCAACCAGCTTAAGAAGTTTGTCTTGTGGATAACAGCTACTGATGGTAAGACAGGATTTTAGTGCTGGTAAGCACAGCTATTCCTGGTGATGAGTTTTGGTTTTGTTTGGTTTTTTAGTGGAAGGAATGCTGTCAAATAGGTTCATTGGCTTTATTTGATAAAAATAAATCAAATCAAATATTTATTTGATAAATATAAATAAATCTGCTCTTGTTTGTTGAAGATAAGACGAAAACTGTCTTACTCATCCACAGTAAATGCTGCATCTGTGGTAAAACTGTTTCTGCTGATGGTGTTATATCAAATTTGTCTTCTTTATGGCTGTGGGAAGAAATCGTGAAATAACATATTTATATCATACTTTCCTTTAACTTATTGACTGGTGTTGCACAGCATAAAATGCAGAGATTCAGGCAGAAGTTAGGGATTATCAGCCAATAAGGAGTAAAAGGAAAGTAAAATGTGCAGAGTAATTTGGTCTTTATTTGCACATCCATGTGGGTAAACTGGAGATGCCAAGTCCATTTTTAGGATAACCAGCACAAACAGCATTTCCTTGGCCATAGGTATTGAGGGTTTCTTTGTTTTAAAAGAATAACAAACTCAGTGAACATTCATGATCTGATTAAGGACAGAGATAAATGGAACCTTGGAATGGCATCCCACTCCTGGTAGCATGAGAATACAAAGTGGCTTTCAGCTTCATGATTTTTTCATGATTTGGTCTATATGAGCTCTGTGTCTTCAAATTTATGGTCACGTGGATAAAATAGGTACTGGGGGAAATATGGGTACAAATAGTCATCCTTTGTCTGTCAAACAGTCCATCCTTTGTTTGTGCTCCTGGTGGGGACCTCTGGGGCAGTACCAGAACAGTAGCACTAAGGATTTAAAAAAAAAAAAAAAAAAAGGCAGTACCCACAGAAAAGTGGTTTTTTGGTTTGGGGGCGGTTTTATTTTTGGGCAGTAGGTATTTTGGGCATCTGCTGGGAAATTGTTTCCTTTTGCTTGCAGGTGGGACCATTCCAAGAAGTTCATCAGTGCCAGTAGAAATCTTTGCAGTTGGAGATTCCAGGCCACACTTTTTACAGAAAACATACAACGTGTCTGTGGAAGAAGAGCTGGCTGGTCCTGTTGAAGTAGCACGAGTAAGAACAACTTTATTCTTTCTCTATATAGGACATGACAGCTCCAAAAAAATCCTCTGATGTGTGCTTTAGATATCCATATCACCCTGAGTTATGGATAACTAGACACTGTGTTTTCTACATCTCAAGCTTCACACACAGCACTGAGATACATCCCTCAGATGAAGTTTATCACCCACAAAGGTGGGTTTGCTTCCAGTTAAACCTTTGCAAACCTTTAAACAGCATCTGCTACCATNAAAAAAAAAAAAAAAAAGGCAGTACCCACAGAAAAGTGGTTTTTTGGTTTGGGGGCGGTTTTATTTTTGGGCAGTAGGTATTTTGGGCATCTGCTGGGAAATTGTTTCCTTTTGCTTGCAGGTGGGACCATTCCAAGAAGTTCATCAGTGCCAGTAGAAATCTTTGCAGTTGGAGATTCCAGGCCACACTTTTTACAGAAAACATACAACGTGTCTGTGGAAGAAGAGCTGGCTGGTCCTGTTGAAGTAGCACGAGTAAGAACAACTTTATTCTTTCTCTATATAGGACATGACAGCTCCAAAAAAATCCTCTGATGTGTGCTTTAGATATCCATATCACCCTGAGTTATGGATAACTAGACACTGTGTTTTCTACATCTCAAGCTTCACACACAGCACTGAGATACATCCCTCAGATGAAGTTTATCACCCACAAAGGTGGGTTTGCTTCCAGTTAAACCTTTGCAAACCTTTAAACAGCATCTGCTACCATTTAGCATTTTAAAAAACCCCAAATCAAACAAAATAAACCCCAGAACTGCTTGAGAAAGTAAACTTTCATGCTTAGCCCTCTGTTGAATTTGGACACCTTCCAAAGCCTTCAGTGGCCCAAAGCCTGGGATAGGCAATATTCCCTCATCTCTTGGTGATAAATCTAAAACCCTGTAAGGTGACACAAGACTTCTCATCAGAAGACTGCCATAAAAGCATTTTCCAAGAAGGCTCTAGAACTTGCTCTTCATTTTGATCAAAAAAATGCTCAGACAAGCAGGGTGCCAAATGCTCCTCCTTGGATGCAGGTCTGAAGATGAGGGAGGTCTCATACCAAAGCAGTGAGAAGATAATGCATTTTAATGTTTTGATTTATAAACTTCCTGAGTTAATTTTTCACTTTTTTTCATACAAAGAAAGGCAGAACCAAAGGTTAAAGTGCGGTCTGTTATTTTATTATATATCACACATATTCACATTACAATAAAAGGCAGTCCTCTCTGCATTTTTATGTACATTGAGGCTTGATTATTACTCCTTTTAAAGAATCTGTGAGGTTAACAAGTATCTGAAAGAAACTTCATTAAAAGAAGTAAAAACCAAGACACAGTACCAAGACACAGAAGTTGATACTAAGCCACAATACCAACCATAAAATGAGTTTGGACACAGTTAAAACTGTTATTCCTTTTCAGAGAGTAGTTTATTTGTTCTAATTCATTTCTTACACAGGTAGAGTATGAGTCTTTAGATCCCCATATACCAGTTGAGTTTCGAGTGCTGACGGAATCTGCTCCATTTGCTATCAATGACAAGGGAGTCATCTCGACAAAAACCAAACTGGACTACGAATCCCAGAAAAATTACACCCTAAATATCTCCTTGTCAGATGGAAGCACTGCTGACTATGCTACAGTGTTTATCAAAGTCACAGATGTCAATGATAACAGCCCTGTGTTTGGTACACCCAGCACCCCCATCACCATTCTGGAGAACGCACCACCTGGAACCAGCGTCACCAGCGTGTCAGCTACGGATGTGGACGAGGGCTTTAATGGATTAGTGGTTTACAGCCTGAAAGGTGGAGAAGGAAAAATGGATATTGACAGCTCAGGATTAATTTTGCTGGAAAAGGAGCTGGACAGAGAAGAACAAGGCTTCTACAACCTGACTGTGATTGCCAGTGACCAAGGCCAACCCGTGCGGTCCATGGCTCTCAACCTGACAGTCGTTGTCGGCGATGTGAACGACAACGCCCCGCTCTTCTCACTGAGCAGCTATCAAGTGACAGTCCCTGAAGACCAGGAGCCGGGAAGTGCCCTGCTAACACTGTCTGCTACTGATCTGGATGCTGGGGCCAACGCCCTCATGACGTACCGAATTGTGGACCAGCAACCTTCTACCTCCTCTCCGGTGTTCCTCGTCAATTCAGGCACAGGCCAGCTCAGCCTGAGCCAGCAGCTGGATTATGAAACCACAAAGCAATTTAAAGTACAAGTGGAGGCATCAGATGGAGGTCAGCCAAGTCTCAGCAATAAAACACTTGTAGTTGTAGATGTAGAAGATGTCAATGATAACCCACCAGAATTCAATCAGGCAGCTTATGATATATTTGTGTTTGAGAACCTTCAGAAGGGGAGTCCTCTCTATACATTCAGTGTTACTGACAAGGACGAGGTAGGTACCAAATTAATTTCATCCTGATAGATCAAAATGACATGTTTTTCTCTATTAATATGCAGAAAAGCATAGTAGTAGATGGGCAAAAGGAGATTTTCTTAAATGGTTGGCACTAAGTACGTTTTGGGTCACGAAAGCTTTGTCTTGCTTTCTCTGGAGCCAGCAATAAAACTTCCCTAATCAAGGAAATGAAGAACTTCTACAAAAGAGTTTACAGGCTGTATCAGAGTATATTGGGAAAGCATCACACCAGCAGATAGAGAACAGATTTTTTTTTTTCCTTAAGTTCTGTGTTATTGCTTATTATGTCTAAATAATAGTTTCTGATTTAATGTTGCTTGGTAAAATAAACTAATGAGAAGTCTTATAAAAATGTCAGATATTAATATTAATAAGATTATTTTTTGAACTTAAATAGTAATAATTTTAAACTTAAATGAACGATGTTTCCTTTTTAGGCTGGCTTTTCTCAAGGATACTTTATTCATAACAGTACTTCATTTTCTGTGGATATCCCTGGAATACTTTCATTAAGGAATGACACAGAACTGGACAGGGAGACTACATCTGGATTCACTTTACAAGTAAATTTGGGGACAGACTCTGCAGTTTTGGCTCATTTCTCCTTCATTCCCTTGAATGCCTTTTTATATCTTTATCAGAGATTAAAATGACAATGAAGTCAACTGAAATTCCTTTTTTTTTTTCTTACTTTGGCAGGTATGGGCAGTGGATAATGAAAAAAATGGGCTTAATTCAAGTGCCTTGTTCCACATCACTGTTTTAGATGTCAATGATAACAACCCTGAGTTTCAGAGGCAGCCATACAGTTTTGAGGTTCAGGAAGGAGAATACATGCTGGATAATCCCACTCTTGTTGGACATGTGACTGCTACTGATTTGGATGAGGGAAAGAATGCACAAATTGCTTATTACCTATCAGCTGAGGATGGGGATAATCCATACAGCATCCAGCAGGTAAGGGTTTGGATATGCTGAAAACAATATTTAGATACTGCAGTTCATGAAGTTACTTGGCATAGTGAGATACATCAGATAAAAAGAGTAGGCAGCTACCATTCCAGTACACGTGTCCTGTAGGCTGGAAATAAAAGGTGATATTCAAAAACTAAGACATTCCTGGTCACGTGTTGCTTGGAATGTGAACTGAGGAGAACAGATTATTTCAATCCCTCGTCCCTTTTGAGAATCTGGTGTACAAGAGTTGTTGAAATGTGCTGTGCACTAAACCACGGCCTTCTCTAGGATGGAACCATTTTGGTTACTGGCTCTGTAGACCGAGAAAGTAAAGAGAAGTATGAGCTGCTCTTGGTGGCATCTGACAACGGAGTGCCTCAAAGGCAGGTAAGGAGTAACCAGTTATGCTTTACTTAATGAATAAAAGGCAGTTCAAGTGTCTGTGCATTTCCGGAATCATGGTTTTCCTCTGCCACACCCCAGAATTTCACACACGTCAGCATTCAAGTGTTGGATGTGAACGATAACCCTCCTCAGTTCACAAGGGCACAGTACTCAGCCAACATCCGTGTGGCAACAGCAGAAGAAGGAGAGTTTGTGCTGTCAGTGTCTGCCACTGACCTTGACCTTGGGGACAACGCTGTCATTTCGTACAGGTGAGTCTCTGTGTGGTTAATAAGTGTCTGCTGTGAGCAAAAAAACAGGAAGGTATTTTTATTTCTCACAAAGTATTTTTATTGATCTTAAGAAGGATAAGATCTGCTCATAAATATTTTACAAGTGCTAGAATCTTAGGAAGAATGGCAGTCATTATGGTGTTTAAGAGCTTGCCAAATCATTATGATGTCATAAGAGAGGGCACAACCGAATTATAAACTTGGCCACAAAAACCCCCAGCCAAGATTTGTTTGAATTTCTGACATTTTGGTTAATATGTTGGAGTTTCTGGGTAGGAAGTAAATGAATCTGATTGTCTTTTCATGAATCTTCTGTTTGGTGGGAGAGGAGGTAAGAAATGCTAACTTTCTTAATGCACTATGCATAGAAAAATTAATGGGCAAAGATAGTTGTATGAGCCCTATGTCATGGAAAATACCAGGATACCTTGACATGAAAAGCATAAATTGAGAAGGACAGATGCATGAGCAGTAAACTTGTGGATGTTTAAAATTACTGCCGTCAAGGAGGTTGTTTTTAACTATGAGATGGCATTCTACCTAAAACACTCTTACTTTGTCTTGTGAGCCATCCAGTTATCTGTGAGAGTTCACAGAACACCAGGAATTGGCAGGCCTTCAGATGAATGTCACTTGGGTTTCTCCTATTGCTCAGTATGCGGCTGAGTGTGCAATATCTGCCTTCTCCTAGTGGGAACACCAAAGGTGTGGGGTATAATGGGAACTGAAGGCACGAATGCTGCCCTTTTCCATCATGGAAGTCATACTTGGGAAAAAAAGGCCAATATATTTAGGCTAAAAACACAGCAATTAAAACTTGTTCTTTAAAAATAGGCAAATAGTGTCTGTTGAGTGCTCCTGACAGAAGTAGCAGTAAGTAGATGGTACTTCCAAGGTCATTAATATGAATGCTCTCCTGATTGCTCTTTAATCAGCCTCATGAACCATTCTGATTATTTCCATATAAATGATGGCACTGGAGAAATCACCCTCAGCAGTAACCTGGACCACATCACAGCTGACACAGTTGTCACACTGACAGTTGTTGCCACTGATCATGGAGTTCCCCAGCTTACATCAAACGGTAAATCATTTTACCCTTTTTTTTTTTTGCCCCCTTATAAACATAACCCTTGCAAACATTTAAATTTCAAATTAATCCCATTGCTGTTAAGTCAAACTTAATTTATGGAAAAAAAAAGTTACATTTCAGCATTGATGAATATTTACTTTTTACCTTTTGATCTCCTCCAAGCTGATCATATTAACAGAAAACTTGGGTTTAGTAACCCTGGTTAGAGATATATTTTTTTAATGCATTTATTGCAGTTATACTTATGGTACAACACCCAGGACTTCACAGTTGTACTCACTCTGAAAAGATGTATGCAAATAATATTGATGATGTGTTTCTCTTTTAGTTTTCCTTTATCTTCTTAAAGTTAGAACCATTTAAACAAACCGAAACTGGCAAATAACCCTCAACTGAGTTTCTGTTCTTTGAAAAATATTCAATCACATAGTGTTTTCTGTAACCTTTTCATGTGTTTTTGGAGGTTAACTCTGATTTATCATGAACAGGAGAAACAACAGATTTTCTTAAAAAAGGACAAATGGTCGCAACAGAAATTGCACTCATGGTTTTATGTATATCCCTCCTCTCTTGTTACAAAGCAAATTAGAGTAAGATTTTTAAGGAGTGTGAAACACGTGCACATCTCACCAACTTCAGACGGTGATCCTTGCTCTTCTGTCATAGTGAAGCAACAATTCTGTGATCAGGGAAGTCAGGTTATTCTGGAAAATCAATCAGGTATAAAAAGGCATCATGTTTGTACTACATATTAATCCTCATTACTATTGATTTCTTTTTTCTTATAATTCCTCTTTCCTACATGATAATTTCTACCATTTTCTACTAGTTCCTCAAGAATTTAAGGAAGCAGAGCACGGATCATGATGATTTTAGCAGTGATGTCACTATTTGAATTTGTTTTCTCTCGTTAGTCTCTGTTACTCTGTATTTGCTGGTAAATGACACCAGCTTTGGGCTGACTTTTGAGAGCTCCAGCTACGAGTTCAGCATTGAGGAAAACAAACCAGCAGGGACTGCAGTGGGCTCTGTGAAGGCTCTGACTGGAAGCATAGCTGTGCAAGTTGGGTACTCCCTGAAATCCCACCGGGATAAGTTCTCCATCGGTGACCAAGGAGACATTGTGGCTCTTGCCAGCCTGGATCGGGAAGAAGGAGACCTGTACAGCATCATCGTGGAAGCTGTTGACTCTCTGCTGCCACCCAACACAGCTGTTGCTCTGGTATAGTACATATTTTAATCAAGGAATATGAAATATCTTTAAAAATATTAACAATCGAGAAAAATGCAGGTCAGCTTCTTCTGTTATGCAAGTATGAAGCTTTGAAAGCCTTTTCTTTAATTTCACTTTTTTTTTTTATCCTGAGGCGATATTACCATCTGGAAATACTGTCAACTTCACAGATTGTGTCACTCCCTGAGAGTTTCTTATGAACAACCCATAACCAGAGGAACTGATTAACACCAAAACTGGTTCTGTGCATAGCTCTATCAAATGCATGAGGTAGATGAGCCAAAAAGCCCCAGGTTATTAATTCTGCTCATCTCTTCCAGTCAGAGTATAAGTTATCTCACATATTTGTTATCTTGCAGCTGAGAACTAAAAAAAATTAAACATGCAGAGATTGTGAAAATGCTCAAATGCTGAAAAAGGCTGAAGTTGTTACATATTCCTTTGGTTTTCAGGGTTTTCTTCCCAGGTTGGTTTTTTTTTTTCCTATAGGCTTCCACAGACTAAAATGAATCAAAATTCACCTACTGTTTCTACAGCTCAAATTTGTGTCTCCTTTTTTTTTTTTTTTAATATAGGTTACCGTGAGGGTTGATGACATCAATGACAATCCTCCAGTTTTCTCATCAGGGATCCAAACTCATTTCTCAGCTCCTGAGAATGCAGCTGGTCTAGACTTGGGCACATTTTCTGCTACTGATCTGGATGTAGGAGTTAATGCACTTATAAGCTACTCTCTGCAAGATGATTTTGCTGGAACATTCCATATTGACAATTCTACTGGCAAGTTGATGACAAAAAAATCCTTAGACAGAGAAGTGGTGGACAGTTATGAACTGAACATAATAGTAAGTGGACAAATTCGATACAAGCTTACAGAATTCTCAACATGAAAAAAGGACCAAATACTGAATCATCACAAGAAAAACATGTAATCTTAGAGAATTCCATTAGAATTCATGAATGAATTTTGACTGTTCCTTGTTTTGTACACAGACCTCTGTTTTCTGCTCTGTAAATTGGTATTAGTGAATAGATGACTCATGAACCCCAGATTTTAAAGGTCACACTCACATAACAGCTGACTGTGACATCTGCAAAGCATTCTCGAGTCCATTTTAGACCATTCAGCTGCATTGCCAATCCATGTTATTTGTCCCTTTCCCTTGCTTTTTCCATTTTTCAAAATATGTTTTTAAAAATACCTGAAATGAGATTTTTCAAGTTAAAAAAAAAAACCAAAACCAACCTAAAGTTTCATTCAAGATCCATGTGGGTATCTATTTATTCTAGCTGATTTCATCGATTTTTACTGCTACTAATCAGATAAATTATTGTGCATACAAGGAAGTGTTCCAGCACTGGCCATCAAATACAGGTATATTTTAAGGCCTGTTTCACTTCTAAAAGATAATTTAAGAGGTCAAGGAATCTATTCAGGAAACATACTGAAAATTGAACACTGTCTTATGAAAAACTTTGAGTCAAAAGTAAACACTTTTAAAAACCCATTGAAAACTGTGTATATATACTTAGAGATTAGAATTTTCTGTGGCAGATGTTTGTGCAGTGTAAAAGTGCCCACGAATTTGCCACATGCTGGATGCTCTTCACAACTTGCTTTGTAGGCACTTTAAACCTTCAAAATGCAAGGGATTTCCTTATTCTTTTATCTGCCACAGCACAGATATCTGTATATCAGAGTTTTGTGTTGATTAGTGCCACATCTGATCACATGACACGTTTGATCTGGATCCAGGCTTGAGCTTTTGATTAATTGTTAATGAAATGAGGCAGAGCATGTGATGGGGTGAGGATACCAGCTGCAGGCAGATGTGGCAGCTAACAAAGCACAGGGCTAGAGAAATGTCACTGGGGGATAATTGGCCCAGCAGAAAGTCTACAGAGACTAAAGTTCACAATTTTTGGAACAAAACTGAAGTGGCCATGTAAGTTTGTGTCGAAGTAGTGCTGTTTTTAAGACCAGTTGTTTCTCCACAGGCCACTGATTCTGGCAAACCCCCACAATCTGCAAGCTTAGCTCTGAGCATCACTGTGGAAGATGTGAATGACAACCCACCAGTGTTCCCCCAGAAATCCTACTCCGTGACTGTGAGGGAGAACGAGCCTCCACATGTGGTGTGTGGCACTGAAAACAAACGGGCTGTTCTGCACGTGTTTTCTCTATGTGAACTCGGGAGGGGCAGTAATCTCTCGGGACTGTGCAGTGGTGAACATCATTTTTTACTTTGTGGAGCCTGTGAAATCACACAGCACGCTTGGTTTGTGTGACAGTGGAGTACCTGTCCCACTGATTCTTCCTAAAACTCTCTTTGTGCTGCTCCCCTTTTCCCTCCTGTCCCCAGCAGTGATGTCACACTGCACAGGATCTATGGGCAACGTGTTTTAAAGATGTCTAATGCTGTAGGTGTTGTGCATAAACCTTTGTTCTGCTCTAAACCTTCTTTTCCTGACTTTTTTGACTCTCCTTTAGATTTTGAGTGCAGCAGCCACAGATGAAGATACAGGGTACAATGCCATCATTCATTACACCATAACTGGAGAGACAGATTCATTTCATGTTGGAGAACTTTCTGGAGACATTGCAACCCTTCAACCCCTGGACTATGAAAGTCATTCCCAGTATATGTTTATTCTGAAAGCTTTCAATCCTGGAGAGCCTGATCTCCAGGACACAGCAAACATTACAGGTAACTCCACTTTACCACAGAAAATGCACCTTCATTTCCCTTAGGGAATACTTCAGCATTAATTATGTCTCATTAATTATGAGACATAAACCAATACTAATACAGTCTGCTAAAGTAAATTATCAGCAATGATGATGTGATCTTTTCACTATAGCCAGATGAAATTTTTCTCAAAAAAATGTTTGCCATGTCAAAAATGAAGATTTTTCACACAAACTGACATTACTTACTTCAATATATCCACAACTTTTTCTATTCTCTGAGAACCTATTGACATTTTGATTGAAAAGGTTTCAAAAAACATAATTCAGTTTTCTGCCTGTATACAGAAAGCCAGTTGCTAGAGTGATAAACAGTGATGACAGTGATTTTTAGTGTTGTTAAAATAACAGTTCTTGCTTGCTGTTGCTTTTTTACCTTAAAAATAATTAAATAAATTTGTTCTGTTGGAGGGAAAAAACCATAAAGATTTCTGTGAAGTTGGTATCCTGGCTTTTGGCCAGCCCTACTTTTGATCAGTATGACTGGATATATTCTCATTCAGAGGAGCTGTGCTGGTTTATAGTGGCTGAAGAAGTAACTTGTAACCATTTAGGCAAAGCTCCTCAAATGTGGACATTCTTTCTCAGTTACTGTGGAAGATGTTAATGAAGAAGGACCCATATTTGACCCGGCCTCATACTACCAGATCCTCCTGGACAATTCTACAGCTGGCACACTGGTAGTGGATATCAATGCAAGAGATGAAGGCAAAGGTTATGATGAAGGCATTTTCTACACTATTTCAGGTACGATAGAAAAAAATCTTACGGTGTTTATTATTGGGATACTTGGATACTGCTAAACTGAGCTGCACAACACCAGAATGAGAGAGAATGGTCATAAATTGAAATATCCTCTGACTGGATGTAAGGGGTAAAAAATCCTCTGTGAGGATCAGTAATTACAGGAACAGGTTTCTTTGGAGGTTCTCAGCACCTGATGGATCCAAGCCCTGAGCAACCTGTGCTGAATTCATCCTGACCCTGCTTTGAGCCAAGAGGCTGGACTGGGGGGAGTGTCTTGCTCCAAGCCACGTGTGCAGATCAGGATTTCAACCTATGTCTCTTCAAGCCTGGGCGTGAAATGTCACTTGTCCCTGCTGCTTCCATGGGACATTTGCAACACTTGTTTTTCTATTTTCAGGGGGAAACTCAGAAGGCCTCTTCAGCCTTTCCAGTAGCACAGGAGAACTCAGGTTAACAAGAGACTTATCCAAACAAACTGATCCCCTGTATTACTCCCTGAATGTCACCGCTACGGATTCGGGTCTGCCGCCTCTTTCAACCTCTGTAAAGGTACTAAAATTTCTACCTCAGTGTCTCCTTGCACAGTTTATTCCCCAGGTGGTTTTATTCTAAACTGAGCATAACTACACCAGGAAATAGGTATTAATGAGGCAAAACTATGCAAACCAGGAATCAGAGTGTCAGAGATTCACTTCTGTTTCAGGCTACAAGATAACAGTCACCAGTTTATGCTGCTCTAGCAATTGCTGGCACACCATCCAAAATTGTTTTGATCATTCCAGTTCAGAAAAGACAGACAGAAGCTCTAGGTTGTGAGGGAGGAGGATTAGAGCAGTGGAGATTTCTGTGCAAGGTCAAAGAGTGGGGCAGCCAGAAGGGATGTAATGGAAGTATGTGATAAATAAACAGGAGATGGCAAATAAAGTGTTCCTGTTTATTATCCTATAATGTAAGGAAAAGTAATTTCTAAATTGAAGAGTGAGAAATGTAAATATGATTTTTAATTTTTTTTTATACAGTGCTTATAACTTGCTGGTGATCTTTTTGCCACTAAATATCACAGCAGAATTTTAAAAAGAACTAGAAACCTATATGGATAAAGACATGTAGAAAGTTATCTTCAACAACCTTAAAATGCAGACTTACAAGCCATTATTCCTCAGAGGATTGGACAGCAGCTGTCTGGCAACAGTCAGAAATAAATTATCTTTATTTTTGTGAAGAAGTAGGCATTATTTATTTACCACCTGTGACCTTTTTTTAATCTATAAATCAGTTATAATACTTCTAAAATACTGTACTTAGAAGCTCCTGCCTTGGTTATACCCTGCCCAGTGGAAGACTGGAGATCAGTACATCTCTCTGAGAGCTGCTTAGCTGGACAAGTCCTTTGAAATGTGCTGGATGTGAGGAACTGGAATCGCTGTCTGCATTTAGTGAACCTAAACTGGAATCTCTGTCTGTATTAAGCAAAGCCCTCAGGTGAACCTAAGCTGCTGAGGCTGCTGGTGTTTCCCACCAATATTTGCAGCCTTCAGGGCAGGAACGTGTGGAACTCTGCACACAGCAATCCCAGGCTTTTCCTCACTGACCAAGGCCTTGTGCTGTCACACCCCTCAGCAGGACAGTTTTTGCTAAAGCTGAAAGCACAGCCCCGGGGCCATGTCCTTTTCTCTGCAGGTGTCAGTCACGATAGCTCCCAGGGCCGTCCCCTTCCCGGTGTTCTCGGAAGCATCCTATCATCCTGCCCCTCTGACGGAGAGGACAGCCCCAGACACGTTTGTTGTACAGATCGCGGCGTTGTACAAGCTCCCTGTGAACTACAGCATTGTCTCTGGAGATGAAAAGGGTGAGCTCTTGACGTGCAATAACAGGAACAGGCTGTGTTCAACAACTGCCACAGCACCGAGTGTTTGCAGTGTTTTTTCTCTCTCCTCTGGCTCTTATCTTAGTTCCACAGCCATTAATACTGGGTTTGTTTGAACCCAATGTACACATTTGATCTGGATCAGGTGTGGGCACCTGACTGAACTTCTGTCAGAGCAGCAAGAGCCACATGATACAGGGCTGGCTTCACCAGCTGTGTGCTGTGTTTGCTGCAGGAAGATCAGGTGGCACCTGGTCGGGCACAAAGTTCCACTGTCTGAAGAAAAAATAACTAACAGCATAAAGACTTTCGGTAGGAAAACTAACTCAGCAATGATTTCTTAACAAATGTGAGTGCACAGAGTAAGTTTACATTACAAGTGTATCAGTGCTTTGTCACGTGTCTTTTTTTACTAAATACAGAGCTGATTTTATTGTATCATCAAACACAGGCAATTTTTATTTCAGTTTTGTAAAGTGTTTTGTAGGAAGTTGTGGTCTCCTGGAAGTTAGTTGCAGAATTCTTCATCCTCATTAAGAACAGGGCTTCATAGGAAATACAAAATTTTCTAACTGAAAAAGGGGCAAATAATCTCTGGGTGTGTCAGAGCAAGGTGAAGACCTGACTGGAGAGTGGTAGATTGAATTTTTTCCCCTTTTCATTCTCATCTGACCCATTGAACTATTTGTTTATTACAGCCCTGGATATATCTGACATTCTTGCCAACCTTGTAAAAATGTTGAATTTCATTTTCTTCTTTGAAGAGTACTGTAACATACAATATTCATATAAATAATGTCTAGTTTTCACTGAAGGATTCATATCTTCAGTTTTGACTAATAAAATCATAACCAGAATAACTTCTGGGTTGGTTTTGTTTTGTTTTCTTAAACAGGGTATTTCATTATCCATTCATCCAGTGGTATCATAAGAACAAGTAAGAATTTAAAACTGGAAGATTTTCCAGTAAATTTCAATGTACGAGCAACAGACTCATCTGATGCTGCCATATTTAATGAAGTTAAAGTGAAGGTGGAAGTTATTGATGAAAATGATTTCCCTCCAGTTTTTCCATCCTCTCTACTAGAAGAAAGATTGGCAGAGGTAAGAAAATGTCGTCCAAACTGAATCACAAAACTAAATCTTCAAAATAATGATAATAATAATAAAAATAATCTTTTGTTGAGTATACAAGTAAACCTTCTGGAACTGAGCAGATTTGCTGTTCTCTTCTACCATATGATGTTTGGAGGTTTATTTCAAGCTGAAAATCCCAATACACAAACAAGAACGGTCTAGAAGTGTGGACAAATGGAAGGAAAGTGAACCTTTGAAGGAAAAACTACTACTCCATTTTAAGTATTTTTACATAGGGAATATTTATGTGCATTCAAAATCAAGTGGATGTGCTGGGCATTCTCACTGAGCTTTTTGTAAGGGAGCTCCATACAGAAAGGTAGCAGGGAAAAATCTGTAGTTTAGCAATATTTCTCCTCTTACTCATGTACAATCTGTTGTGATTCTGCTGCCTCAAGTGATCAGCAGCAGAGAACAAGCCAGGCTTCTGTCAGATTTTCAGACTTTGTGGTTGTCTACAGAAGAAAAGCCACGGCATTTAAATATGCAAAAGCATCTTGCTCAACATTTCACTCTTCAATTTTCAAGCAACACTTTAATCTGCTGGCTGCTTTTTTTAAAAAAAGAAGCACACTGATCATGTTCATATTTTATATAACACATACCTTGCCTCTGAGATCCCCAGCTGATTCACACATGTTCTCTTTAGCAGCCACAACTGATTTAAAATCTACTCCATTTCTATCACTGAGCTAAGTATGGGTTCACTTATTACACCTAATTTTCATGTTCCCAGTTAGTTTAATGGAGAAGAGCTAGAATCACATTTCCCGACCTTAAAAAATTGATTTCCATGTGAAATATTTACACAGTGGGAATTGTCAGGTGCCCTGTTGGATCAAATAACTTCAGATCAGGTCTCAAATGGCCATGCAAGTGAAGCACTGATATCTTCTGCCAGTCTTTTGATGCAAATAACATTGTTAAAAAGGAAGAGTAAGATTATTTTCATAAGAGTAATTATTAGCCCAATAGCGTTCAGAAAGAAACATGATTTTGAAAATGGGAACATCCATTGAGTCTCACAGGAGAAGAGGCTGTTAGACAGAAAAAACGTTGCAAGTCACGTGCTTGAGGTTAACATTTGGGCTGTTTGAAATCATGGCTATTTTTCTTCCTGAAAATTGCTACGGGTAAAGACATCAGGGGAGGAAAACAGTTATTTTCTGCAAATTAGAAAAAACTCTCTTACTGTGCTGAACAAGTTGTGTAATTTTGATTTTAAAATGTCTGTACTACTGTAAGTGGATGAGGTATCTGTTACTTTCCCCCTTTCGCACAATTCAAGAAATTGCATCAAACCAGTGTCTGGCAGCCTCAATCTTTCTTCCTCCACAGAATTTACCTGCTACTCAGATTGTCCAGCTGAAAGCTCAGGATAATGATGCAGGTAGAAATGGTTTCCTAACATATGGCATTCTTAATGGACATGGACTAAAATTCAGGATAAATGAAACAACTGGAATCCTTTATTCCAGTGCCTCCTTTGATTATGAAGAGGAACCTACAGAGTATCAGGTTTGCTTTAGATTTTTTTTATTCAGAACTCTTTATTTTTCTCTTGGATAACAGCTGACACTTGTGCTTTTGCTTATTGATATTGCCTGAACATTTTCTGCATTGGTTTAGAATATGAGCATCTCAAGGTGTGTTATTAAAACAAGCCACTGCCTTTTGACTATAACGAAATACAAGCACAGCTCATTGTTCACCTGCCCTGCAAACACTTCAGCACGTGAATAACTAAATTCACAATGACAACTCATGTATTCAGCGCTGCCTGTTTGCTTGAATCCGTGCTGGACTGAGAACTTGCAGATAGGATTTTCAGTTAATCTTCTTTTTGTTGTTGCCACTGCTGGATATTTTTTTATGATCTTACTTTGCTTCAAGCAAAAATATTTGTTGGTTCTACATAGAAAGACTTTTTAAATTGATCCAAATACTCCTTAAGTTTTCAATAATCATTTTGAAGTGAATTCAGAACTGGACTTCACATTTCTAAGAATATTCCAAAGTTTAAAATGCACCAAGTTTTTTCTAATCTTTAGGCAAGAACCTCTTTGTGGGATTTCTCATTACCAACAGCTGTGTAACTTACAGGTTGTGGTCTTTGCTGAAGATGATGGAATCCCTGAGAAGAAGAGGGCTTACTGCACAGTTGTCATCAAGATCACTGACGTTAATGACTGGCCACCTGTCTTTGAGCCAGTGGCTGAATTCAGTGTCAATGAAAATGTGCCTGTGGGATTCACGGTTGGAAAAGTCACAGCATCAGACAGAGACACAGGAGACAATGCCTTTGTTCTGTATAACCTTGCAGGTAACAAGGAATTCTGTCACCGCGCTGTTGCTTTGTTGTCTATACAATTACGAGCATAAATAGCATTAGGCATCTTATTTCTTAACCTCTTTCCACAGAAGCCAAGAAGGTTTAATGTCACCTGGTTTAGAACTTTACTAATTTATGCTCATGCAATTTTCAAACCGACTGAGTAGGATCTTTGCAGATATCACAAATTGTTGTGCTTTTAATTGTACTCTTAATGCTGTTAAAAGTCAGCTTTATAAAAAAAATCTGTAGCTACTTGACTGCCATAGCTGCAATCAACAGACGTAATTTTGAAGGAAAAAAAATGGTTTTCTTGAATGAGGAATAAGGGTCCAGGGCCTAATTCATCCCTGCCTTGTAGAACTCGACAGAGATGGAAATTCAGGTTAATTTAGACCAAAGCCTGCAGAGCTGAAATAGTTGGTTTAGTTGTAAGGACCATCAAGAGCAATGTGAATGAATACAGTTTATATGGTTTTAGTCTTTTATTTCCAATATGCGTCCAGACTTTGAGGCTGGTCAAAACCAGTAGAAGTCACTGCCATGTCTTTTGGCAGCCAAACTTATTTCTCTTTACATCTGTGCCTCACTCAGCCCACCTCCATTAGAGACAGAGTCAATTCAGAGACAACTCCTCTGAGAGGTCTAGGCAGGAGCACTGCCTTCATAACTACTGCAACCT
The DNA here is from genome assembly GCA_013400975.1 of Atrichornis clamosus. Taxonomy (NCBI): domain Eukaryota; kingdom Metazoa; phylum Chordata; class Aves; order Passeriformes; family Menuridae; genus Atrichornis; species Atrichornis clamosus. The sequence continues at coordinate 135,505 of WBMZ01001316.1, read as the reverse complement.
GCAAACATGAGAGTGAACCTCCAGAAGGTCAGAACATTCTGCAAAAGTGCCTCTAAAAGTTGTGCAGGCTTGGAGGAACTCGTTTCCCCAGGCTGACCCCAGAACTCCAGTGTGTTATCCACCACCAGGGTGACAGATGTGTCTGCAAAACTCAGTAACCCGTTCCCTTGGCTCACGTTTCAAATGTCCACCCACTCTAAATATTTCCTGCTCTTCTTCTACATTATCTATATGCTCCTTAAAAAGTTGTTTTGATGAGCTCAGGACATGAGCAAACATAATTTAAGTGTGTAGTTAATTGAGTGCTTCTAAGATGTATTAATTGATGATGCTTGTTTGAATCTATCTCAGGTGACGGAGAAAATATATTTGAAATAGATGAAATACAGGGTATCATTAAGATAAAGAACTCTCTAGACTATGAAACCATGAATAAATACAACCTTACAGTGACTGCAGTCAACAATAAATCTGCCCCCTTCTACAAGGTAAAAGACCATTATTGTAATGAACAGTGACTCTTCAGAGTGGATTTTGAACTACTGGGAGGGAGATCTAGCCCAGACATTTATTGTGTGGAATAAGTGAGTCACTTCATCATGTTTAGAGTCAGACTTCTACAACCTTTAACCCACTGAGTAGTAGTATACTTTAATTATGTGAAATACTTCAAAATTTTGAATAGTAGGATTTGACCCTGAATTGTTTGCTGACTAACCTGTGCTGGGGAACTGGAGTCTTGGCCTGCTGCTGTCAGAACTGTAAATGATGGGATAATTTTTCATGGGGGAAAAAGTATTTTCAGTGGATTGTTCTCATTCTGCTGTATTTCTTTTATTTGTACAGATATTAGACACTTATTTAACAGAACTAGAAATGTGTGGTTCCCTTAACTGCATGTAGGACATGTTGGCCTTCTAAACCCATCCTGTTCTTACTCATTCAGACACCTTTCAAGAAGTAGAGTCCTACTGCAACACTGAGTTCCTGCCTCGTGTGTTAAAATCCAGTAGTGATCTCTGCTGTTGAATTCACAAAATTAAACCCAAATAACATTTTACTGTAGCATTTTCAAAGCCTGATTTATACTTTTTGCTGCACACGCAACTAGGAAAAAGGCATTGCTAGATAAGACATTCTAAATACTCTAAAATGCATGAAACCATTTTGTTTTCTAGGCAACTACCCATGTCACTGTTGTAGTGATGGATGTGAATGATAATGCTCCAGTGTTTGCTGAGAGTTCCTATTCTGCTTCCATAAACATGATTAATCCTGTGGGTGCTCCTGTCATCACCGTGAGCGCCACTGACAGCGATCAGGTAACTCCTCCTGTTGGATTCTGACACTGCAGCCCAAATAGATCCTTCTCCTTTCTCTAGGCATGAAATACCAAATGTAGCAGAAAGTGAATCCTGGTTAACTAACAGCTCTGGGAGTTGGAAATTAGGGCTTTTGATGGCTCTGCCTTGACACTGGCTCTGTGTCTTTGGGAATGTTTCCTCAGCTGTATTTGCTTTATTTTTTCCCTTTGCTGTATGTACAGAGCTGCACCAGTCCTTCAGAAGTACAGAAGGACTGAAACAATTTAGTGTCCCTGAAGTTACTTGAGCTTCTGAGGTAGATGAATCTATAAAAACGAAGCATCATATAGCTGGTTTGAACAAGGAAATGTCTGCTTGCCAAACTCCTCTGGAAGTGTAGAACCCCCTTCTCTCTGTCCCCATTTTTTAATGTAATTTTGTTTGATGTATCTGTACTACACCCATCAAATAGTATCCAGGCACTGGCAGGGCTATCCAGTAGTCAACCAGATCACCATGACAACATCGCTAGTAATTATATCATTTAGAAGATGAGACATCTCAAAGTGACAACAAAATAGGTGTAGCAGGTGCCTTCCCATTTCTTCATGCATAATTTTGGTTAGAATAGCTGCAGCTGTGGCATATTGCTGCAAATAATCCAACAGCCCTTTTAAAATCATCCTTTTCAATGACTTTGTATAAAAAGTGAAATTGCTTTGGAAAATTGCTGACCTGTGTGAGATCTGCATTGAGTCCCTGATGAAACTCCTCCTTCAGCTGTGCAGAGTGGCACTTGTCCTTTCTGTGCCACTCTCACTGCTCTGAATGCTCCCCCCTTCACGTCTAACATTGTCATCAGAGACGTTCTAACCATGATTTTTACTGTGTAAATGACCAATTTATTGTGAATTTTCTTCTGCTTTGTGTGTTTTTTGTTTTAATTGGCACCCATCCTACCATAGCTAATCCCAAAGTTTTCATTCTTACAAAAACCCTCACAATTTAAAAAATAATTTCACTAGAGCTGTTTATATATTTTTTAATCTCTCGCTTCAGTGTTTATCCTACCCTTCAAAATTAACTCCCAGTTCCATGAAATTGTGTTCCTTCCATGGCAGGGGCAAAATGGCCTTATTGAGTACTACATCCTCCCGGATCCAAACGTGAGCCCGTTCTTCCTGATTGAGGATGTGAGTGAGGGGAAGATAATTACAACTGGAAACCTGTCTAGATCTGGAGAGATCCACTTAACAGTGATGGCAAAGGACAAAGGTTCTCCTTCTTTAAATGGCACTGCTGTGGTTGCTCTTAATGTGTTTGACAACCGTCCATTCGTTCCTCGCTTTAACAAAAGTGAGATCAGGTGAGGCTTTCATATTCACTTACATAACTGGGATGTGTTCCCCAAGTAGTGCAAAACACAGCCAAGTTGAAGCTCATTTTCATATTTTTCCAAGCAGAAGAAAGGACATCAGCTTGTTGGGGTTTTGGGGTTTTTTATAAACAAAACACAGGAAATTCTGCCACAGGAAATTCTGGGAGTTCTGTGAATGTCAATTGAGGCATCACCTTTAATTTCTTTATTCTGCAGCTTGTGTGAGCCAGACTCTCTGTCCCTTTCCTCTTGCACATTATAAAACATTCTTCCTTAGGCTTTACTCAAGGACAAACCAATGTTTGGCTACAAAACCAGGGTTTGCACTGCACTCTGAAAGTCAGGCAGCTCCAGCAAACAACCAGAGGGAGGGGCAAGATTTTCCATGGAGAACTTGCTCTTAACGAGTTAAATTTTAAAGCTTGCCTGGGCAACAACTGCTGGCAAATTTAACATTATGATTTATCATTTATTTCCTGCACTAGCATTTCTGTTTCGGAAAACACAGGAGTGGATTATTTCATTTATGCTTTTACTGTGGTTGGATCTTCAGGAAAACTGATTGATTATTCTGTTGTATCTGGCAATGAAAAAGGTGAGTGGTATTTCCCTTATGAGTTAAAATAGCCAAGAGAACATAATAACCTGTCTTTTGCATGGCAGATGTTGCTGTGCATAAATGAGGAGATGGAGATCATGGATAAAAATTTGTGTCTTTTTTTTTTAAAAAAAAGGAAGTACAGAGAGAATTTCTTCCAGAGCATTTCAGCATTGACTTTGTTGGTTTTTGGCTTTAGAAAGGGTAGTAACTTGCTAAAAAATGGGTTCTTGTAGTATTAAACCAGGATAATTTAGAGACTGAGGGAGCCAAAATAGAAAATGTTGTTAACAAGCAACTTCCTCCCTGCCAGTCACTTTTAGTCCATCATTTCCTTGCACTAACGTTAAGGCATCTGCCCTCCTGCAGCTCTTGCAGCTGTGCTGAGGCTCCATTTGGCCCACAACAAAGGAATTAAGTAGAAACTGAGAGAAAACTTGGAAATGCGTAAAAAATGGGAGCTGTACAAGAAGCAGCTGCAATTCTCCTTAACTGTGAAATCATGTGAAATTATTTTTTACATAGATTGTTCCTTTACATGCTTAAGAGCTGTTTGGTCTGGGTTAGGAACCCAGCTGTGATGCCTTTGCTGTTTGGCCAGTGGAAGTTTTGCATTTCACACTGTTAAGAGCAGAGGAGCCATGGAAACATCCCAAGAGCAACCAAGACACAAGAGGTGGGAGGGACACAACTGAAATGGTGCTGTAACAGCAAAAGTGATGTTTTTCCTTTCAGGGCACTTCAGATTGGACCCTGAAAGTGGTGAGCTGAGAACAGCAGTGAATTTGAACTATGAGGAAGTTTCTCAGTATGTGATTTTAATTCAAGCAAACCAAAGAGTCTCATCTGCTGCAGAAGTCCAGCGCTCAGGTAACTTTTTGCTTTGAAGGACATTCCAAGGGAGCATTGGACACATTTTGTATTAGCAACCCACACAGGAGTTGTGATTCTCTTTAACTTGTGCAGTCTGATGTGAAGGATGAGCAGCTGATGGTTGAGGCTGTTACTCTGTGTGTGTTGCAGGCCTGTTTGCTGAGAACGTGGCCATGCTGACAATCTCAGTGCAGGATGTGAACGAAGAGCCCGTGTTTTCCAGCAGTGCCTACTCTGCCCGGATTCCCAACTCTGTGCCCTACAAGTTTCCAGTCATTACAGTCCAGGTAGAGTATTTCCTGTGCTCTTCACGAGGACAGAAATCCTGTGAAAGAGCTGGGTTTCTTCCACTGAGTTAAAGGAGCTCTTAAACCTGCTCTTGAGAGCTGAGTGTAATGATTGAAGCCCAACAGCCACAAGCTGGGTGTCACAAATATCCTTTTTTAAACCCAGGCCATGGATCCAGATTCAGGAGACAATGGATTTGTGCTGTACAGCTTAGTGAGTGATCAAACAAATGAATTTGACATCGATGGAAACACAGGGCAGATTTTTACAGTGTCTGTAGCAGGGAAGGCTGGAACATTTCATCTGGAAGTCCAAGCTGCAGACCAAGGCACAACAACACTCACAGCCCGGACAACAGTCAGTGTAAGGAAGATTGTTATGGATAATCCTGATTTATTTCCATATCAAAACTCTGTACACAGGAAGAGCTAAGTCTGGTAATGGCAAAAATAAAAAACATAACACCATCAATGAGGCTGTCAGATACATGAATATTTACAAACCAGAATTAAGAGGCTGCCATTTTCATTGACATATAAAAATATGTTGGCATGAAAACTGACTTTTGGAAGACACTTATTTTATGTCAGAGGGTTTTTGCTATTATTCAGTGGGTTCTCTGGGGTTTTTTTAGGTCAATTCAAGAGAGGTCCAAATGCTTTAGAGAATCTTACATGTGACTCTCTTTCTTTTCTTTTTTAGATAACTGTTGATTCCAGTTCCAGTAGCAACATTGTGATGCTGGTGCTTAATCAGAAGATCAATGTTGTGGAAAGAAACATTGCTGAAGTACAAAGGTATTTTTGAAACTGTGAAGCTTATTCTGATATAATATCTAATGATAAATTTAGATACCCTTTGGGACAGGGGTCTGACAGCCTCCAGGGAGGTGAAACAGCCAATGCCCAGGAAAAGCCAGGCCTTCAACTTGATGTAGTTCAGAATCATTTGAGGGAATTCACAGAAATCCACTGATTTTTGCCTCATAGGTTTTTGGCTTGAGTTGACAAATGTCTAAAAGATCATTGGACTAGAAAATGCCAAGAGGTCTCTTCCCACCTCAATGTTTGTGTGCTTTTTAAAAGCCTAGGATAAAGGTTTTCATGGATAGCAAGATAAAAATGTGGAGAGAGATGGGACAGACACTACAAACCACACCCACCATTGCTACAGATGAAAAACCCCTCTGATGGCACAGAAGACAATGAGGATGATGAGACTAAATTTCCCTTCTCCCCACCTTTACTGTTTATAGTAATCTATAGGGTTTTTTTTCCTCTGCTACACAATCACCCAGGGTGTTTGGGTAAATATCTTAATTCCTTTGCTGATGATAATCCTGCATTTTTACATGCTTAGATTAAAAAACCTGCCAAAGCATTTTTCTTAATTAATATCTGCCAAGTGTTGTATTAAATGCTACTTTACTTGATTTCCAGAGTAAAAGAATCTGTCACTGCCCAGTTAATTAAAAATGTTTTCTTCATATGATGTCAGGGTCCTGGAAGGTCAACTTGGATGGGATGTGTACATCATTGATGTTTATTCCAATGAGTTTGAAAGAAAAGCAAGAAGCAGCACTGATGAAACCCATTTGAAAATTATTGCTTTTGATGAGGCACACCAGGAAGTACCTGCAGAAGATGTCAAAAGGTCTGTATGGCACAGTCTAACTTTTGGGTGTCAGAGCTTATGCAGATGGGATTTTTTAGAATTCAAAAAGCTTTTTCACTGTTTACTGAAAGCTAATTTTCAGAGCTTGCCAAAAACATGAATAAGGCTGTTTAATTGTGCAAAATAGATTTAAAGGTCAGTTTAAGAGAAAAAGTTGAAGCAGAAAGAATATTAAAATATATATGTTAACTTCCAACGGCAGAATGTTGATTCAAAACTTACACTTTAGGTGTATTTTATGTTTGTTTGGTAACACGACAGTGATGTGGATTTAGAGGAGACTGACCTCTCAAGTTCAACTGCCCAAACTTTGCAGCATTTTAGGTCATCAGGACTGGTTCCTTGAAAACAGAGCTTTCCTGAAGGAAAGACACGACAAGTCTGAATCTTGGGAAGAGGTGTTGGCAGACCAGGGAGGATATTCTGTTCTTTCCTTCGCTCCTCCTCCAGCCAGAATGAAGGTCTGGTAACCCACCCACATTTTGCCCTTCTCTCTTCAGAAAACTGAGGGAGCAGAAGAGCAACATCGAGGTGGAACTGGAGAAGGTGTTTTCAGCATCTGTCACTGCTGCCATAGACGAGGCTCCCGCTGCCTCGGCGTCGCCAGAGCTCGTGGCCGCCATCGTGCTGGGGGTGCTGCTGGCTGCCACCCTCCTCACCTTCCTGGTGTACATCCTGCTGGATCTGAGAAGGAAAAGGTACACAGAGCTTTGCCCTAACCACGGCTTTTAGATTTACAGCTGCTTGGTTTACTTTAAATGTCAACTGAAAAGGTATTTGTCTGATAAGTTACTGATATTTGTGCGGAGCGTTGCCTAAGATTCGCTGTGTTGGACACACCACACACAACTGGAAGTCGTTTCTTCTTGTGTTTGTCATGGAGCAAAAGCAGAAATAAACGCTTTTAAAACAGAGAAATGTGGACAGCAGAAATTGTGAAATGTGAAGAGGGGCACAAGCAGCTGTAATACACCCACATGAGTGTCCTCCAACCCCATGAATGATGAAATCAAGGGAGGTTTTGCAACTTAACTTCAGTGGCAGCAGGGCCATATAGTAGAGGAAAAGAAATACCTTTCCAAGAGGGAAGCAAGTGTTTACACTGCTATCATTATGGAAAAATAGGAAATACTCCAAGCTAATCCCCAGAATAATACTGAAAATAAATGTAACGTATTAAACTTTTGACACAAACAATTCATTTTCTGTTTCTAAAACAACTGTAAAGACAATCTTCAGAAATAATTATTTTAATATATTATTATTATTTTAATGTATCATTTTCAGAAAGTATGGGCAACAGGATTTGGTTAAGAGAGCTGAAATTATGGAGGGCATTGATAACCCGTGGGCAATTGACAAAAATGGAAGTCTGAAAAGCTTAAAGAAACTAGAGCACATGAATAATGGGTAAGTAGGCTGCTGCTATCACAAATAAAAAATAGCATATAAAAAACATGGTTCTATTTTATTCTGGTAGCATACGATTTTCTTTGTATCTTTCACTGGTATATAGGTCCATTTTTAAGGACCTTTACAATGATAAGTTAAAAATCTCTACACTTGAAGGAAGCTAATACCTTTTAATTTTCTATCAAAGGCAAATTCCTACTTACTCTTTAGCAAATTGATAATCCTTATGCAGAAAAGAACCTGCAGGATACAAGAAGCTACTTAACATTGCCCTGGGTAAAATCTCACTAATTTTGAGATCAGTGTACACGCTGCTCTTGGTTTTAGAGAGGCTGAGGTTTTTGTCTCAGCTCAAGGTGCTATGAATTCCCTTAAATCTCTTAGGACCACCGAGGTAATATCATTTGACAACATGGAAGGCACCAGAGGAGGTGATGCTGACAAAGACAACATTCAGGCCCCTGAAAAAGACAATTACCTCGAGACAGTGCTGCTGGATTACAACAGTGAACGTGAGGAAGATGGAGCATCTGGAAAAGTTGCTGAAAGTAGAAATGTAGAGGCCCAGCCCACTGTGGAATTCACAACAAAACAGGTAATGCGATTTTTGATTGCAAAGCAGGGACTGAAAGGTATTTTATTGTTATTTGAAAATAACTGAAGGAATTATCAAAAATGTAAACCTGTGATGGAACTAAAAAAAAAAGAAGTCTTTGTGCAGTAATTCCTGGAAGGGTTCAAGGCCAGGCTGGACAGGGCTTGGAGCAACCTGGTCTAGTGGAAGGTGTCCCTGCCCATGCAGGGGATTGGAGCTGGACAATCTTTTAAGGTCCCTTCCAACCCAAATCATTCTGTGATTTCATAGAAAAATCTTAGAGGAGGGGCTGTTTGTCCCTGCCTAGAAGAAGAAGGAGGACTTTGATCCAGAAGTGATGACTCTTCTGTGTTTATGGAATGTGTACAGTAAAGGGTTCTCAGGTGCTGCTCCTAAAACTGTAACTTTAAAGGAACGCTTTCTTTGTAAGCTCTGGAGACAGAACATATATGTATGTGTATATATATTAAAAAGTTACACTTTTATGATTTCTACTGATTAGAATTTGGCCACCCTCAACCATTTGTAGCTTTCTGCCTCACCTGTGTTACGCCTTTTTGCAGGATTCCTTTCTGACACACACAAACGAGAAGTCAGCTCTTCCCTTAACACCTCACCCCACACTGCCTACCCCTGAAAAAGAACTGAAAGGAGTAAAATTTTCAGAAGTGGCAGTGATTTTGGATGCAGAGCCTGGAGATGATGACTCTGGAAATGCTGCGTCTGAAGATGATGAGCCTGGTGATGATATATCTCTCTGATAAGAACACCCGATGAAAAGAATTCTTAGAAAAACCATCGTAAGACTCATTGGAACAGCACAGAATTAAATGAGCAACAAGAATATGGGAATGCTATCCAGATTTTAATTCTACAGTAGTATGGACGCTTAAGGAAGAGAACAAGCGATATGTGGGAAGAGCTGCAGTGCTGTACTGCGCGGCTGCTTCCCCAGCAGCAGCGCTATCTCACAGTGTATTTAATTTCTTTCGGCACGTGTCAAATGGGAAGACAATAAACCCGATTCCAGAGGCGTTGCCTTGTCATTACTTCAGATGGAATAATTTGGGGACATTAATTCTGTTCTTTTGCACAGACGTGTCCGCTGTGGTGTTTGAAAACGGGAGTTTTCCTATTTTACGTGGTTTTTTTTCTTTTTTCTGTTTTCCAGTTCCGCAGTGCCTCCCCTCCGCGGAGCCGGGAGCAGCCCCTGCGGAGCGGCTTTTCCCGGGCACAGGAGCGGCGGAGCGGCCGGTGAGTCCCAGCCCCGTGCGGGGGCGGGTCGGGGCGCTGCGCTCCCGGCTCCTTCCGCCCTCCGCGCCGGGAGGAGGGGCAGGGCAGGGCCTCGCCTTCCTCCTCCTCCTCCTCCCTCTCCTCCTCCGGCGGGGCGGGGAAGTTTCTGGCACCTTCTGGCGGTGCCGGCGGAAGCGGCCGGGAGCGGGGGGAGGCGGCGGAGGCGGCGCCGCGGCGGGGCCGGGGCAGCGCCATGGCCAAGTGGGGCCAGGGGGACCCGCGCTGGATCGTGGAGGAGCGCGCGGACGCCACCAACGTGAACAACTGGCACTGGTGAGGGGCGGGATGCGGCGGGAAGGGCGCGGGATGCGGGGGGAAACGGGGGGAATGCGGCGGCCGGCGCTGATCCCGGCCCCGCCGCTGCCCGGGGCAGGACGGAGCGGGACGCGACCAGCTGGTCCAAGAGGAAGCTGAAGGAGGTGCTGGAGGGGCTGGTGGTGGAGGGCGAGGCCGGGCGCTGCGAGATCGGCGACCTGAAACACGTGGAGGGCGAAGCGTCCTGCAACAGCCGCAAGGGGAAGCTCATCTTCTTCTACGAGTGGAACCTGCGCCTCAGCTGGAAAGGTACGGGGGGGAAAGGGGAATGCCAGGGGCTCCTCAGGGGTTGCCGGGGATTCCAGCGTGTCCCGGTGACCGGGCCCGGCACTGGCAGGGGGTGCCTTGGGGTGCGTGGTGGTCCCTGCTGGGATCGGGAGCCATCCCTTTGCAGAGGAATCTGCCCCCTCCGGGCTGGAAAAACGCGAATACCTCCGTGAACTGCAGTGAGTCAGAGTCGTAGGGAGATTGCGGGAGCCACGTGGGCCTGAAACTGTATAAATGCGTATTCGTAAATAACCTTGAAACCCGAGCCTGGCTCTTTCCCCTTCACGCAGTCTTTTTCCAGCACATATTCCTTAGCACCGTTTTCCCAGTGTGTCAGCACGGTGTTACTCGCCTGGCTCTGCAAGAAGTAAATACTTGCGATGGGGTGGCATTGACAGCAGAGTGCTTGGGCAGCTTTAGTTCCCCGAATTACAGCTGTGTGTGCTTTGTGCCTGTGCAGAGCAGGAGAATCTAGGATATGTCAGATTGCAGCTGTTTCCAAAAACTTACCGTAGTTTACCATAGGGAAGAGTGAATTACATGGGAATAAAATAATTTGGTAGGAAATAGAAATAATTCTTGCTTATTTGGGGTACTGGGGGCTGCACCCCTGCATTTTTGTTGTGCTATATCCATTTGCAGTCCCAGCTCTTAGACTTGTTCTCTACTGTGCTTGTCCCAAGACAAGCTCGTTGTTTGCAGTTTGGCTTTTGGTGATACCAAGGAATTTTTTCCATCTACTAGATGCCTAAAACTTGATAGCAAATTGGGGCCCGTATCTTGCACTGGAGGAAGAAGGAGGAGTAGCTGATGGAACGTGCCTGCATGGGAAATTGTCCCTGGATACTGTAATGCCAAGGGACAGGCTGTTCCTCCCCAAATACTGTCCTTCTCAGGCTTGGGGTGTGGGTATTTGGCTGACTGGAATATTGCTGAGACCAGAACTGATCTGGAATTAGTTTGCTCCCACAATAATACAAGACTTAACATATTGTTTGGTTTTGATAGTTTTAAATGTTCCAGGTGTGTTATAAACTGAGAACATACTTAGAGTTGTGCTGTGAAAGGTAACTGAGAGGAAGGCAAACATACTCTGTTGTGCAGTTTAAGTCAGTGTAGATAAAATAATTATAATCAGCTTTTAGACTAAAGTTCAGCTAAAGCCACCTTAAGTTTTAAACGCAGGTTAGTTTGGTTTTGCTTGGCTTATTTCAGAGTAGAAAGTTTAGAAGTAGGCAGACAGTATTTTGCTTGTATTTCTGTGCAAATTCTTTCTGCACTTTGCAAGGTCTTTGTGCTGGTCAGTGTTTGAGACAGCTCTGGCTTGTGTTGGTGCTTTGCTCAGTTCAGTGCTGCAGCCAGTGAATCCTGGCTTTGAGAGCTTAATTTGAAAGGAGTTGGCTACTGCACAGGAAACGCTAAAAAACACCAGAGGCTGATGATTTTTCACGATAGCCATCATCTTGTGTGTTTTGAGAGCTCTAAATTAGAGTGAGTTCAGACTGAACTGCTAAAAAACTGTAACTGCTGTAATTAGTTCTACAAGTCTTCTAGGATAACGAGGACTTCAAGCTGTGATTAAAATGTGGGTATGTAAGGACAAATGATAAGAACCCTGAAATCTGCAGCCAGTTTGGAGAGGCCAGTGTTGGAAAAACATTGTGCTTAGCAATTTAGATACGAGAGAAACAAGAAGGTGAGGAACTGAGGGTATTTAATGGCACTCAAATTGAGCAAAATGGCTGTTCCGTCATTTTTTGGAAGACATGATGAGGATTTTAATGGATTATTCTACATTGTCATGGAAGCTTTATGAAAACATATTTGTCCTTCCAAAGCAGGTATTTCAACAGTGTTTATAGGTAGGCCTTTCTGAGACATGTACTTCACACTGGATTGGCAGGAAACAAAAAAATAATTTATTCTTAGTTCTGTTACTGAAGTCCCATGGGATACCAAGAGATAATTTGGTTGTTTGATAAGAAGATAATAAAGTTTTGTTTACATTACAGTAGTACTAAAAATGCAGAGCTGCACCAAGGTCCTGCCTGTGTTATGTTGAACCACCAGCTCTGTTTGTTCACTGATTGGACTTTGCTGCCCAGCACAGACTCTGTAACTGTTCCTTGTGAAACTTTATTTTAGGGATTGTGAAAATTGCTACTAGAATCAGCTAAATTAAGTCAGGTGTGTGTTGCACTCCTCAAAACTGCTTCCTGCATGTCTGCGCTTCCTTTCTGGGGAGAGCAGCCAAAAATAAGATTGGCTGTACTGTCTGCAACGACCATGCAGTGTGGTTTTCCTGTACTAGTCCTGGTGCTGGATGAGAGCAGGGAAGAGCACACTGAGGTGGCTTTGTGGTGGGCCCAGAAGAGTTTTAAGGGTGGAATTAACCAGTTCCCATGGCTTTATTGGAGTGACAGGCTCTTCTGGGAGTCTCCAAGAGGTCTAGTTCAGCCTTTCCCTCAGTGCTTGTGTGGTTGTGGATTAACACCCTTTGCACATTGTGCAATCCTCCATTGCCTCAGGCCCGAGTGGGGAGGGATCTCTGCACTTCGTGTTACCCACAAAGTAACATCTGGTCCTCGCCAAGAAACACCTGGGCATTTGTTTGAGTCCCTCGCTGGGATCTCGACCAGGAGCAGGTTGGGTTCTGTCGGTGCTCCAGGATTGCATGGGGGTTCAGAATAGTAATTAAAATAATGAGAGGGATATTAAGTAGCAGTGGGGTGCAGGTAGCTCCAGTAAAAGTGAGAGAATCCACAGAAACACTGCATCGACCTTCATGGTAATTCTCCTCCTGCATTCGTGCTCAGCACTGGGCTGTTGCAATGGGACAGTTTTGTTGATGGACTGAGGAAGCCTCTTGTTGGTTTTGTATGTTCTGACACTGAGCTGACAGACCTGCACATTTCTGGTGTTGCTTTCTGAGGAGATTTTATCGTGATCTAAATGGTGAGTTAATTTAAATAACAAAACGCTTTTGCAAGGATAAGGGGGAGAGTCTTCAGTGTGATGGAAAAAGAAGTGTCAGACCTTAAATTCAATCTTTTCAGTGTAGCTCTGAGGCAGAGCAGCACAGGGGGAGGTCAGCACAAGGGGTGGGCCTTGGCCCTGAAGATGTAGAAGTGGAGCATAATTTCTCTCCTTGCAGAGTCTTTCTGCCATGCACAGCAATTATAAAGCAGTTGAAAGTAAGATCAAGAACTCTAAATGTGCACGTGAATTTCTTACTTAAAAAATAGTGTACCTCTCCATTATACACACATCTGTTTCCTGGTAAGGTGCCTGCATGTTGGGAGCTTTTCAGACATTAAAGAAGGCATGGTTGGCATTCCGGGGAGCTTCTCAATCCAGAGCAGACACACTCAGGAGAAGAGGAGGTGATTTTTGCCCTACCTACCCTTAGATGCACAGTGTCAGTGACAGGCCCTTGTAAAGGGTGTCAGAGCAGGGGACAACTGCAGGGGACAGCAGTGCAGGGAGCAGGTGGGTCCATGTCCATCCCTTGGTGCACCTGGATAGGGAACACAGTTCCCAGGAGAGGTTCAGGTTGCTGTTCAGTTCCTTTAAATCAGCCTGGAGGCAGCTCCCTTCAAGTAACGCTTTTGTACACCTGAGTTCCACGTGTAAAACTCTTGCTGTGGGGGAAATAGTTTTTAATAATGCATTTAAGAATTCGTTATGTTAATACAGGTACAGTGAAAGAGTCTGGTGAGAAACATAAGGGATCTGTTGAAATTCCTAACCTGTCAGAAGAAAATGAGGTAGATGATACAGAGGTAGGTGTGAAACACTGGTATGGCTGTATAGGTCCAGAATTCTTAAGTATTAATCAACATACAGGCATCATATTTTGATTTATCCTGTTGTTAAGTGGAATAATTACACATAGTTTATGTCATGCTTTTGTTTATTATACTTGGAATAATAACTTGTTCTGTTCTCGTATTTATCAATGAGGAATGTGGACAATTTGCTTTGCTAATTATTGTGACGATATATTAACTACAAATTTGAGATGAACTCTGTGTGTAGTCTAAAAAAACCCCAAACCAACACAGCAAACCACCCTCCAAACCCCAAGACCTTAAGGAATCCCAGTTTGGTTGGATCGTGGTTGATACTGGGCTTGCACAGCTCCCTCAGCTGAGTAGGAGCAACTCTTGTCTCTACTCGATGAGAGACTGAGTGGAGAAACTGCATTTATTTAAGTCAAAATCCAAGAGGACTTGTTTTTAGCAAAGGCTGATTAACTCAAGAAGATACAGAACTTGAAACTGCAGCTGTCCTCTGAGCATAGTAAACAAAGCCCAGATGCTTTCCTTTGTTGCCAGAATCCAAAAGGCTCAGGGCTGGGGGATCTCTCAGATCCTGTAATTTTTCTGCTTCTAGATCAATGTAAGCAAGAAGAAAGGGGAAGGTGATGTTCTGAAGGACCTGATGAGAACTGAAGGAACCACCAAAGTCAGAGAGGCCCTGAGGGACTACCTGAAAGCACTTAAAACAGGTAAATCAAACAGCACCTTGGGGGTGCTGCTGGGCAGGTGCCTCTCCTGAGCAGCTCGGTCAAATACTGACAAACCTCTGGGTTTGTACTGGGTTTATTTTTAATTGTCACCAGCTGAGATGAAATAAATTGGTCCTGACACTCAAGTTCTTTCTTGCTCTTAAGTGGGGCCGAGTCCAGAAGTTTTTGCAGTAACTGAGGCTGTGCTGTGTCACACAGAGCAGAGAGCCCTGCCAGGGCTCAGCTTGGCCTTTCTAGGATTGGCAAATACCAGCATTTCTCTTGTTTCCTAAATATTTTAGAAAACTGCCTTGCTTGCCTGAACTGCTGCCTTATTTTTGTGTCCTTTTGCTTTAGTTACAAATTAAATTGGTTATTTTCTAGAATTCCTGAAATGCTGTTTTTGTATCTGTTTTTACTCTACAAATACATTCTCTCCATCTTTAAGCTTACCATTATTATTTGAAACTCTTAAGGTTTTTATTATACCAAACTACTACTAAATTTACAAATTTTCACTTGTTCTTTCCTTGAACTAAAGGTGAACCAAATTTTAATTTCCCTTTTCAGTTTTTGAACTGTGGTATTTTTGTGAATTACAGCTTTTCCCACAACCAAGTATGCTCCAAAAATTCCCAAATGCCATTCGTATTTTCTAGGCAAATGTTTGCTCTCAACTGATTTTAATCCTTGTTTCTTTCATTCCTGTGGAACTGTCCCTTTAAAATTAGAAAGGAGCTGTGTGTGTATCTATATATATTTATGATTTGGACTTGATGCATTTGCAACTTGTTGCAGTCAAATTATTATCAGTTACATCTCTGTGATTGCACACCATTTTGTTAAATTATTACCTCTTTTGTTTTGTCAAATGATCTGTCATTTTCCCAAGATGGATCCAGCAATGTTTGGTTTGAGAAATTACCGTGCATGGTTTTTAGGGTATCCAAAGATTTTTTTAACACTGGAAACTCAAAAGGAAGTGGCCTCTGACAGGGATGGCTCACATTCTGTATTTAGTTTTACTGCAGTCTTCTGCCAAACTTTTTTCTTTGGGTATTACTGCTTTTTGATCTGAACATCTGCTGCGCTGTCTGAAGTCTGTGCAGATGTTACTGATTTGGGGTCAGGTAACTTGGAAAAGCTTGTGTTTGGAAGGGAAATTGCTGCTAGGTCTGTTCCTGATGGAAACGTAAGGGTGAAGTGGGGAAACTGGCTTGATTTATGTCCTGTTCAGTGCTCCTGCAGCTCAGTTTCACACTGAAAAGTGCTTTTCTTCCTTCCAGAGTTCACCTTGGGAATGATTCTGCCAACGAAAGCTCCTGCTGGTCAGGAACTGGCCACGGAGCGAAAACCAAGTGGGAACAGCACGCAGGTATCCTGGCTTCAGGTTTTTTCACTGGATTTAGTGACTCCTAATTAATAGCATTGTTAATAGAGAAACACCTTGTATAATTACCATGTATGAACACAGGGGGTTTGAGAATGTGCAGGTGACAACAACAGTCCTGCCCTGCCAGAACTCTTTAAGTGCTAAGATCTCCCACTCCCTCATGTCAATATTTTTTGCTTTGCAGGACTCTGTTACAGCACAGTCTCTGGATATAGTTGGAGTAAAAATTCCAACAGTGAGGATATTTATGAAGGAAGTCTTCAACTCTTCAGCTGATGAACTTTACAGCATCTTCACAAAGAAGGAAGTAAGTGATGCTTTCAGTAGGAATTTTAACTGAATGTGCCTGTTGATCTAGCTGAAGAGTTGTGTAAGTAATGAATTTGTTACAGTCATGGTGTCAAGTACAGATTCCATATTTACCTTTTTGATGAGAGCTTAGTGGGTTGCCTTAGACCTTTTTTTGCCAGTTGTTACCTTAAAATCAGCTGATGAAAGTGAAGCTGCATCTTTCTATGGTTTGGGTGCAGCTCCCTCGTGCTCTCCTTTGCTACTTAGGAAAAGCTTTGCTGTTTGATGTAGGCGTTGTCCAGCAGCCTGCAGGGCTCAGTAGTGGCATTGCTGTTACCCACAGCTTAATTAGATTAATTACTGGAGGTGATGGTAGTGTTGTTTATAGGGTATGAACTACACAATTGCTAATTTTGGGTTTGTGTCCTGCAAAAGAGTCTGGGTTGGTATTGGAGAACTTTAAATTCCAATCCCAGCACTCTGGGAAACAGTGATGGCTTCTGGCAGCTCTTCTGCACCTTCCTAAAGCTGCTATTCCATTTCCCTCATTTCCAAGTCTAGGAACAGCCACTTCTATCCATACCTGTGTGCTGTAGGGGCCAGAGTCCATGCTGGTCTGTGTTTATCATTCCAAGTTCCTCAGCATTTATATTTTCATTCTGTCACCTGCCACTACCCCAGCAATGCTGTATGAAATCAGAAGCCTGATGAGTGTTTGAAGACTTACAGGTTTAGCAGGGTTCAGCTGATTCCTTCAGCAACCCTCCCTTGTCTCCCAGCATGGTCCATTTTTTTTGTTTGTTCTTTGTTAGTTGGTACAGAAGTTTTCCAAGTGCCCAGCTGTGGTCGAAGCAGAGAAAGGAGGCAAACTTCAGATGTTTGAGGGCTGTGTCAGCGGTGAATACACAGAACTGGTAAAAAGCTCCTACTCTGATATTTTAAAAGGGTGGGGGGATGGTGGTGGCTTTTTCTCCCAGCTAAAAAGTAGCGAAAAGTTGGTGACATTTCAGCTTCTTTAATGCACATTTCAGTGCCTCTATTTCAAAGCCAAACAATTCCTCCTGTGTGGTTCTTCTTGCCCATCAAAAGAGCAGGGACTGACTACACGTAATGACCTGCAGGGCGAGGAGAAAACTCAGCACGTTCCTTTTTAACCAGGAGGAGTGAAAAAGCAGGTTTATTTCCCAAATCTATATCCATTTTTTAACTGGAGAAATGATCTTTTACCCTGTCCCAACTGAATGCTTGTGCAAATTGAAGGGAAAACCAGATGATAAGAGCTCAGCTGCATTTCTGAAATGTCCTAAAAACCATTTTCAGAATATCTGAGGGAGTGCCTGACTTGTGTATTGGGCCAGGCTGGGCTGTGTGACACAGTCACTTGGTCACACTTAAACGTTCCTGGGGAAAACAGGGCTTGTCCTCATTTCAAACTCTGCAAGAAAATCAATGTTTTATGTGCAGTAACCATGAGTTCTAATCTTTTCCCATAGCAAAAACAGAACAGTGCAATGCAGCAAGCTGAGAGCTCCATGAAAACAGTTTATTTCAAAAACCACACCCCAGTCTTGGCCTTGTTTACATGCATGTGTCTAATACTCCATCACACAGTGCTCCTCTCCTTGCATTTCAGGGGAGAATTGTAAGGGGAATTATCTCCACTGCTAACAAGGAGAACCTTCTTATCTTCCTCCAGGTCCCAAGCCAAAGAATTGTCTTGAAGTGGCGGTGTAGGAGCTGGCCTGATGGTGAGTCCTTCCAAGGAGCTCTAATGGGAGGGCTCCTTTGCAGGGAAAAGAGTCTTCCCTGAAGGACCAAGGCAGGGAACAAGCTTGGCTGGACACTCCCTTGGTTCGTGTCCTTCGGAGAGCCCAGTGTCCAGAGCAGCTGTGAAAAGAGGCTCAGGCAGAGCAGAGGGGAGATCAGCAACAACAGATGTCATTCTTGAAAATGATTTCCCTGAAATGTGGTCTTTTCTTCCTGCAGAACATTATGCAACAGTTGCCTTGAACTTCCAGAACCTGGCAGCTCAGTCGGAAGTGCAGTTGGAATGCAAAGGGGTTCCTGTCTCCCATGAAGAGGGTACAAGACAATGTTGGAAGCAGCAATATTTTGAAGAAATACATATTTTACTGCAGCAATCTAGAGACAACATGGAATGATAACAGCACTGTAGTTTTGTTAGGGCATTACTTTTTATACTTTGTTAACATTTGGTTTTCTAAAAAAAAAAATAATTTATTTGTGGGAAGAATAAAGACCCACTTCTATGATACTGTACATAGTTTAAGCACTATTTATGGGTTTTTAGGGAATGAGTGGCAAGTCAGACTTTGTATATAAACAGGTTTACTCGGGGAAAGTGATCTCTGTGCTTGGCTGCAACTTCAGAGAGTAATAATGATCCAGCTGCAGTGAGTCCTGCCCTCAGAGGTAGGTGAGCTACACCAGTCAATTGGAAGTACTTCTAGTTCCTTAATATTCAGTGTATCAAGTGGCAAAATTAAATCCATGTAGGAGGAGTTCCCAGCAGAGGGGAAGTGAAAGGGATTACAAAACTGCTGCTCCATTAGATCTTTCAAGAACTGGGGGGTATCATTTACAGCCTCTTGGAATACTTGCTATAGATGCTTTTAACTGCAGACTGTTTTTAAACTGCACTTTTAGGAAAGAGAATTAACAATGTCATGTCATTATTAAGTCTGCATGCACTGTACTCCCTTACTTGACCTCAGTGTGACTTTTATTTAGGAAGAAACAGTAGGTGCTTGCTTTCTGCAGTTCTGTAAAACCTTCCACTGAAATGATTTACAGCCCTCTGCAATGCTGTACCTCAAAGAGAACAACTCCTAGAGAATTGTGACAGGAGCATAGTTAGGGTGAAAGTAAGAAATTGTAATTCCTAATTAATCTGTCTCGAGGAGAGGAAGGATAACGTAGTTCTCAAATGCTTTATAAATGAACTGTACAAATCAAATATGCAATTTGAAACAAATTGACCACACTAGGGCAGGCTGCCTTTGGAAAACGTGCTTGGCTCAATAAAATGTGACTTTACCTCAAGTTGACTTTCTCCATAAACTGATACTGCCACACTAAAGTTTCTTAGCAGTTAAATCCTAGGTTTTATTTTTTACAGAATGCCAACAAATGGCAACCTTACCACCCAGAAAACTTCATCAGAGGATACAGATGTGCTGCTCCTTGCTACAGGCCCGGTTTTCTCTGAAAAGTTTGCAGTGATATATTCATGCCCTTGAACTGAGGTGAGGCTTGTGGCAGGAACAAGAACAAACACCCCATAGTGACAGGAGAGGCGCAGAGCAGTTACTGGGTGTTGCACTGCTGGTGGTTTCAGTGTCCAGATTGTGGGTGGGGAACAACCCCTTGAGTAATGTAATATTTCAGCATCTCTTTCTGAATGCTCAAAATTTGGTTACCTTTTTTGCTCAATATTCAAGGGAAAAAAGCCTGATGTTTTGAATACAAAAAAGATTTAGGGAGTGACACAAGGGCAATCTTTTAAATTTAGGTCTAAGACAGATCAGGCTTCAGCAGCTTTAGGTGGAGATGATCAAAGGGATTTTTGTGACAATTTGGTATCTAAGTGATTCCAAATTCCTTCAAATAGTGAAACTACATCCCTGTACTTTTCTCTGAAAAATGTTCCTCAGCCATTTTCCCTCCCGCCTGAATTCCCCATCCATCTCAGGGTCACAGGCAGGTTAGCTCCTCTGAATTTGTCTCCTCCCCGCTGCTAGAAAGGACCAGTGGCTGATCATGGTGTTAAAAAAGACAGGACTGACCTGTGCTTCCAGGGTCGTCCCGCCTGCTCCAGGTGTGTGGCTGCCAAAACCTCTGGAAAACTCCACGACTGTGCAAGGAGGAATAGCCCCAAGACCCTTGTTTCTTCTCTAGGGAAGGCTGGGAGCTGGGAATGACACATCCTCCTCCTCACTGTTCTTCCTGTCCCCCTGTGCCTGCAAAGCTGGAAGTCTGGGAATAGGTCCAAGCTCTCTGGAGTCAAACCCATGAAGTTCCTGCCTTACCTTGCATTGCTTGGATTAAGGAATGGGCAGAGAGCTTCACACCGAGAGACAGACTGTCCTTGCAGGCAGGAAAAGAAGACATTTTTCCTCTACTTCACCAGCATTCCTGCACTCTTCCCATCACCCCTGTGTGTGCTGGAACGTGGCTGACATTGGCATTGTACTGCCGACCTGAAAGTTGGATTGCTGCACACAGTTACCTTGGAATTGAGAAAAATCCAAGAGAAAAGTTCAGTTAACTTACAGCAGGAGCACTTCCAGCACTGTCAGCCAGCCTGAGGTAAAGGGGCAACCCAATTTATTCTAAAATTGGTGCTAAAATTCCTTAGAGACTAAAAAGTAAAAACATTAAATGACTGGTTAGCTGAGAAAGCCAAGAGGAAGAGTAATTCAATGGGAAAGGCACAATTTGTAAGATGATGGCCAGAAATAATTTCAGATCTCAACAGTCAGGAGTGCCAGAGGAGAGGCTGACTATGCACAGGGAAGGTATTTTAAAAGCTTAATGCTGAAGGGGCTAAAGGGGGCATGGAACTTCCAGGAGGAAATAATAATGAAATGAGAGGTGGGATAAAGCCTGGAAGAAAAGCAAAGCTTTAAAAGACTGAGGAAGCCAATTAAAGATTAATGGGTTTAGGGTTAAAGGGCTTTAAAGGCCAGGGATAAGGAAACATTCCTGAAGGCAAAGAAATACAAACCAGAAAACTCATTGAAAGTGAGAGACAGGGAATAGTAAGGAAGAAATAATGACTTGCAGAGCCTGTAAAGTGGTGGAGACAGAGGACAAACATCTGGAACCAGGCTCTGGCAAAGCAGACATTTTTGCAGGTACTGCTTGCTTTTTTGTTAAAAAACCCCTCAGTACTGGGAAAAAGTGCTCAGTAAAAAATGTAGGAATTCTCAAGGGGAAAATGAGAAGCTAATGTAGAGCAGGAAGAGCAATGATGCTTCTGGTAATCCTGACGTGATTCATGGTGCAGTATTTGTGCATCCTTTATGAAATAATCACTAAGTACTGTTTACAGTTGGTCTACTTCAAAATGAGCTTCAAAAAACCACCCCAAGGGCCAGAACGACCCTCGTGAGTAACAACTCTGGTGTGGCCCCATCCTCTGGGAGAGGCTAAAGAGCATCAAGCTGGAAACTGCAGTCAGCCAGCATCCCAACAATCAGCTGCACAGTTTTAATAAGGGTAACTAATTAACAAACTACTCACCAAAGGGTTTCAAGGGATACTGCATCCCAGTTTCTGATCCACAGGTGAAAGCCTTCCTGAAGACAGCCTGACCCAACACCAGATCAGTCTTGGCAGCCTAGACAGAGGAATGCTGCTTGTAGAAGTTTTGACCAGAGGCTGTTGATGATTTGTCTGCAGTTACATCTGTGAAGCAGCTGATCAGAAAGGGTGAGAAAATTATTCCTAAAGAGAGCAAAACCAGAATTACTTCATGTCTGAACAATGAGGAGACCAACTTTTAAGCACTTACCAATGTCAACAGTGTCTGTAAATGCAGGAGTACAAGTGCTAAATAAAGAGGAATATCAATGTGAACTTTAAAGACAAATTAATTACAGGAGGTTAAAACCAATGAGAGTAAATTCAAAGGGAGAAAGAGCATCACACAATAGAATCAAGGTGAGGCAAGTGATGCAAAACTGCACTAAATGGTTGACGGAATGAAAGAATTTTGAAGAAAGAAGACCTAGGTAGATGAATAATGAAGACAATAGAAAAATGAGCTAAAAGCAACTGGAAAATGAAGCTGAAAATGGAGTTTAATCAGTTATTATAAACAGTAGCACTGACAGTCCAAAAGGTCACACAGAAATTGATACTGCTCAGAAAGAACAGGAGGAAATGTGAAAGATGATAAAGTCATTCCAGCATTTCAGGCATGCAGAAGCTGTCAAAATGAGGGAGCACAGCAAGGTGGAGCAGAGGGGAAAAAGGAAGTCTGCAACTGGTGCAGAGAAAAATGATGTAACAGAGGTTAAAATTAGGGAAATGAGACGTCAAGTTCCACTGGCTTCTGCCAGCACTTCACATTCCAACACCGTCCACTCTGCACTGTGTGGCTGAACATTTGTGCACAGCAAACAGACCAGCACCAAGATTTAACATCAATTCTGAACATCTGACCATCATTTCTGCTGCTTTTTCACTGACGAAGTTCTTGGCTGAGAAATCCAAAGACTGAAGCAACATATTATAAACAAATGAAAAATCATCACAATCAGTTTAATGAAGTGCACAGAATAGCAATTGATCATGTCAATAAAAATAAAACAATTAATTTTACATCAAGTGTGCTTTATTTCCTCCACAGGTATTCTGTTAAATAAAGCACCATATATATACTGCCAGGCCACAGCTAAAGAGGATTCTTTACAGAATCAAATTTCTTGTGGTTGTTTAGTATACAAGTAAACTTAATTTTGATAATAAGAACCACAGCGATCTGAGGCAATCTGCCTCGATTATAAGGTACAAAACTGGCACAGAGGACACCATATTATACACAGTAAAAATGCCATAAGTTTAAATTACATCATCCAGGGCCACGAGGCCCTGTCTCCCAGACAGCCATATTAAATGAAAGCCACTACAGTGAACTCTTAATTACATAAAACGTAGCCATTATCTGATTGCCCTTTAAGAAAGTGTACGGTAGATGCAAAATAAGATTTTAAAAAAAAAAAAAAAAATCTTGAGTTCTGCCTGACCAAGAATTAAGCATATAAATCTATCTTGCCATTCAAGCAGAGAGCACTGGACAAACTGAAGCACAAAACAGAAATAAGCAAAACTTATACAAACAGCATTTTTGGGGGGGAAGAAGGACTTTAAAAAAAAAAAAAAAAAAAAAAAAGACTTAAAAGCAGACATGCTCCATCTAATGTCAAGAAGCAGCTTGGTTTCCTTTCCCGGATATCCGTGTGACCACGTGAATCGTAGACTCAATGGTCCTGCAAAGGATGTCTAAAATGTCATGCTGCTGCATGTGACTAAAAAGTCCTCTGGAATGGCCACAACTGATTGATAAATTAGTTTCGGGGTCCTGGGATGGTAAGGCTTGGCCATCGCAGCTCCTCAAGTCTGCGAGGTCAGATAAAACCGCTGAAATCGACGTGGAAGGAAACTCCGAGTCCTCCTCGGCTCCCATGGAATCCTTGGAAGTCTGCAGGTCTTTGAATTCTTTGCATTCTTCAAATTTACCGTTTCCCGGCTGCTCTTCCATGTGCTGCGACCGCGTGGCCAACATTATGTCTTCAGAAAACGAAGAGGGAACTTCCATCCTGTACTCTTTGACAGAACTGTTCTCGGGGGAGGGAGGGTCTTGCTCCGTGCCCGGATCGATGATGGAGGAGTCCCGCGTCTCGTTGTCCGAGGTGCTGGTCGGGGTCAGCGCCTCGCGGGGCTCAGCTTTGATGTCGCTGAGGCAGCTGTCCACCGTGTGCTCCTCGTCACTGCTCACCCGCCGCCTCTTCACCGGAGTAGCTCCTTCATCGTCTGCAAGGACACGGAAACTCACTTAGGGAACAGGCCTTTCACATTCCCACGCTTTCCCACGTTAAGAAGTATTTCCTTACAGAGAATTCATGCAATTCATGAAGTTTAGCTCCATACTAAAATATTTCTGGAGTAGCACTGGGCATTGACCCACCCTGCAGGGATAAAGTAACCTACGACCGTAATTTACACAAATTTGTAAAACCGCCATTAGAGTGACACCAAACCTTTAGTTTTTCTTTCTTTGGCTTCTTGCTCTTGTAATGAGTTCCTCTGTTGTTGACAAGCTCTACACTTGTTTAAAAGCTCTTGTAAAGTTGGAATCAGGGCTGAGTTGAGCTGTTTGGGGGTGTGCACTGAAAGCAGCAAGGCAAGTGCTCGGAGGTCCTGCAAACAGAGAAGCAAATGACTTTAAGCCTTATTTTAAACTGGTGCTGGATTAATCCTGCACACAGAGATCTGTGCAGTAAGGGGGTGCTTCAGCGTGTTCTGAACAGCCAGAAGATGCCATTCTAGATGTACTTACACTACTGAAACTCCCCACTGACCTTACCACAGATCTGTCCTGGAGGTGACACAAAACCTTGCCGGGTTAGAATGTTCCTACCATGAATGCTCCTGCAGCTTGCATTACTTTGCTCCTCACAGTCAGGTTAATATTCCCAGCTTCCCATGCCCTCAGCAGGAGCCCAGCTGAGGCACAGAGCGCCTGACACCTGGCACAGGGCACTGGTGAGTGGCTGTAAGAAATAAGCTCCCTCCTGAATGATGCTGGTGTGTGTTAGGAAAGACTCACCCCATTTAACGTAGAGCTTGCTTTGGAAATTTCGACTCTCTGGTTGCTGAAGTCAGATTCTAGGCTTTGATACTGGTTTATTAGATTTGTAATTAGAGTGTTGATTAAGTTGGCACAGTTTGCTTCAGAAAACACCTGCCCCTGCACCTGTGAAAAGAAAGCATTTTTTAGAAACCACAAAAAATTGGAACTGTGAAAACAGCATCCCAAAATGAAACGGCATTCCTTGGAACAATAATTATTGCTAAAAGACCACATACCTTGAGAAGAAAATGGGTCAGAAAGGTGTAAACGATGTTGTTGTTCAGAAAGGTCCTTTCATCCATCAGAATACATTTTATATATTCTGCAAAAACTGGATCTTCACAGAGGAGCTTTACACAATTCTTGGACATTGCAGACTGGCAAAGAGAGAGAGAGAAGATGGCAAAGTCATCACCGGAAATGCAGGCCAGGCCCACTGAGAAATAGTTCAGGTCTACCAGGTGTCAGTAAACTGTACAAATCAATTACTGCCAATTCCTATTTCCCATTTTCCTATGAAGCTCCTTCCCCACAAGGCCAGTTTGTCCCCATCAGTGTGGACAGGAAGGGACGGAGCCTCCTCATCTGTGAGCCAGCCACAGGGTCCTCTTGCAGAGGTGCAAAGGCCCCTCAGCAATGATACCCAGACCTTGACATCTCTCAATTTTTCCTTCATCATCCCACTGTTTGTGCTACATAAAAAGCTGGAATTTCAGAGGCAGGATGAGGTGCTTTCTGCACACCCACCTTCCCACCAGTGTTATTGTTGGGAGCTGCTGTGTTAAACTTTTGCAGGGTGTACTGGGAGCAAATACAATTTACCAGCTTTTTATATTTGATTTATCAGGTTCTATCAGATGGCAGCAACATAAGCAGAGGTATTTTATTATTCTTATTACACACTACCCACTAGTTACAATCTGTGGGTCCACCTCTGTTCCACATCCATTGTATTTGGCCTGTATTTCCATTCTGTTGGTTCTCAAACTGACTCTTACCTGAGTCTGGCAAAGCTCAGTCCAGAGTTTGGGGAATAGCGCAAGGTGAAGTGGCAAACCTTCATAAGCAACCAGGACACCTGCAATTGTATGAGGAAAGAGGTCAGTGGGGGAGAACTTCGTGGGAGAGAGGGAAATTCCTCAGAAGAAGTGCCGAGGTGAGTATAATTTTATAGGATCCCATTCCAAGCAATTTTTATGATCAGAAAGCTGTAGTGTCTGTGAGGTTTTTACAGTCCATTTAATAAATAAATACGTTACAACTGAAGAGTGAACTAACAGTGAGCAAATGGGTGATTCAGGGGATAAAAGAACATTCTGCCACTGCTCTTTGGACAAGATTATTGATGTGACACTGAGGTCTGTGCACAGAGGAACTCACCCAGGGGTTTGTGTGGGAAGACAAAAATTGAAACACTGTCAATAAACTGCCATTCATGAGATGCTGAGGATTCAGGATCTGATCCAAAGCCATTTAAACTGCCAACCAGCCAAAAAATAGCCTTAGTGAGCCCTGCATGAAACTCTAAACGCACAGTAAGACTCAATCTTCCACGGTTACCTCAGCTCCTTTCTGAACAGGCCCATAACGTGCCAGTCATGTGGGTAACGCTGCACTCTCTTATACACAGATAACAAAAACGTCCAAACACAGCAAGTTTCACAAGCTCTTAAAAATTCTGAATATAAAACTCCGTGGAGAAGCACTCAAAGTTACCACAGGAAAAAAACCCCTTCGGCTGTTTCACCTCATACTTACTCATTTTAACTAAAGTTTCAGTAAACTTTTCACAGTTGATTGCAACTCGACACAGGAGGTGGATGAACTGGTGGTAGGAGAAGAAATAGTCCAGCAGCATCCGGTCGTAAACATCATCTTTGCCCTGAAGATTTAAGAGAGCCTCATTTAAACTCCAGAAGCGACAGGACAGCTCCCACATTCCCTCAGCATCTCCCTTCATGGTACTGCACTTCCTGCCCTACAATGTTTCATCCTGTACTACAGGAAAACAGTGGGAATGTCCAGGTGCCTCCTCAACCAGCCCTTGGCAAGCGCCAGGGTGTGATGGGAGGAGGGATGGCAAATGCAATTCCCTGCCAGTAACATCTTTTATTGGAGGATTCTGAACCAACATGGAGAAGGTGCAAAGCTGTGCAAATACCACATCTCGAAGAGAACAAGAAAGGAATGCAGTACCTTTAGATCACATAGAGACACCTAAATATATATATATATGTATATGTACACACTACTGCTTTTTAAAGCATAATTTGTCAGTTATGATCTGTAGAAATCAGAATTTCTGAGACTGAGCTCCAGGGCAAAATTTTCAGCAATGTCTCAAACCCAATGATAAATATATGTCAGTATTTTAATATATTTTGGGCGTACATAAGCTTAAAATGGCATCAGCTTCTATAGAGCAGAGAGCCAAGAGGAAACCTCAAAAACTCAAGCAAACAAATGCAAACTTATACAAAGCAACTGTATGAAAAACAAGCATGCAAACCACAGGGAAAAGTGACTGTGAATGTGGTTACAGAGGCTTAAAAATCTGCTTCCTAAAGTATTAGGAATTCCATATAAAGGGTAAAATAGCGTGTCATGTAATATGACGACTTTTTAAGTTCAAATATTTACATTAAGCAGTATCACATCTGTTACCTCTGGACACATGATGGGAAAACCCTCTACAGATAGTTTCTGGCTCTCTAACGTGTTTTCAAACACTGGGCTTACACAGTCAATTTGATGGTGCACAAATAGACACAGCATCATTCTGAAAGCTTTAAAAAAGAAGGGTTACTTACCCTACAGTAACCGTGCTTCTTCGAAATGTGTTGCCCACACAGATTCCCATCTACGTGCACATAGGCCCCATGTGCAGGAGATTGGATTCTTTCTGAATAGCTGTGTCCACTGGGGCTGTGCCTGCACCCAGTGTGTCCTTGCGACCACTGTACCTGAGGGCACAAGGGGTATGGCGGCTTCAACCACCACTCAATTCCTTCACCCGTAAGAATCCCCTAGGACAGGACTCGGAATTAGCACAGCAGGAGGAGCACAGAATCTGTGTGGACAAAGCATCTTGAAGAACCACAGTTACTGGACAGCAAGTAACCAGTTCTCCTGCTTCAAATGATTGTCCATACATATTCCTTTTTGGGTGGGATTCACCTGACCTGACTTTAGCTATCTAAAATGTAGTCACTGGTGTTCCCTGCAGTCAGTGGAGAGGGAGACTGAGTCACCTCATCCAGACTCAGGTGCCTGGGACAGGAAGGAGGGGAACTCTTTATCTCCTTCCCAGGAGACTTTATGGGCACGAGCCCCAGGAAGAGCTGGATGCTGACCTTTTAGATAGGCAAAGTGACGTGAGCTGAATCCCACCGTTGCTGCAGCTGTAACAACGGGACGTGGCAAGTCACTGTGAAGTAGCCCCACCAAAGCTGGCATCCCATCAGGAAGCCCACAGAAGGGAAAATGGGAAGTGAAAGACTTACAGCCCTATATGACATTTCAGGCACCGAATTTTACCCAAACAAATAGGAGATTATGCCTCAGTCCCAGCTGAATGGGCTCTAATGGAACCTGCAGGATCTACTTGGCTGTCTGGCAATAAACCTTAACAAAGTGTGAAACCCATCTGGACAATCCCTGGGTGGTGCCTCAATTTCCTTTATAAATGCCACAGACAGATGGGAAAATTACCGGAATGTGTGCTATGGGGTTTTTTCCCTAATACAAGGCCCAAACCCTTATTGTGTCTGGCATATGAAGCTGTGTATCACCAAGGGCAGGGAAATGGTGCTTCTGGAGTGCACATCTAGAATGGAGTATATGAGGACAACACATCTTGAAGAAGAATTATGCTTTGTTTACAAAGAGAAGGCAAATGCATTGAGCTACTGGATTCTTAGAATACTTTTGTAAGAATGGGAAAACAAGAGAGAAAGAATTCTTGGTAGGACCACCCGCTGACGTACCTTGCTGGCTTCCACCATGGTGGGCAAGAGGCACATGTTGAGTTCAGGACGCGGAGGACGGATATTGCTTTTCCCCCCTATTAATTTCAAATTTTCACGACATGGAAAATAAGGTCCAAGAGACACTGTAGTGTAAGTTCGGATAAAATAGGGATATATTAAAAAGGTCAATATTTGACATCAGCAAGGAACACGATAGAGTAATAATAGCGTAAGAGAACTTCAAAATACAATCACTGAAATACCTACTTGGGATATTACTGTGGTGGTATGTACAATGATTGTGCTGTAGAAATGGAACCAGAGTATGTAGGAAATCATGAGGACTTAAAAGTACAAGCTCCTTGAGGACATCTACAAACAAAAAGTTGTTTTTGCTATTACAAATTGTTATTTCTTAACAGCAAACAGTTCAACTTCAGGCTCATGCATTTGCAAACTGTTTTGTATCCCTTTTGCTGCAGCTTTGCTGTGAGCAACACCTCAGTGACACCCCTGAATCCGTCCCGATTCCCTTCACCTCTGCCACTGGGAGAAATCCTGCTCAGTGCTACAGCAACCACCAGGGAGGGGCCAGCTTGGAGAAAGGACAACTTTAATAAAATTACCCTCTTTGCTGCTTCTTTGACAGAGCAGGTTTGATGCCTGGAAAATGTCAACCAGCACTGGTCAGGAGGACAGTGAGAAAATACTCAAAATAGGGGGAAATGCACATAAATCACACACAAAAAGGTAATTTGGACACAGTTTTAGGCCTTTATCCGCCATCCATTAAATAATATTAAAAAAACCTAAACTAGAAAAAGCCCGTATCTTTCTGAAATAGCTCTTCTGCTAATTCAAAAGAGACATTTGTACATAATATCCGTGTCTACACTTAAAAAGCAAATCCATTCCATTCCATTCCACAACCTATTTAAGCTTTAATTCCACTATTACACCTTACAGCAATGGACCATAAAAAGTAACACAAAAAGCTGTTTCTCAGAGTAACTCCGTCACCACGCTCCCTTCTGAGGGGAGCATTAGTTCATGCTTGAATTTTAATGTAACATTTGGGATTTGATTCTACATTCTGAACTGAGGAGTTATTCCCTCGGTCATGCCCCCTATCAGGTGGTCTCACAAAGTGACAGCTGACTTTTTGTGCCCACAGTCTGTGTGCCTTAATTGAATACAGCAACGTTCAATTAAACGTGACAAAAGCAAGATTCTTTGGAATAAGAACGTCAGTACTGACACACTGACAATATTCTAGCAGCAAACCCAACCTCCAGAGTTTCTAGCAGAGCACGTGCAGTTGCCTAAGTGGCATTTCCATCTCACAGCAGGTCCCTGTGCAGGACAGGTCCTGCATGCTCAGGACTTACCAATGCAGGCGTTTCTAAGCTCGGGAGGACTGTAGGAATTGAGCAGAGTTAAGAGCTTATGGGCAAATTCAATCCGTTCCTGCCACTGAATGAGAGCTTGCTTCACATCTGCAAAGGCAAACATCCCAGGAGGCTGCTTAGCTCATTGCTCCACACTTGGTTAAATAAAGCACAGAATTTTAGTGCTGAAGGATCTCTTTTTCCTCTGCCATGATCTTAGTCCATCTAGACATTCGTTAAATCTCACTGGTCTACTGCTATTCAATTTATGGAATCCAGCTTCATATTAAGTCAAATAATTTAATAACAGTTTAACATCTATTAATAGCCATATATCCTACTGCACAGCAAGTTTTTAAACACAGTTAACAAGCAAGACAAAAATACTAGAGTTTGGGTGAGGAAAATTAATTAACACACAATAATCCTTCAAGAGTTATAATCCAACCTTTTCTTTGCAGATATGGACGTGTGGACTTCAGAACCGAAAGGAAAATGGACAGAAGCTCTACCAGGTCTCCAGTCACATGGCAAGCTGTGGCCTCGTGGTACATCATGTGCAACGTGTTAAAGGACTGTCAGGAAACAAAAAAGCCAAAACTTTATGTTGCCAAATTAATGTACTTGTTAGTGTTCCTCTTTTTATCCTGCAGATATATTTACATGTATTTTATGCTCAAAAAAACCATACGGTGTTGGATATAATCACAAAGTTCTTCATTTGTTTTCAGGATAAAAGCTTTTGTGTTAGCAGCTCAAAATAATTACGAAGTTTTCACACCTTTATCTAAACCCAATGAACGAAGTGTAATTTGAGACAGTACTTTTAGGTACCTGTAATCCCAAACTTTCTCTGCCAGCAGACAAAGTCATACAAGAGGTGCACAAAGACAGACACAGATATATGGATTTTGGGGGGGAAAAAGTTAATATTAAGATAGATGCCAGTCATTTTTCAAAATGCTGGTGAAGGACATATGGTTGTACATCAGGTGAATTACTTCTCCTTTCATACCTTCTGGGCATCTGTGATTTATAGAAATATTGGGAAGGAAAAGCAACTCATTTCCGAACTGCGAAAATTCTAGCACAAGATGTAAGAAAAGATATTTAATCTGGTGGGGTATTTGAAAGATAAAGAAACAATAGCCTCATTCCCTAGAATGTAAAACCTTGCCACGCCCTTTTGGTATTAGAGTGAAAATAAAAGGCACACAATCACCCCTAAGTGGAAAACTTTTGTGGGTGTGACAACTCCTTACTGCAGTTATTTGTCACCAGGCCAAACACTTCCAGCCAAAAAGTGAAAATGTAAGGCCAGGTAATGTCAAACTGTAAAGTAACGTTAGTTTTACTGAATTTCTAGCAATGTTTTAGAAGGATAAATTCATTTTATAGTCCACACTCTTTGTAAACTTAATTACCTATTGTTAGTATGGATGAGGGTTAACTAGCTGTTACACAAGTTCTTTTTAGACATCTCTGTATATGTGTCTTAGTCTATTTATGTTTCAATTATGGATAACCTTATAGCTCAGTTCCTGACTTTTTACACCTAGTTTAGTGGATGTAGGCATTTTAACAGCAAAGAGGAACAGATATTTTGGACTAATTAACAACAGTTAATTCATCCACAGTCTTATATTTAAACAAGCTCCTGAAAACTCAATTTTCAAATAGCACTGCACTGTTTCTGTAGTTCCAGCTCCTTCTACCACACCTTTCCTCAGAAAACACAAACTAGTGATATAAAAAGAGTTAAGAGAATTTTTTATATAAACCATATAAAAATGGGACTGGCATCAACCTCAAAGCATCATCCAGTCCACCCACGTGCCTAAAGGCAGACTAAATATCCCTGACAGATGTTTGCTCAGAGTCCTGATGACTTCCAGTTGTGCTGGCTGACCCCTCCTGCAGCAACCCATTCCAAAATCCCATTTTCTGTACAGCCCCAACTACCTCTGAGCCACTTATCTTGGATTTTACCAGTTTCACCTCTCTCCTGAATACACCATTCTAAAAATGCCAAGAAAGAACAGAATCATATTTTCCTGCTTTCTCCAACACATCCAGATTTTTGTTCTTGTTCTCCAAGGGATACTTTCCCATGGTGCATTGCCAGTGCTGTTAATAAACACAATCTCATCCGTCACCTCAATAATGGAAGTGCTGAATGGAATCCAGGATATTGCACTCATCAGGACATGTGGATCTGTAGAGTGAAACTGCTGGGGGCAGGGGCTCCACATTCCAACTGTATCCATTCCAGAGGTACATTACTTTTTTTCTTTTCCTTTCTGTTTTGAACTAACTGGTTTGGTCTCATGGACCAAACACCCATTTACAACTTGAAGACACCAAATGTGCTCCAGAAATGCGTTTTAGGTTTAGTTTCATCAGGAAGAATTCGAGTTTTTGTGTTCTCAGACCACTCCTTGCAAACAAAAGCACAACAGGTGGGAAAGAAAGGGAGAACTGCGTCAGGAGGGTCTCAAAGAAGGGTCAGAAATGTTAACCACAACTGCAGCTGAGCATTCTTTAAGGTATTTCTGGTTTTCAACCTGTTCCCTTAACATGTTTTAAATAATAACAATTGTGTGACTGTGCTCAGCTGTTCATTCCCAATTATCTGTAACAAAGGGAATGACACCAAAAAAGCATAAATTTATTCCTCTCAAACATAATCTGTTGGGGGTTTTCCCTCTGTCCTGAGAAACAGGCAGTTTCCTCATCTTTTTTTCATACTAAAAAAATCTTATTAAAGATGACAGGGGAACTACCAAGGTGAGATGTTTGTTATAATTAAATAACAAAGTACTCACCTCAGTCATCAGAATCAATCCTCTATTGAACACAACAAGAAGTCTGTCTTCATCAGATTCCAATAATATTCTGAAGGCACTAGGAAAAAATTCCAAACATTGAGAACTCTGAAAATTGCATCCCAAGCTTAAAATTCTTATGCTCATACTGTTATTTTGGAAAATAATCACAAGAGAACAAAGAAACCCCAAAAGAACATAATTCTTCTCATCATCACTCTCCCTACTTTTTAATTTAAAAATGCCAACTTCCTTTATGATATGGAAAGTAATTTATAAATAACCTTTACAGAAATATTTGCCATATAACCCCTGCAAAAACGTGGAAATCCATGTTCTTTAGAAGACAGAAGTTTATGCTTCTTAAATGATGTATTTCAATACATTCAGTCAAGCATATGTTTGGCCTTTTCAATGTCTGAAAACAATTTTATCAGGCTATTTTATGCTTACAGCAGAATAGAAAAGAAAGGATTATGCTAATGAATGGTTTCTCTCAACATAAGGATTATTCCAGAGCATCTGGGCCAAGGTGGCTGTGCTCTGTGACAGGTTTGAGTGCACGTAACCCCTCCAGGTAACACAGTTTGTCCTTTTCAGGAGGGTTTCAGTGCATCAATAGTTCCATTTAAAACCCCAGACCTGACCTACATACTCAGGCAATTTACAGTTATACTGGAATGCCCAAGCAGCAGTTTCAGATGTACTCACTAAGACTAGAAATGAAAAACTCTTTGAAGACACGATACAATTAAACTGCCCCACGGGCACAATTTCTACATCACATTTCTGCTCCGAAGTAACAGCTGTCAACAACAGCAGCTGAAACTACAGCTTTGCCCATCCAGATTAACGGGGGAGGCTGAGGATGGGATGTCAGCTGAGATGCTGCATGAGCACAGGGCTGTACCTTATCAGGGTTGTCCAACAAGACCGTCCGTCCAAGCAGCGCAGGTAACAGCTTATTGTTGTTTTCTTAAATTGCTTTATGTCTTCTATCTCTTCCTCTCTCATATCTGGCCTCTGAGCTACAAACAGCTGCATGAGGTTAAATAGCTCTTCTACTGCCTAAAACACACAGAAACACTTGGTTAGAGTCAGCTCTCTCAGTATGTTATGGTTTAGATCTTATTTTAAAGTTACAAAATTAGATGGTTTGATGCTTCCTAAGAGCACAGCTCACTGCCACATATATATGTACATCTCTGTATGTACAAAGGAATCTGAAATCCCCATCCCTGGGACCAAACAGTCCACCACCCCTGAGGACCAAGCACAGTTGCTGCAGTCCCATATGCCTGGGAAACACTAAACACAGTGGAGTGACTCGGGTCCCTTGCAAGACAAACAAACTTCTGAGAGGAGATGCCAACAATGAGAGCAACAGGACTGTCAAGAGCATAGAATTTCTCTGTGAGCTGAGCAAGGCAGAAGTTCAACATGGAAGACTCCATGCATCCTCCTCCTCTCCATAGTGATGCAAAGTTTTGTATTCCTTCTGTCCCTGCACACCCCTAAAGGAATCCAAAGCAGTATTTCAGTGCATGATCATGCAAAACCAAGTCCTTTGTCTCTTCAGGCCTTTGTAAGCCTCTTGTTTGACCATTACACATGGCCTACTTTAACTAGCACCTACTCTCTACTGCAGGTGTCACCGTGTTGTAGTGACAGCACAACTCCCAGTGTTTTGCCAAAGGAATGTGGGTATTCCCAAGGTGAACAGCAGGCTATCCCCCGTTGGAATGCCATAGGCTAAACTGGCCCTATTCCAGAAACTGAAAGAAGCAACTGGGAATTCCTCAAACTTTGTGTGTTAGAATGCAACTCCCCTTCTAGGGACCACCATTAAAGGTGTTTCTTATGGCTAGGCTGGCATATGGAATACTGAACAGTGGAAACATCGGTGTCTGCTCCCAGAAAACAACAACTGCTCTCCAGCTGCTACACAGGAAGGAAAACCCAAACCAATCTCCCACAAAGCAGAGTCAGTGGATCTAAGCACATTAATTACTTACACCAGGAAATCCAAACTCAATACTTTCGCCACCGGATACGTTACGTTACAAGAGACACTGGGTAAGAGGGGAAACAAGACCAGCGGAACGGTGTATTTTGGTGTTGGCCACTTACTCCTGGGTACTGACTGGCGTGAGGGGTGAGGTTCTTGAAGGCCCACTGGATGTTCTGGTGAGAAGCCAGCTGCCTGGTGAAGGCAGGGGACTGCTCGCAGCACAGGCGCAGGATGCCGTAGTAGGCGGGCAGCATCCCGCGGTTGAAGAGCACCACATCCTGGTCGTCGTGGTCCGCGAGGATGTAATTGAAGGCAATGTTCTTGGTCACCACGGGGTTCTGCACGATAAGGCGCACGTTCTCGGGGCACTCCACGCACACGTTGTACCAGAAGGACAGCAGAGCCTGCTTGTTGTGGTTGGTGGCGATCGCCGGCTCCGAGAGCTTCGGCTGGAAAAGGTTCCACAAGTCCATGAAGTAGGTGGAGAACATGAGCTTCTCGGTTTTGGAGATCAAACAGTACGTCATGAAGCTGAAGTAGGGCACCAGTTTGGTGGTGCCGTGAACAGCAGCGTCCACGTAGAGCTTGGCTCGTGACAGGAGGCCAAGGAGAACGTTGTAGACCTGGTGAAGCACTACTGTGGTGTCTGGGCTGAGGGGCAGGTCACGTGTGGGGATGTGCAAGGAGCGGGTCGATCGGAACATCTGACGGAAGGAATTGCTTGGAATAAGCGACACCAAGAGATAGGCTGCAGCTTCAAATAAAAACAAATTTGTTACACCTTTGACAGTGACATACCTGCTTAACAGCCATGTAAACAGCAATTAAATTGCACTCTATGTTCCATTTACAGGTTTCTGAGCATTTTACAGAATCTGGTACTACTAAATTCACACTAGAGATGAAAAAAATCTGAGGGGGTAAGAGGAGTACAAAGCATGTTAGAAGTGGTGCTGAGATGTGCTTTCAGGCCTCTTCACCCTACACACCTGTCTGCTGCCTGGTTCTCCCTGTGCTTACACAACACATCCCATCACAGAATGTGATCCCAGATCCCATTACACAATTAATCCTAGATATTTTCCATGACTGAGCTGTCTACTGCTTGAGCAAGACATCATTACCTCCTCAGAGATGTTTACAACTGGAGCCTGCTGCAAAGCTGTACCTCCAGTTTCCACATCTCAGCCACAGCAAATGTACTGAAGTTCAGTGGCCTGTACTGGAATCTCTTTTGCAAAAAAACTGAGACATGGGAAGCCTAAAAATGTGCTCTGGCAACCTGACAAAAACTAGAGAGCCAGGACACCCTGGAATTCAGGAGAAGGCATAGGTGGCTTCTCCTTGATCCACAAGTTCAATGCACTCAGTTGAAGATTAATGAGAAAGAACAACCTGTACTACTCCTTCCTAGAGTACAGCTATGTGATTCACACTATGGAAAGCCTCCTGGATTACCTCTTTTTCTTCTTTAGGTTTTCCTGGACCTTGCAGATTAACCACATAAGATAAAGAATCTACCAATATATCATTCAAGTTACCAAATGAAAACATAGTTTTCATCAAAACTGGAAACACATCTGGATGAGGCACCACACTTGTACTAAGATTTTAAAAACCATAAATTCTAAAACAACTGGAAAATGAAGAAAAGACAAACACAGGAGCATGTAACTTGCTCCAACAGGTGAATAATTTCCTTCAATTCAAATTCACTTACAAGTTCTCACTCGAGGGTAGTTGTGTGCCAGGAGAAAACGTTCAACCCAGTTTTCCATGTTTTGCAGCACCCAGCTGTGAGCGAGCTTGTTCCGAGGTGTTTGCACAGCCAGCCAGTCCAGGCACTGAGATGGGTTGTACTCAATGACCTGAAAGGAGAGTGGAAAAATCAAAAGGAATACATTAATCTTCCTACTAGGTACTGGTGGTATTAAAACCCCTAAAATAACTTTCAGTGTGTCTTTTAAAAATCTCTTAGGGCTATCAAAGCACCCGCAAGGCTGAGCCGCTCTGCACACAAAGAAAACTCTGATTAAATTTCACTGGTTTGTGCTTCTGAACCTTGTTCAGAACTTTTGAAATTTCAGTCTAAGTCCAGGAAATTACTCTGCATATTCTTTCTGCATATTATGAGATATTTAGGAGTTGAGATATTAAGCACTAAAATGGAACAATCTTGTTGTATAAACCAGTATTTTTTAAAAATATCTATCACAAAACCTTAACACTGAAACAGTACTTTTATACAAGTTATATCAAAAGAGCATAAATGGTATGCAAAGATGTACAGCTTCATGCTCAGGGTAACTACTGCATTTGTTTCTGAATATACAATTTCAAGGATAAAATCCATTCCAGCACTTTCCAAAGGCAATGAGTGCTGTTGTGTGGTCAGCAAACCTTTAGAGAATAAGGAGAAAACGTGGCCTCCT
This sequence comes from Atrichornis clamosus, assembly GCA_013400975.1. Classification (NCBI taxonomy): domain Eukaryota; kingdom Metazoa; phylum Chordata; class Aves; order Passeriformes; family Menuridae; genus Atrichornis; species Atrichornis clamosus. Next base: position 98,309 of record WBMZ01001316.1, on the reverse strand, counting down.
GTGCCTTTCTGGTTCTGTGCAGTTGAAAATCTGTTGACATGAGGCCAATAAATGTAGTTTGTTCATATGTTAGTTTTTAAAAACTGTTTTCTTTTTACCTCGAGGTCCAGGTGTGCAGATAAGGGGAAAGGAATTCTACCCTATCTAAGGAACCAGAGGCAGTAACTGGATTGCTGAAGCTGTTCCCAGCTCCTCTAATCCACCTGAAGAATGTGAGCAGCTGACATGACCATAACTCTGCTTATGAAACTTTAATCTCAATTTAAAAATAAACACCTTAAGAACCATCTCCTCCCTTTATTTAGAAATGACAAACTGCTCTGTCAGGTTTCCTGGGTAATGGCTGGAGGGTATGTCCAAAAAAGAGACCATCATTGCTCACTGTCTGCAGAGCTCCATCACTTTTTAACGACTTCTGGAACCTGGAGTGGTTGTAAAAGTAGGTTCTACACCCTGAGCCCGTGCATTCACTGCTGGGCCTCATCCCTGCCTGCACCATTTATATCCCTAGACCTGTGTCACCAAGGTAAGGAAAACCCTGGCAACACTGGAATGCCACTGACCCAATGCCAACTACTGCTAAAAGCCTGACTTTCCAACAGAAACCTTGGAGGACTTGGCTCTTCTGCAAGTTCAGTTTGTTTAGTGAGGATAAAGAGGGAAATAAAAAAGAGGATTACTTAACAAATGACACACCTAAACTCTGCAGTGAGGGAGGCACGACACACAGGGACTGACTCATGCCACGACTTGCGCACTGTCATAGGAAGTTTAATGAAAAAACTCTTGGAAAGATTTCCATATTGCTGAGGGAAATTCACAGCCTACCACCTCCCTGAACAGGAAAAGCAGCTGGATGTCACTGTGGACCTTGAGATGGGCTGTTTGAACTTCCTTTAGCTGAGGTGCAGCAGTTACAGCTCATCCATCACATCACCTGGCACACACCTGCTATCCTACAACTGCTCCTAACAGGAGGAAAACCTTTTTGACCAGCAATCCATATCCTATCCCACAGTGCTCCAGAGGGAATGGCAGGTTTGTGTTTTACCAGAGGCCTCAATGCTGCACAGTGACAACCTTTGACAAAATCCAGCCCTGTTTTTAAAGGGTATTAAAAGGAAAAAGCTTGTCCTCAGCAGTCTCCAGGCTGGACATGCTGTTCTTAGACAGGAATAAAGACAGGAAATTGTACTGGGAACTCAAAGAGCAGGTAGGTGAAGTGAAAGCTTTAATTCCCCATCTATGGCTCAGATCAAGGAATTTACCTCTGTGCCAACTTGGTTAAAAAGTCTCTTTCTCATTTTAGAAACACAACCAAGGCTGGTCCTGCACACAGCCATTATTCACCAGACCCAGTTTAGCACTATTTTATGGGTTAAAAGCATGAATGGACATTTTACAGAGAACAAAAAAATGTCAAAATGAATGTTCAAGGAATCTGTACAGAATGGCCAAAGGATGGAGTTAAAACATTTTACAGTCCTTGCAAAAGGATAACTGAGAAAACTACGTGGAATTTGCCAAGAAGAAGCATTCTAGACCCTTATTATGAAGAATCAATTAATTTCTCATTAAATTGACGTTTAAAGTTAAACTGAGAGAGCCATTTACCTGAATGTGTTAAAATAACATTAAAAGTTACAGCAAGACTTTTACATTTCTATTGGCTGTTGCTCTTTATTCAGAAGAAGAATGGTAATAAAAAAATCATGGACTGATGCAGGAAGGATGACAATGAAATGCAAAACAGACATAAAAGAACCAACAAGAGAAAGGCAATTTAGCTTCTGTTTTCTTTTACATGTTGTACCTCCCATATCCTCTGCAGAATGTAAGAAGCAAAAGGTGGCATTCCTGGAGGTCCACCAGCAAATTCCATGAGCATGGTGAGCAATTTGAAAAAAGGATTGGCTGCCTGTAATGCAGAAAAAGAAAAATACACAATTTGATCTATTTCATTTCATCCACATGTTTTTTCTAGCGTATTTAAAAAAAAAACCAACCCCATGCCTGTAAGATTTCTGTGAACTTCAGACATGAACATTTGTAATACTTTAATCCCTTACTATTTATCTGTACATAATCCATATATATCTATATCCATACACGGATACAGCAGAATAAAGCCACTGATTACAGTCAGTGCAAAGCAACAGGGTCACACCAGAGAGATGAGTCAAGCAGAAGTTACAGGACATATATCTATTTTATATATTTATATATTTTATATATATATATTAAAAAAATAGGAACTATGTAGGAAGTAACAGCAACATTCTCAGTCAGATATTATTCTAGAAAAAGGCAATCAATTCTTCTTGTTGAAGAATTCACCAATTTATCCCGGTTTATATTTACAGAAGATTTCACTAGCTCAGATAAGCTATTATTTTTATGAATTAGTATAACATGGAACATGGATCCTGGTAAGTTTATCCAAAAGCATCCCATTTTGAGGTTTTACACTGCCAAGACTCACCCAGCTTTTAATAATGTTTCAACCAAGTGGTTACAACTATAATTGTTTCTTTTGCATCTGGAATCCATTTGGAGCTCTCAGTATTTCTGTTAGCAACAGGGCAGGAATTTACTCTGACTGAGAAATGTTTGCGTGCACAGAACTGCAAAACAGTGCCCCAAATCTTGAACAATCAGACAAAAATCACTTATCTCCACTTAATCTAGAACACGCATTTTAATGTTACCAATTTTCAAAAAGAAATTAACATTGGTGGAAAACCTAGAAATATGTTATTTGGCTTTGAATAAAACTTTTCATGCTAAGTGGCACAGCAGATTTCTGGTTTAGAAAACTTCACAGACAGTGCACTTAAGACTTCATTTAATGGCACAAAAACTGCCATGCATCTCTCTCCATGCAAGATTTTTGATTAGCAAAAGATTGTTTAAGTAATTGAAACCAGGAAAATATGAATACAGACTATTTAATAGACAGGTAATATGTTTACATACCTCAGGAGTCAACTTTGCTATAGATGTGAAAAGCATGGACACAATCTTGAAAACAAAAGAAACAAAACTCATTAAATTTGTGTTTATTCAGTTAAAACGTAACAATTACCCCATTACACTTTTCAGTAAGATTTTCAACAAAAAGCTGCAAGTCCCTGATACTTACATGTTCTGCAAGTCGATTGTTGTACCGACACAGACTGAAAATGAGGTTGCAGGTTTGCCTGATGTTGATCCCATCACGGATATGTTGAAATAAAAAAGGAAAACCCTGCAACAAATAACCAGATACTAGTGCACAGCCTACAACTACATATGTACACACACACCCACCCAGAGGCTTTTTGGAGGCTCGTGCAGTTCATTTTTAATTACCTTTCCTCCTGTCAATGCTGCCATGTCATTTTGTGACAGGGTCAAATGCCTAAAATACAAAAGAAAAGGACAATTTTACTTCAGTGATGACTGAGTAAGGTTAGGGAGACATTACAGGACTGAGTGATAGTTTATATTCTTCAGTATCACACTACACAATAAAGGTATTGATGTAAAACGAAACCGAAGACCAAAATTTTGTACTTATACCAGATAAAAAGAGAAATCCAAATGGGGGCAATTGAATGTGTTCAAGTATTTAACCCAACTCTTTTATTTGGTCAGCAATGACAGACCCTTTTTCTTTTAAAGGGTTGAAAATATAATGGACTCACATACAAGCTCATTTATGCTGTTAAAAAAGCCCACAATAAAACCCCCCGACAAACCCATAAAATCTCTGATTCCTTTCTGAACCAGCTTAGGTTAGAGGTTACTTTGGTTTCTCAGAAGCTCTTGCCTTTCTGAGCGAGACTGTTCCACCAGAAGAGCAATCAGGGCAATCATCTTTTCAAGAGCAGCAGGCCTGTATTTCTCTTCTGCTAAAGAAAGTATATCTTCCTCTTCCTCCTCTTCCTCCCCCTCTTCCTCAGAAAGTACTTCAACCTGTGGCTAAGGAAAAAAAAGAGAACTTCAGTGTGGACATTTTGAGCCTTCATTTCGGAGTCTTTGCATACATCCTGTTCTTTACTCCAAACATAATAAACTTGCATGAAGCAAACCAGGTAAATACCTAAATAATTCATTTTCACATTGAAACATCCATTCTGCTTAAGCTAAATTGCATTTACAAATGCAAGAGCTAGGCTGGCTGAAAATATGGACTATTTAACCAAAAAAAGCAGGTAAATTTAATAACCTAAGTTGTACAACAGGAGTAAGCAATTAATTGTGAAAAACATTACCATTAGTAACATGTTAAGGGCAACTTTAATTGCTTCTACTCATTATCTATTTCTATACTAAACAAAAATAGTTAATTCAACTCTATTTTTATATTATATTCACTTAAACATTGAAAAAAATTGTGCAAGTGAAGCAATTTTAATTTAACAGCTGAACGATGGTTCAAGAGACACAGCACTAATGATCACAGATGTAAAAAATGAAAGATTAGTTCTTGTTACACAAGCTATTCCCACTTACATTCTCAGGCCCTTTGGTTCCCATGTAGAAATGGACCATTGTAGATATGGCTTGCAGTGAGAGCAAGAACTGGCTCTGAAATACGCAGGTACGGAATTACTTCAAAATACACTCGTGCACAGACACCACTAATTCCCCAAATACAAGGCGATACTCACTTCCTCTTCTCCCATTTTGGCAAATTCGTAAAGAAAGGCAAAATACTCTGTGAGGTGTTTACTGTGAGGCTTCACCCCGTGCTCCATGATGGACAAGAGAGTCTTGACGAAGCGCGTCACGCACGAGCGGCTCCCAATGTCCTCCACAGGACCGTCCATGTCATCCGAGCTGAAAGCAAAAACAAGACCCAATTCAGGTATTTCACACAGCACACAGAGAATAAAACCATCCTGAGCCAGTCCAGAAAAAGAAATTCACCAAAAAATCCCTGTTTTCTACTGCTGTCACAGTCGATCTCTCACCCCTTCTCTTTTGCCAGGAATAGCCTGGGTAACAACATTTCAACCTAAGGGAGCATCAGCCACTTGAAATGCTGAAAGGTTCATAAAATTAGAGTTCTGAAACAAGGTTCTGGTCAGGAAAAGAATTCTTACAAAAACAGTATTGGGGATGTCCTAATTAAAATAATCCTTTTGATTTTTGTGTCAAATTTCTCAAGAGCACAATTACAGCTCTTTGTGCTGTGGAAGCAAGGAAAGGCACCCCTCTGAACACACACAGCATCCTGGTAAGGCAGGACACATCCACCTTCAGCCTCATTCATCTGCTCAAAGTTGGATCTTGTCACTGAACAGAACAACTCACAGACTCAAGTAAGGCTTCCAGAGGAAATTAAGTTCTACTTTTTGCCAGAGAACTGTATCTTCATGTCCTGAATTTTGATATGGCGTAATTATTACAAATTGCCATTTTCACTCTGAGTAAAGCGTTCTTATCACGATCACAAGCTTAACCCGAGAGCTGAAAGAAAAATCATTTCCTTCTTCTCATCATGTATCAAAAAGAGTTTAAGTATCTCATAAATGGAGATAAAGTGACAGTTTTCTTGTAATAAGCAGAGCAAAAGAGAATCCAGGAGGGTTTTTCCTCCTTTTTGACAAAATCTCTGATTTAGTTATAGGATTAACCTCTCATCTCCAGCCTCTTCTACTGCTTGTACAAATAAAAACTTCCACCTTTGTGCCTCTAGATCCAATTCACAGTAGAATTCTCAAGTCTCAATAGTGAGATTTACACTTGCAGTGCCCAAATGACAGGGAAAATAAAGACCACACTAAAAACCTACTCTAAGGGAACAAATGTTTCAAACAATGTCTCTTAGACACTGGTTTTTGCAACCCTACTGGTAATTTTAAATAAATGGAGAAGCCTGGGGCAATGAAGGACAATTCAAACAGCACTATTTCTGGTTTTACATGGCTGTATTGAGTAATTTGTTAATAAAAGCAGTTGCAGCATTGCATGGAATAAATAGAAGTTTTCAGGTGGTTTTTTTTACCAGTCTTCCATTCCTGGCTGGAGATACAGATGTGCATGCACCGGCCTCAGCCTCTGGATCACGTGAATACACAAACGCTGGAACATCTGCAAAGGGAGATGGGAATGAACTCCACACGTTCAGTCCTTTAAAAAAGGTCAATACCTATTTCCTAAGCAAAGAATATTCCGTCTCCAAGTCCCACTTCCAGGTCTTCACAGGTTCAAAGTTTCAAAGGTATTTTACCAGAATAGTCAAACCTGGTTTTTATAAACAGATCTCAGGTGCACTGAAACATGACTCCAGACTGCTACTCATAACCTTTATTTTTCTTTTATCTCTTATTTTCTGAAATGTTTTGATATTTTTGGGAAGTTTTTTTTTTTACTTTTGCCTCTGGCTTTTAAGAATCAATGTGAAAATCTGAAGGAAATTCCTTCTAGTAATTTTAAATTAGCAAAGGATTCATGAGGGTTAGACCTTGCCTAAGATCTGGCCTAGAGTTTTCCCATGAAATGTATTCCTTTACGGATGCATTGCATCCAGAAGTCTATATGGGTCTATATGGAAATACCACTTAATAACTAAAAATCCAATTGAAGAATTCAGGTGAGATGATAAAATAGCTGACGTTTTTACCTCAATAACTTGCAAAGAAAGTGTACTTGTAAGTGACACTATTATTAGCTGAATTTGTGAATGCCCAGATGTTACTAACACAGGTTTAGTTTTTTTCCGTGTTAAGTATTTCCAAAAAAGTGTATGAAAAAAGCTTTGTGGCAAAATGTCATAAACTTAAATCTACCCACAAAAACCTACTACAGAAGTTTCAAACTGGAGCTTTGAGGAGTACTGAATGTACACGGTTTATTCTTTTTTATTTGCTGGATGTAGATCTTAATGAATTCTTGTGGAACTAATTCAGAAAACAAATCCACTTTTTATGTAAAGTGTTCAAATTTGTAGAGATCATGAGGGAGTGGTGAAACCTTAATTTGCATCTATTGTGATTTAGTGATCCTGACTGTGCAGTGATGGCACTGCATGAATATTGGTGTTGTTTCAAACAATTACACTCCCATGGCCAAATATCGTCCTTAAATCATAAAAAAGGATGGAAAAGAATCAGACAATTACAGGTATTCAATAAAACGGTCAGAATCATTGTAGCTGTCATAATTGTCTGTTTCTGTTCATGGGTCAAGCAGTCACCTGACCTGGAAAGGAACATTTTTTCTTACCTGCCTCACAATCTGATTGGGACACTTTATTAGAATCTGCATTGGCCACCAATCATCATCAGCCATACGATCCAAAAACCACTGCAGAAGATACATACTGTGTTAGTTTTGTTCCAAACTTGCTCTAGTCCAATCTTCTTTTTTGCATGATATTACAGTCTGAAGAGAAATCGATGTTACTATTATTAAGGAATAGGCAAGTTTTAATCCAAGGGAAATCTAAATGTCTTCTGTGCATGAAGGAATAAAGAAATAAAGATCAACAGCAATAAACATCAACATAAATTTATATCCAGTATCTTCTTTTCCCTGTGCTCTGCATCCCATTAGAAAATTATCTGGAAGAATGCCCTTATCCTGTAAAGTGATGTCAACAGAATAAAAACAATGCTTACAATAACAGCATAAGCTGAAGAATCTTGTAGAACAGTGACAGGATTAAACAGTGGTTCCTGACTTAGATCCCTTTTGCATTTTAACACGTGGAAAAGCCTTAGAGCCTCCAGAGACCCAAAAAGTACAAAACTAACACAGAATGACTCATTCCAAGTTAGACTCAGCAATTAATACAGCTGAGTCCTCTGACTCACAGAACTTTGGTTTAGTCACAAGGAAAGACAGTTTAAAAGAAAGAACCAACATTCTCACTTTTATTTTAACTGTACCCGAGTATTCTATTAAATGTCTTCACTCAAACATCTTAGGACTATACCACACTGAGACAACTGTACACACAAATACTCAATGTCACATAACAATTTATCGACCTAGAATCAATTTACGAAAAAACAATGAATTAAATTCCTTTCTAATGAATAAGGTCTAATGCAGGACACAGCATGTGCTGGGCTCCTTGTACATTTTAAACTGCCACAGAAGATCATCACAAGCTTTTCTTCAGTATCTCAAAACTGTTTTCATCAAAACCACAGCAAATTCTTCGTCCGTGTTTCCATGTCTCTTGTGTGATTTAATTCAAACATATCTTAATTACACAAATCACTATGTAATGATCAATCAAATGAAGAGTTTGTGACACTATCTCTCTCTCATTCCAGTGACAAAATTACTTTGGCCTGTGGTCTCAACATAGGTTTCTGCAAATAAAAGTTAAGTCATTCCCCAGAATCTGCAGTAATCAGAGAGGAAGAATTTCATCTCATAGTGCACAAATATACCAAATACAGTAGTTCATAGTCCAAAATATTCCAGGGATACGAACCTCCAGGAAAGTTAAACAATATATAGAAAGTTGGTTTGTACTTTGCTGAGTTCCTAAGTCACTTACTTCACAAGCTGCCTGACTGTTATTAAACTGTTTTGTTAACAGTTCAATCCACTGAAGCATTGTAGGCTGTAAAAAGAAATACAGAAAAAACTATAACTTAAAATAATAAATTCCAACATAACCTTTAAACATTTCTAAATGGTATGGTAGAGCACCAAATCTTAAGAATACAGTTAAAACAAAACATTTTCTGAACTAGTAATACATTGCACCAAAACACCAGTGCATACATTTTTACATATATATTTTATTTTTCCATATACATTCCTTGTGTAGTGCTCACTATAAATGTGCTAAATGACAATCTAAACATTAACTTTGCATCATCTATGCTACTTCTAACAGCTCAAAATCACACTTTTAAAATGAAAAGTACAGAGATACTTTTCACTGTATTCATGCAGCTACTTAAAGAGAATTTACAAATAAATAGAATACCTTTTCCTTTGAATGAATAAATGTCTCTAGTACAAAGGAAGTGCTTAACTGGAAAAAAAAATGGCACCATTAATTTAGAATGCATGAATTAAAATGTAAACAAGGAAAAAGTTAATGTAAGAAGATATACTTTTGAAATCCTTACCTTTGCTGTCATCAGAGAAACCGCTTTTGGATCTGGTAGTGTGCTTGGGATGCTACTACACAACTGCCACATAAACCTAGAGTCAGTAATTTTATTTGTTAATTAAAATAAATAATGATAATCTGCAAGAAGAAAAGAAGCATTAATATTACATTAAAAAAAAAAAAACTTACCCAAAATACGTATGTTCAAAAATGTTCTTGTCTTGAAGGAACTGCATGTTATCATGCCATATCCACTGAAGAAAAAATGCTAACATCAGATACAAGAAAGCAGTTTATTTCACTACTTAAGCATGATTTTTAAAATATTTAAATGATTGCCAAGGCTAAAAAAACCCCATGTTTTTAATATGAAATATTATTTCTGGAAACATTTTCTTTAGCTTAAAGAACTGGCTCAAAGTTGTCTTATTTATACTTTAGTGAGTATTAGTTTTGCCTGCCATAGGATAGAGTTTCAAACCTCCGCTGTGACCTCATTTTTACAACTTAATGATTCAGATTTTTAGATTGAAATTTTGAGAACTGGTCCAACATGCTGAAAAAGAACCCCAGTTCTTCAACCACAACTGAAGTCTAACCCAAAGCCTGATGTGCTCTGTGAACTTCTGGTAAATTCTCAGAGTAAGATCTGACTCCCCATCATTAAACCAGAGCAGGATTTCATGCCAAGTCCCCCTGTCCCTCTCTCCAAAGTGATGCTTTTGTCCAAATCAGTGTCAGAGTGTTTTTCATCTCAAAACAGCTGAAAAGTTTAATTCTGGTAAAATCTAGTAATGTTTTTAAGACCAAGAAGGGTAAAAAGCACTCTCATTTGCTGGCTAGGGATGAAGAGTCTTTTAAAATTAAGAACCTAAAATGTGGCAGATGCTAAAGCAACACTTCTGGCCAGAGGGAAGAGGGACACTGACTTTTCCAGGCAATAAAAAGATTTATCCCATATACAGGACAGAATGAGAAAATGTCTAAAATTCACGTGCAGTGTAAATCCTGATTCCCTCCCTACCCCATGACAGTCTCCTAAGGAATAAAGTGAAATGAAAGGACTGCTGTCTTAGTGATTTAAATTATTTTTGCTTTCCAATATTTATTCAGATGTCTGATGTGCTCAGGGTTTCCTACAGTGTTTTAAAATTGGTGTTAAAACAAATCAACTTGTACCTCCAGCAATTCTGATGAAACATCAAATTTGTAGTCTTTGCCATTTTCCTCCTCTGGCTCCATCCGTTTATAGAACAGCATGTAAGCACTGTGTGTCTTGGAGAAAAAAACATCTGTATAATTTTTGCTTTGAGAGATAAATCATGGAATCAGAAATATAATCACAGAACAAGTGTTTGGAAAAGAAATACCTTTTCAAAGGAGAAGTCCATAAATTTATCAGTAACAGAATCGTAAGTTTTTGTCTGTCAAGAAGAAAGTAAAACCATTAATTACAAGCTTTTTAATGCTTTGGTTATTGACAGTTTGTGATAAATGTGCAAGTGAACTATTTCATGACATTTGCAGAGAGGCTGCTGGCAATTCAGTTCTTGCTCAAAGCAGTCTTGTTTCTTTTTTTCTTCTACAGTGTCCTATTCTGAATTTTCAAAGCTGCTGTGCAATCCTGTACCTATATCCCAGGCAATTTCCTGGCTCATCCATCTCACTGACACCTCTTCTTTATAGGCACCTAAAGGTATTTTATCCATTTGCCCAACGAAGTAATTTTTTTGTTTTATTTCAGCATATTGTCTTTCCCAGACAAGAAAAGCTTCCTTACACACAAAAGTGCTTTAGTAAGATAGCACATTATTCATAATGTGGTTTATATCATATATACAGCTATAAATAATGATCAAGCATAACCTGAGAACATGAGTGCTGATGTGTAAAAATATTCCAACATGACACAGGCAGTGACACAAGGCATAGACAAAGATCAAAAAGCCCCATTTTTCCAGAATACACCTAAGCTTGAAGTAATTATTCCTTCTATCAATGGTCTAGCAAAGCAGCCACCCAAGCAAGGATTGCTAAATCAGCTGCATACTCACTTTTTTATAACTGAATAAATAGTATGCTAAATTAGATATAGTAGATATAGTAAAGAAATACTTCTTCTTTGAAGAGACACTTCACTAATTAACTTTGCTTCATTAGTAACACCTATACTACACTTCTGACACTTTTCTTTTAAAAACACATAAAAAGACCTGGATTGTAACAGGTTGTAAAAAGATATTAGAGTTGAATGTGACAAAAATTCAGGCTATAACTTACAGTCATTTCTCCTCCAAAACATTCAGAAGCAAGCTGGGCAGAATCAAAGGGCTTCACTTCAGCATCATTGAAAAGGTACCTGTAAGACAGGAAGCTTTGAAACAACTGCTGCTCACCTCTCAGGGCAAATAAAGCCTAACAAGCATTTCAAATTATTCCTCAGATTGAAATATTCCTAGCAATTTCGAATGTCTTGCTTGAATCCCAGCAAATGAAAACCAGTTCCAAAAATAACTTCCTTCCAAAAAGATCAGAGAAGGTGGCACACTGCTGTGGATCCCCACTGGAGCAGGGATTAGGTCATGAGTTTGTATTCTTTCCAAAATGCCTCAGCTATTCTAGAGGACAGAAATAGAGGAAATCTTGTCTCCTACTCCAGGGCTTCAGTGAGACATGGAGATACCACATCCAGAAATGACAGGTAGAGTGTTCCCTGCTTTCTTATGCCTCCTAGCAAGACTCTCCTCCTTTCCATGCCCACATCTCTTCCCTTCGCCAGATGTGACATCCATAAATGTAGCTGGATGCTCATCCAAGGTAACAAGTAGATTTTATGAAGGACAATCTATGAAATCTTTTGTACTGAAATAATTAAAATCTAGTCCTGTCAGGAATCAAGCCCTGGCTGTGATGTGAGGCCAGCACGTTCCCTGCCACCCCTGTGTCCGAAGGACCACACAACTATCCTGGCTACAACACACTAATTTGTGTCCTAATAAATTAATATCCTATCAAATTCCAACACCCTGTGCTTGTGAGAGGAACCTACAGCATGTATCCCCTATATAACTGTGTCTAACAAAGTCAACAAGCTTTAGTTATTTAAAATCTGGAAACAGAAATTGCAAAGCTCACCACTTGTTGTTTTTGTAAGCATGAGGATTGACAATATCCCTGATAAAACTGTAGTAATGCCCCCCATCTGCCGTTCCTGTGTGAACTGTCACACCAATCAGGTCATACTCGTAACTTTCAGTTTCTTTCAAATATCCACCATCTTCCTTAAAACCTGAAATAATTGAACACAATATTTAATCGGTTATTTCCTAAACATTTGAACTTCAACATTAGCAACAAACTTTAACTATTTGCAATCTCTCATAGTTTAAAAACAAATTTAAGCTAATTCAAACTGAACAATAGATGAAACTGAAAATAATCAGTTTTCTGATGTGAAATACAATGTGTGACTTTGGGAATACATGTTGATTAAAGCCATGTTTGCTTTTATCTGCTTTGTTTGCTTCTGTTATGTACACAGAAGGTGATACACAGACAAAAGAGACAAAGCTTGTTGAATTCTTTTTAGGAGCCATACCGTCTTTCCTGTCATTTTTTCCCATGAGGAAATCTTCGGTGTAAGGTGTCATATCCAAACGTAAAGGGAATGAAAAATGTGTATTGACTTTCTCCTTCATCATGGTCACCATATTAAATGTATATCTCATAGTGTTGAAGCTTAAGATACGAGGTAGTTTCTTAAAACATGCCCTGAAGGATGAGAAATAATCATGATTTACAAAAGCTTACAAGGGTGAATTGTATTTTCACAGAGGTTTTAAACATTTATTTCAACTATAACATCTGAGATCTGTTGCTAAGGCACATAAATATAAAATTCAGCTCTCATCAGACTAACTGGCAGCAGGAAGGTCAAATTTAGCCCATTGAACAGTTCTATTTAGGCTGTCTCTGTACCTTGGAAGAAACATCAAATTTACTCATATGGCAGCAACCAGAGTTTTCTAAAATAGTGTTATAAAATGAGCCATGAATGGATTTAACAGTGCAAATCCCCTCACTGCAGGGAGTTACTGCCTTCCAAAGATAACTTTAAAGGCAGAACACCTCTTGTATCAAATCTCATAAAATTTGCAATAATGATTTTCAAGTAAGTTACTCTTTCACACGTGTTTTAAAGCAACAGCGTTTTCCAACTCTAACAAAGAAATCTGTTAGTTACAATATAAGACAAGATAAAATTTTAATTTCTCTTTATAAGCAGACTTTTCAAAACATGGAAACATTTTTAAAGCTACTGCTTTTAATTAAGAAATCTGAGGTGATGTATGAAACCTAACCATTATCCTGCATGATGAGGAACCAACTTCTGAAAGCATTTAATATTTTAAACCCAGGACTAGTATTTTAAAAAGGTACTAATTTCTACTTTTTTTTTTTAATGAAAAAAGATCGTGAACATTTTCCTCTCTAGGTCATCTTTTCCTAAGTCTCCTTAGATTTTTTGTTGTGGAAATCTGATTTCCTAATTAGTTCTGATTTGCACAGGGATCACATCCTTACAGGCCTACACTGCACAAACTGAACGAAAGAGCTGTTTTAGCTAAAGGATGACTCTTACTCCAAATGTAATTTCAGTCATTTACTAAAAAGAAACATGAAGAATGTTTATTTCATCTTAGCCATACCTTTTTTCAGCCCGCACTTTCTTGCCACAGTGAGAACACGTGTACATGTTGTCACCTTCCAAAGTATCTTTAATAGTTACTTCATCAAGAGATTCCTACACACAACAAACATAAAAAGAAGGTGACATTTATCTTGGATATTTATATCTTGGGCTTACACGGCCTGCTTTCCAAACCCCCCCCCTTTCAAGCTTTAAATTAAATTAATATTTTCTTAAGTTATGATAATAAAGGTGGTAAAAGGCCCCAAAATTTTTCACAGAAGAGCACACACCTGAACTAAGAGAAGAGTTTGATAGGAAAACCAACTCTTAACCCACACACAGAATTAAGGAACCAATTCATAAAAATGCTACTCAATATTCCAAGCTGTCTCAAAGAATTCAAGTCCTTTAAATTTAAATTCCAAGTGTGGGGATTTATGGTTGTTTAAAAACCTTGAAAACACAGAATTATGCTGGTGTAAGCTTTAAATTAATTTAATAAGCAATAATACTTGTAAATGTTAAATCTTCTGACATTTAGTTTTCATACAAAAACAGCCATAGCATGTTTAAAACAGAAGTAGTGATTATTGACCGTAACACAATACAGTCAATGGCAAATGGCCCCAACTGATGGCATGTTGCACTGAAAGAGGGAACTAAATTACCTCTTAACATCACCCTAAAAACACACCAAAACTAGATAAAAAGCATCAACATATTCAAGTGTGTGGCAGTGTTTTATGCTCGACTGAAGCTTTGTGTAACAGATCTATGAGATGCATCTCAGCCTGGCATTACTCACATAAATATTCTTCATATCTGCCACCTGGCACCTCACTGTATAGAACTCCTCAGCTGTCTGACTGACATGCTCACAGTCCTGCATAAATGGAGGAGAAAAGCAATGAAATAACTTCTGAGAAGTTAGAAAAAATAGGCTTTAACAGAGGTAAGGACAGAGAAGGAACACTTACCAAAGAAACAACATTGTTTGTGATAACACCTCCAAACAAACTTTTCACTGTGTTTTTCTGCGAATGAATTAATAAATTCTGTCAAGGAAATTTGAGACAATCTGTAAGCTTTCAAGCTCTCTTTTGCTCCCTCTTAGCAACTCACCAGTTCTGGAGACATTTCCTCTATTTTTGTTATGAGGTCAGTGAAGAACTCAGTCATATCTTTCTGCTCTCCAGTGTTCAAGGGCTGCTTATCCATCGTGTAGGTTTTACAGAAAGGCCTGGGGTTGTACGCCTTACATTCACTTTCCTTTGGATAAAAGGTATCAAACAAAATCCTATCAACACAAATTCTTTTATTTTGAAGTTACCCAGATATCCCACACACAGACATATGAATATCTGTTTTTAAAAGGACATACTTTTTAAATATGCTTATTAGGAAACGTGGTTTCTTAAATGCTCACCTAAGCTTCAAAGCAGTTTAAACCTAATTTATTACCATTATCATGATCTCAATTATTAATATATCATTAGTAAAACAGTACTTAAAATATTTAGTAAATACTTCATAAAATGAATCATTAAAATAAAATATCTTGGCTGAGGATGTGACACATGCAGTTTTTGCGTATCTGTTCAGATACAAAATAAAATGTGAGAACATCAGCTTGTATTTTATGTATTTCTGGACATTGCTGACTTAAATTTTGCCAAGTGCTCAATTCTCAGTCAGACTCCTCTGTGTTACCATCTAGGTTTTCAAAAGGATGTGTGTAGCCAGAGAAAAGAATTTGTAGTATAAAGCAATTCTTTAGGATATATCCCTGTTCCACTGCCCTGCACACTGGGAATGCAGGACTTATTTACAGCATAAGGAACTTTGTTGTTAACAATATATACACACTGTTTTCTTTTAAGGATGTGCAACAAGACAGTACTTTCTGTAAATATTGCCTTTTTTAGAATAAAGTCTTCCTTCAAGATTTAAATCATGATAAATCTTTGTATGATTTTATGTTCCTATTATATTTTCTGCTTATGTAAACACCTAATTTAATAATTTCTATGATTCATGGCAGGTATTACAGGTCAAAATTCCTTTCTCATATTTGTCTTCAAAGTGGTTATGAATTTCTTAAACAAAAGCCAGCACCAAGACACTCAGCTCTCCTCAGGTTTTTTTTTCATTATTTCAGAATTGTTTCACTATTTTAAGGGCAGTGAACACCTGTGAACCACCTCAACTTTGGTTGGTTCTGGAATCTCAAAATTTTGCTTTATTTCAATGGATTAACCTTTAAATATCAGAGCAAGGAAAATGCAATGAATAAAAATAATGTATTTTACTTTATCACCGGGGAAACTCCACCTCCCCAGCACCTCTGTAATTCAACATCGTTGAGTCACCTGAACTATGTACAAAAAATCCCCTCAATATTTAAAATCCATACACAGGACTGTCCTACGTGGTTGTTTCGGGGACAGTTCCTATCAACCATTCCCAACTCAATCTGGGAACTAGCCCAGACACAGCAGGCAACAGGACACTCCCCAATTCCTACCTGGAAGGCTCCTGTAACAACCAGACAAATCCTTCCTTGGGAACATACAGTGGATGACCCAGTTTCAAACTGGTCCCTTGTCTCAATGACAGTTTTCTCTCCTTCCCCACCCATCGCAAAAAATTAGGATACTTTCTAAAACACCCTCTTTCACACCTACCATTAGGTATGTAAACATTTTCTGGAGTTCCAGTAGAGTGGTCTTGTGTTTCATATCTTCTGAATACTGAAAGATATTAAAAAAAGAAGACTTTATCTTTTTTGCTTATAACTTTCCAAAAACAGACATTAAAAAAATGTAACATTCAAATAAAACCCAACTACTTATGGATAATTAAGAAAAATTATTGTGGACAAGAACACACAATCTAATATCTTATAATTTTTATACTTATTTTACACCTTTTTTTGGTGCTTTTTTGGCATGTCAGTATTAAACCTAAGACAAAAAATAACTCTGCTTTCTAAAATTTTACTGTAGCTCAGAGCTTTTGGGAAGGTGTTACAAAGTTTTAGTAGTTTTGGAATAATTGCTTACAATTCACAGATGTTGTGAGGCTTCTGAACAACCCTCTACATAATGCATTTCATGTGCAGACCAGCAGCTTCTCTTTTATTTAGCTTTTTATTTTCATTTATAATGGCTAACTCTGGAAGGTAAGTGACAACTACCAGCAAATTAGCAATAACATATAATGAGGTCACTGGCAATTAGGGAGTTTCTCACAGTAGCTCTGCCCTGTTGATGTCAGAGACCAAAATAAAGTACAATAAAGAGCTAAAAGTAATAATATTACATTTCTGGAAGTTAGCCAATGTATAATAATTTACAGGACCTGCTGTACTTCTGGTACCATGAGGCATGTGCTCTTGGACTTTATAAACATTCAAGAAAAAAAGACATCTATTAACAAAATGACAAATCAGGAGTAAAAAAAAACAATAGACAATTCCCATAAAACCAAACTGGAATCAACCTAGTCGATACCAACAGAATTATGACTTTTAGACCACTTTATTTGAATGCCACCTTAAGAATCTCCCACAAAGAAAAACCCTTTCACTTTAGACACCAGCAAAAGAATCCAAGTGAACAAAAAGCTCTACATTTTATCAGCATTTGCACTGATTCTAAATGTCAACTTCTATCTAAGGAACATCCAAGCCCCCAGGTACCTTTGCAGTGAAAATTGCTTGTCTGGCCTCTGGTATCATGTACAGCTGCTGAATAGTGGAGGCCAAGTAACACGTTGCTCCCAGGTTAGTTAAACCCACAAATCTACACTCAGCACGAACATCATCATGTGGCCAATAATCCCACTTGTAAGGTGCATGGGAAGCTGTAAAAAACAGGAATCACACAGGCAGGGGAAAAATCAGTTCAAAAAACAGGAATCACACAGGCAGGGAAAAAATCAGTTCGAAGTGTAATTTATAAAAATATAAATAAAATTCAAAGCTTTATGCTCACACTCATAAAATGCCACCTGGTTATGCACTGTACATTTACAGACTGTGCCTGATCTTTAGGAAAACCGTAATAGAAACTTCAGGAAAATCTCTGGAGAGGGCAGCAGCCTTCCTGCCACACCACTTTGGGCTGCAAGGGGCTTGCTGTGCTCTCCAAAGCAACCAGTGAATCAGATTGAAAATGACATTTTCTTCTCCTGTAATCTTTGTATTCCTCTGTATTTCATAGCAGATGTAGCAATGGATTTCTTACACAAGGAGGCACCAGGCAAGTCTGGCAAGACTGACTCTTCTAACAAGAATTGTTCTGATATGGCTGCCAAGAAATCAAGAGAATGAGAAAGTTCTCCTCATCTGCCAGTCAAGAAGATGGTAACCAGCTCAGACAATCTTCCTTGGTATCCAAGAAGTTGGACACAAAAACCTGCAATGCATCTGACTTTGCTATTCATTACCAAAGATATCCTTCCCCAAAAATGTAGAGTGTCTCACAAATAATTCAGGATCTCTACTGAAGTATATGTTCAGATAAAGAGGAAGAAATATCCCCAAAAACCAGTCTGGATTTATTTTACAATCCATAAAAGCTATGTGGGGTTCAAGATTTAAAGTTTAAATCCTTACTTATTTTGTCACAAATTAAAGGCTCATTAAGGATTCTTCTCAATTCACACTATCAGATAGAAATTCAGAAAACTATCTGACATCCTCTGAGCAGATCCTCACATCTTCAGAGACCAGACCCACAAGATGTTCTGTTGCACAATAAATAACAGTTGTAATTTTCATTTTGGCATTGGCATCAAAACAACTACCAGCCCTGAAGCTTCAAGGAGGGAAGGAAAGAGGTTTAATTCTCCTGTTTCAACAGATCTCAGTAGCATGACCCCAGGTTACCTGGTTACGCAGGCTGGTCAGCCAGTTGAAACAGAGCTCCCCTGCACGGTTTCACCTCCTAAAGAAGGTTATTACCTCCTAAAGAAGGTCATTAGCATAGCAGAATAATACAAAACTCCCTCCCCTTAACTGCAATCCCTGAATTACAACATCCTAATTCACCCCTTCTGATGTAAGGACTCAGCATCTCTCTCTGCTTAGAGCTCATCAAACGGTAATTGCGAAGAAATCAGTTGACTTCTTTGTACTTCAGGAGAACAGCTGGGAGTATCTTCCACCTCCTGCATTCTGACAAAGAGCATTCAGGAATTTGACAAGGACTTTCTCAGGACGATCCTGTTTTCTCCACCCTGGGATTTTTTAGGCGACTGTCTTCATTTGCGTAATAAAAGTTTTCCTTTTCCATATGGATCTTGACTAGAAAGGCAAATTTGAGGCTCGTTGATGTCTATCTTCTTTATTCCTCACCGTTGTTATAGAAACCAGCCTTTTCTCCGAAAGAGATGGGGAAACTTGAAACCAAACTTGCAATATTCACATTCTATTTTAAGTAAAATAAAGCTGAATTTTTTCCTCTTAGAATGATTGTGCATTTCTCTATTTTCCACCTTCTGATGATGCTTCTGCTCCATCTATAACACACCAGGCATGATCTTAAACTTCCTGGAAAGCAAAGCACCTGGGCTTTGAACTGAAAGGTTTTATTAAAGAAGAAAAACACCAAAACACTGCAAGAAATTTTATGAACCAAGGGAATCTAAATCCACTCTTCCGTAAGAGCAGAGCCTGAAGGAATTGTGAGCCCTCCCTGTTAAGACAGGATGGAAATTTCTAATATTTTCCATAATGTTTCTCCTACGAAGAATGGAGAGAGAGGCCTAGGACTAAGATTTTTAAAGATTAATAAAATTACAGGGATAACAAAGTGGAAAACCCCAGTTTTAACAATCTTTGGATCACATCAGTGGAGTAATAAAGCCTTTAAACAAATGAGGTATCACAAGTCCTGTGCTGGTTGCACATCACAGAGAACAGCACTCTGGCAGTTGTAATAAAATTAACATTCATGCAAGTGAGAAATACTGGATATGGAGCAGGAGCACAGAGCAGATGGCTCTGGAGAACGCGGGAAGGAGCTAGAGAAGAGTATTTGGAAGGAAGTAACAACTGTGATAAATGTTACAGAAAACTTCAACACCCAGGAATTACTCGGATTTAGAATGAGGAAAATACTAATTGAAAAAAATGAATGATTGCACCTGGAGAGATACAGACAACACCAGCAACAGCTAATGTGCTCACAGCAAACAGAAGTACCCAATATTTTCATAAAATACATTCTTAATATTTCACCTGAATATAGGAGACCTTGGAAGGCCCCAGGCATATAAGAAGAGAACACAAAACATGGTGATCAGATTTCTCTTTTGCTTCCTGAACTATAAGGCACCAAAATCAATTCCATAGATTATAATAAACTGCAGAACCTCAGGTTACAGGAATTTAAACTGGGCATGTGAAAGGCAATCTAGCAAGGTAAAAATACATAATGAGGATTTGCAAATCGAAGATAAAATATTGCCTAACTTGAAATGTTTGTAATTTACATATAATACATAGGAATTGTGGTTCCAAAAGGCAGGAAGCATGAAAGCCAAGAGGCACAGCAGAACCGCTTTAGCTCTGTATGCAGATATCTGGGTACAGACTGAAGTTAAATACAATATCAGACTCTGAAAACATGACAGTGCTGTTCTTAACCATAACATTTCCAGTACCTTGGTGTGGTTTATATACTTTGGTTTTTGTAGAAATATACCATGTTTCTTCATGTTAGAAAGGGAAAAGGGAAATTAAAATCCATCACGAGCCAATGAAACATGTAAAATCCAACGCTACCCATGTGTAGGTGTCATTTAACAGGACCACATACTTTAAATAACTCATATTTAAGAGATGATATGAAAATTATACTTGGGATTAAATTTTCTAGGTGAGCAAAAGATGCCAACACCTGATGTGTGACACTGCCCCAGGTGATGGGGCTAAGCAGCAGAGCAATCAAGTGGAATTCCAAGAGCAGTGTTAGTGGCCACAAAACACTCAAGAGCTGTGTGTGACTAAAGGTTCTTACACTGCATATGTTGTGCCATAACCCAGTTGTGGAGCAGCCTGTAGTTTTCCACGGAGCCCTTTACCATTTCCACCAACAAGTCGTAAGCAGCAGCCCTGGAGGAATGGGATTTGCACTTTGGCTGTTGTCTGTCCTTCAGACTGGGCAGCAGGAACAGGAGGTTGAAGATGTCTCTCAGAAACTCCTGTAAAACAGTTCAGTCGGCACATTTAGCAGCTTGAACATATTCTTAAAAGATAAATCACATATTACAATATTCTAAAATCTTCTGTAGACTTTTCAGATCATACAGAACCTTCCAACTTGAATACAAGTTCTGAATTACAAATGTCAACAATTTTCTTTATACTACATGATTCCTGCATTGTAATCATAATAAAACCTAAAGAGAAACATGTCCATTGGAAAAAATTAACAAAATATCATTGATTTATGATTGATAATTTAATATGACAAACCAGACATGTATTTTTAGTAACTTTAAGAGTAGTTTCTCCTAGTGAAAGACAGCACACAACCTTAATCACTACTCCTTTGAGTATTATGGACCACTGATTAATCTTTAAACAAAAACAAAGGGACAGAATTCTTCCCTCATTTGTAGAGCACAAGCTGCCAATCCACCTATTATATTGCATTCTACAATTTCTACACTGATATTTAAACAAAGGTCTTCCTGAGTTTCCTCACGGAGGTATACTCAGTTAAAAAGCCCTTTATTGTTAAGAAGGCAGGCTCTGCTGTAAAATATAACTCAAATTATTTCAAAAACTGGCCTTCTGCTGAATACACAACAAAATCCCCATAAAACACCTTGTTCCAGTGTGCAGGGAAATTCCTACAGTCTTAATACAGTTTAAACCTAACAGTGATTATTTGTAGGCAGTGATTATTTATAAGAGGCATCAAAGAAGGTAGATCGAGTTCCCATTGTTGTCACAAAATGTGACCTTTACAGTTGGAAAATATTTGCCAAACAATAATTTTGTTTACTTAGTAAGTAAAGGAATATTTTTGTTTACTTAGTAAGAGAAGGAACCTGTAGTGACGAAAAGGCACAGCAGAGCACATAGTTATCTGAATACTTTTTCACCAGCCTCTGCTCAGAGGGAAGCAATGTGGTTTCACAATCCTGTTCTATTGCACTGAACATATACAAAACTCTTCACTAATGCACTTTACAAAGTGCAGTTCACAAGCGTTCTTAATTGTACGCAAAATTAAAACAATTAAAACTAGATGAAGACTTAGAAAATGTACTAAGTCCCTGTCTCTCAGCAAAGCCAAATTCTTTTTGAGAAGTTTGCTGTGGACACTGCGCTGTTCACATTCATCACTGATTTCTCCAATCACATTTCTGGCCTCCCTGTGATATACTCCATACATACAAAGTTCTTTAGGATTCTGTAGAGTATCACTCCTCTCTATTTAAGCTTCCCTTTTGCTTTCTTCTTATGCTTTCCATATACCCAAGCTACATAAATCTGACCTCTGAATACTTCTGCTTTAACTTCTACACCCCCCTCCACACAGCTCTCTGTGAGCTGAATTCTTACTCTAATTTAAACTGTGAGCTCTCCATAATTAAACTACACTTATCCAGGAGAACTACAGCAGCAGTCTTTGAAAATGCTGTCAGCAATGTCACTTTTGGACAGTCAAATTACCTTCATGGACGTTTTGTGGTAACAGAGTAAACAGACAGGATATAAACAACATAACTAGATACAGAGGCCTACTTTTCTGGTGAAACCTCACTGAAGGCCCAATAAGCTACAGTACATTCTACAGAAAAAATCCATCACTGTAAATCAGTTTTTACACCAGCTTTTACACATTATTTTTTTTAAGACAGTGTGGCTCCTAAGGACAAAGTAGAAATTTTTTAGCAACCTCCTCTGCCTCACCACTCTCCCATCTTCCAAGCACAGGTGGGATGTAATATTGTTTAACAGGTGTCTGCCACTGCACACGTGTAGAGAGCTTAAATGTTACTTTTACATCACAACTGTCCCAGGATATGGTCAAAAAGCTGTGGTTAAGGACTTAAACCAGTTAATGCTGATCAAGAGTAAAAACATCTAAAGATAATAAATGAAAATAATAAAACTTCTAGGAAGTAAGAACTTTATTGTGAAATTAAATACAGTTAGAAAGGCAAGAGACTTTTGTTCGTCTTGTTAATAAAGGAATATGTGTGGTTTTATCCATCATCCTAAGGCTATAAATATGATATACTTTCATATATTGAGCCCTGCAATCAAAATGTTGTAAAAAAGGTACTGTTTTGATCTCTTAGTGGTCTTTCACAGTGTCCTTCTTACCTGGCCTTCCCGAGAAAACTTGAAGGGTGGTTTGTGCTTAATAACACTTGTTGCAAGGCGAAGCAGCCCTGTGAGCCCATCATCTTCTATATTACCATCCTGATGGTCAAGGATTTCTCTGCTATATGTACACATACACAGAAAAGAAATGTTACCACTCTGTCCCACTAACAAGAAATACAATGCAAATTCCAAGTGAATTTTACTGCAGCAAACCTCACCTCCGAATGCAGTCAGCAAGGTGTCTTGCCAGTGCATCTAAATCAAGCAGTGTTGTCTGATTCAAAATAAAGAACATAAAGAAAATTGAATACAAATGGGAAATAATCATGTACTTCTTTTGGATGAAATTTTATTGCACACAGAAAAACAGAGACAATTCAAACTCATTTTCAAACACGCTCTAAGTAACTTTTCTAACCTGTGCAAAGTGGCTGTTAACTGAATTTTTTAACTCTTTCAGCTTTAGTCAAACACTTCGTTAGCTCTTCCTTACTCCACATTGAAATTATCAATCATGAATCTCACAGATAATTAAAGCATTCCAGTGTCCATGACCTTCAACTAAGTTCACTTCCTCTGTTACAATAACCCCCTTTCTTGACTCTACAAGGTCACTACCTGAAGCTTCCAAGAGCTACTAAATGCACATCAGAGTAGGGAAAGCTGGCAGATGGGAAAGATCCAAAAGCTGTTCACAGCAGTTCATCATATCTTAATGTTCCACACTGAAGTTAAAGTGGTCTGAAGACCCAAATTAAGAGGAGTAAACATTCCTATGAAGGCAAAGGAAACCTACCTGACTTGCATCTTTGACATGAATGTTATCAATCAGTTTGCACAGCAGCCAAAAATATTCCTTACAACCAGGTCTCAGCACGGTTTCCTCTTCATAATCCTCTATCTGTGGAAAGAAATTGCTTCTGTTCTGAAGTATGAGACAAAATAACTCTTTTACAAAACCACAGTGAACACAGAAACTGTGTTGCAAGAATACTCCTTTCTTCAAGCCTCTATTTAACGTAAGTAAAAGAATAAAGTATTGTATAACGGTAACAGTGTGTGCTCTATTTTATTTCTGCACTATTTATTAATTTTCTTGAAAAATTGTCAGGATGATCTGCCAGACCTGTAAAAAATTTGTGGAATAGTGTTGACTTCTTCCCACCCACTGTAAATCACAAAAATATTCAGTGTCTGACTGGACAAAACATGAGAAACTCGGGCTGATTTCAATATTAGTTAGTACAACTCTAATTTTAAACTCTTCTGAAAATGAGGCAAATATTGCAAAATCTTCTGTAGATTGTTTTAATTTAACTCTTTTTAAAAATTTCTGTTATGTGGACATTGAAATTCCAGAACAAGAGCACCTCCTAAAAGCTGTTTTGTGTTTCTCCAGGCACAGCCAAGCTCTAAATTGCTGCAGTGTCACAGCTTTAACTTCTTTTGTAAAGTTTCTGGAAACAGCTAAACCCAAAGTCTTAATATCTTAATATCAGAAGCAATCTGTCAGACATAATGATAATGTGCTACCATTTTTAGATTTTATATTAAAAAAAATATAGATTTAAATATATCTTTGATAAAGTGTTGTCATTTCTTAAATTCTTACCCTAATTGGTTTCAGGGCTTGAGCATCAGGGAGAAATTTTAGCAATGTTGATGCAGCCAGCAGCAGAAAGGACCGATTAATTGAGTCTCCCCCATCCAGACCAGAGAGAGATAATTTGTACAAACCATTACAAGACTCATGGCGAACTGCAGTCTAGGAAAAATAATACAATTAAATGATTATACATATTATTTGAAAGACTTTCCCTTTTGTATGTTTTTTCTTTCATAGGTACTTAAGTTCCTCTCATCTATCAGGGTGGAATTTCTTTCTAAAAAGAGGTATTACAAATAATGTGCACTTAAATTGCTTACAGGAAAATGCGAAATGTAGTGTTCTAAATAAAAGGATGATGTGCCTGTGCCCTGTGACTCTTGAGTCAGATTTTTTCTACATGAAAGATTACAGTGACTAGAATAATCCACTTTTGGAAGTTTGCACTCTCTCATTTCCAGGGATTTTAAATGGAGTCAGACTCTAAGCTTTCTCTGTGCTTGAGTAATAAAGCAAGAGGTAAGAATTATCACATCATGTCCATACGGCACCTTGAAGCATTCACTGGTAAATACAAAAATTTTCTACTGTGAATACCTTGATGCAATTTTTAAGTCTTTATCGCCTGAGAAAAAATTACTTAAAACTAGACAAAGTAATGACAAAGATTTTGGTATCAATTCTCATTCACCTCACTTGGTGTTTCTAGGTATAGCAAAATAAGTAACAATAAAAAATATAATAATAAGATGAAAAACATAATGGGGGAAGTACATTTAAGCTAATTCATGTCAAGTGGCATCACCCAGAAATTTCAACAAATTACAATGAAAAAACTACCTTCAAACAGAAGCCAAGAACAGAGGTGAGAGTTTAACCTGGTTTGCAATGGACCACAGATCTGTCATCTTACAATGATCACTTCTTACACAAGACCGCAAATAACTGAGGTAGATCCCTAGCAGGGATCTTCATGTCTTGAATTGAATGGCAAACTAAAGCTAATGGCACTCATTAGGAATGCAATAACCTCCCCATTAACATACCTCTGGAATAAGAAGGGTAAGTTTCTTGAGCCAGTCTTGCAAATGATCACTGTCGGCCAGACTGGATTTCACCAAGGAACAGCAGTGAGCCCAGCTCACCAAGAGCCACATGGAATAGTGAGTGACTGAAAGAAAAGGAGGTAAATCCCAGGCTTTTTAGGTGGAAAGATGGCACAGCTCCAGCCCAAGTGACATTTATTTCAGTCATACTAACACACAAGACCAAATCTTTACTGGCACTTAAGGTACAACCCAAACTCAGAGTTTTACCACTATGCTTATTAAATACTGACCTCTGTACTAATGATGACCATTCAATTAGACTGAATATTACCAAGGGCACAACCCCTTCCTGCATCTCTACTTCTTAACCAGTGACATTAAGCAGTGAAATTCTCACATGAGTTTCTGCCACAAGTCCAAATAGGAATATTTAGGCAAGAGGGAAGCAGCTGCTGCCAATGGAAAAACTCACTGAGCACAAGATGCTTCCAAACTCTGCCCCAGCTTCACTTCCAAACTAAAACTGAATTTTTCCCCTTACTAGCCCAATATAAAGTTTGGGGATCAGGGCCAGGAGCAGGAATGGGGGAAAACATGGACAGCATTTCGCCCAAAAAGTGGATCAGGGGAAAACTTGGATGAGATTTCAGCTAGACACAGGATCGGGGAAAAACCCAGATTGGATTCCTCCGGGAAACCGGATCGAGAGAAAACGAAGACCAGACTTCTCTGGGATACTGGATCGGGGAAAAACCTGGACCGGATTTCTCCTGGAAAGTGAATCGGGGAAGATCCTGGACTGGATTTCCTTGGGACTCCGGATCGGGGGGAAAATGTGGACTGGATTTCACACAAAAGGTGGATTGGGGGAAAACCGGGACAGGATATCGGCCGGAAAACGGATCAGGGGCAAAATCCGGACCGGATCATGGGAAAAATCTGGACCCCATTTCACTCGGACATTTCCCTGGAGTAACACAATTTTCCAGCATTCTAACGGTGGAATAAATCAAAACCATAACTTATCATCAATATCTCTTTCCCCGTATTACTTCCTGACACAGCTGTTCTGCAGCACTGACCTTCATGTCTTGACCTGTGATCAGACTGAGCCTTCAACACCCTGAATGGGAAGAAGAGAAATCATTTGAACTTTATCACAGAACATAACAGATTGTCACTTAAAAATACAAGTACACACAAGTAACAACACAGTTACTCTTAAGTAACCACTCAGAAAATTATTCATCTTAAAAGGATTCATGGCTTGATGTAGTCAAAATTAGCAACAACAATTAAACCTTTAAGTCACCCCCATAAAGCTTTACTGACTACTACAAGATTAAAAGTCAAGGAAAAACACCCAGAAACCCTTTATTTTATCCAACAGAGATGTCAAACAGAGCTAAGAACTGACTCGTAGAAAAGAAAAGCTAGTATTCTTCATAAAGAAATCACACTTTGAATAAACATTTGCAAAATTTAGGCAAACTTTAAATGTTTAT
Organism: Atrichornis clamosus; assembly: GCA_013400975.1. Classification (NCBI taxonomy): domain Eukaryota; kingdom Metazoa; phylum Chordata; class Aves; order Passeriformes; family Menuridae; genus Atrichornis; species Atrichornis clamosus. The sequence continues at coordinate 71,034 of WBMZ01001316.1, read as the reverse complement.
AATTACTTACATTTTTATTAATTGCTATAAAAGGTAATGAAACCAAAATACAGCTTATATACTAAAATTATTCCTGCAACTGAACTAGAGGTCAAAGTTAAGCACACTTTCAGACTTGACTGGAAATGCTCTGAATGTCCTTAACAATCTTTTAAAAATATGGTAAAATACACTACCCATTACTTGGAATCAAGTAATTCTACAACATCAATGTAGGAAAAACCTGATCTGCCCAGCATCAGCCTGACTGTCACGATGCAGCCTTACACAGAATTGCTTTTCTCAGGACAAAAAGGCAATAGGACCAAAATCTCTAATAGGTAAAATTTTGTCTTCAGTATCTGCACAATCACTAAAACAATGATTGCAACAGGAATGGAAAAAATAAGTCAACACTGGCAGTCGACGAAGCAACATAACAGTGAATTTATTTTAATTTCTCCTTCACGCTGCCTTGAAATTGAGAATGCTCTGGAGAAAATAAAGAAATGATTTTGGCGTGAGAATTTATGAGAGCATGTCATGTATAGGTTAGTGCTCTCTGCCTTATACCCTGAGCACAGAGTTCTCACCCCTCTCCTCTCTCCCACTCCTTTGAGGGCAGGATAAGCACCACAGGAGGTGACTAAGAAAAGCAAGTCTACTGCCTCTAGACTTCCATTTCTGATGTGGCTGTCAGTGGGGAGCATGGCTGGAGGAGCCCTGCACTGGAACTAAAGCAGCGATGAAAATGCGCACACTCGATCAGCTTTATCACAAAAATAAAAAGATATTGTACCTAGGTGCCAAGTTGTCATATGTATAAGCAACTGACATAAGTCGCTGAATCAAACTGGTTCCCTGGACAAGTACAAGAAACACCTTTAAAAATTGAAGTCAAAAGAAAAAAAAAAAAAAACAACAAGTTAATATAACAACAAGCTTTTTGATCTGTTTTTCAATTATACACACTGTGTGAATCTAAAATAAACCCACCTGTGTAGAGGAGGAAGAGCCAAAGACAAATCACAGCATCTCCACAGTTAATTTACTGTATTTATTAAAGCAGATCTAAAACCCCATGTTTCACTGACTAGGTCTAGATGCTAAAATTTTGTTCTGCTTCTCTTAAGAAAGACAATTCAACTGAATAGAAAAATCAACCATTTATTCAATCTTTTTAGTAAAAACACAGTAGTTTTTTAAAGCATAAGCTACTCACTTCTTTTTAAAAAATCTTAGGCTTGAGGAGGTAGGCTTGAGGATGAGGTTGGACACATAAATTTTGCCTATCTCTGTGATCAACACATTTTATTGACTACACATTCACTTAAAACATTCATCTTTAGAGAACCTGACAGGCTACACAGAATTTTGAAATCCAACTCTGAAGACAATCTTAAAATATTTAAATCTCAAATCCATTGCAATCGAAAATATTAAATCAATTGACAATTAAAAATTTAAAACCAGTTATAGAAACTGACAGCAGCATTTACACGCAGCCAACATTAAAAAATTTAATACAGTTGATAATTTCCCTGTATGACAGCAGCCCTGGTGATTTAGGGATTTGTTTTGTCAAAAAGGGCTAATACTCATAGATAGTTAAGGTCTTTCCAGGTATTACAAATGGGAAGTTTGGCTCCAGCTCAGAGTTCAGACCTGCCCTTTCTGGCAGTCACAGCTGGTCCTGTGCCCAACAAAGTCGATTTACACTGAATGCATCCCTGATGCCAAAATATTACATGTGCTTGGATTCCTTTGGGAAATGAGCATGCAGGAATCTGGCAGGAAGGTTTACAACTTCAGGTAAGTTCACCATACACTCACTCAGATATATCTAGTAAAATAAGTTATTTTAGTGTTTACTAAAGGAATCTAAAATGGATTTAGCGAGGGCAAGGACAGCTCGTGTTATAACCATGGTTTAACAGGCTACTATAAAAAAGGACTCATCAGTTTAGGAAACAAAATCTAAGAAATAGGGAGAAAGCACTGGAATTCTGAATTCCCAATTCATGTGCTCACCAATCACCAAAAAACCTTTTGGTTGCAAGGTTTAAAGCAATTAAAATACTTTTTAGAGGACAAGCAGGATATCAATTAACATTACTAACTTTTCCAGCACATTATTTTATTACCAAAATAAGGACTTCACAGAGCAAAGGAGTCCTTTTTCTGAAGTTCACAGAACCTCTGTTTCTCTCTTACCTCTGTCAGACGAGGGATATGAAGGCCCTTCACGTGGTCACTCGTCGTCTTCCTTGATTTGCCCGGCCATGTTCTTTTCCTGTGACTCTCTGCTACACCAGACCAGGCAAAGACATCGTGATAAGCTAAATCCAGATCTGAAGGATCAACTGCAAACTGGCAAATCAGCTTCAGCAAGCAAGCAAGACAGTCCAGCTGCCACTGTGAAGGGGAAGAAAATGAAATCTTCCGTTTTGAGGGATTTATTTTACAAATAACTCAACGCCTACTCTAGAATTTGAAATTGAGAGCTTCAGTGAGGTATAAAGGATAAACAGCTAGAAGTAACTCGAATTTAGCTCAAACTAATGACAGAATAATAATGAAAAAGACATTATCTAAGAATGACTAATAATCATGTTCATTATTGAGAAGTGTCTTTATTAACACCACAGTACCTATGCTAATTGTCTCAATGACAGCAAGGGAAAATGGTATTTCCTGGCCTCTTCAGAGGGAAAGATAATTAACAGATAACTACTTTTAATCAGACATAACTTTCCAAATAACAACCTTCCATAAGATAAGCAGAAAAGAAGGCAAAAATAAAGCACTCCATTCTTGTTTGGCTACTTTTGACTTCTCTAAAGAAGTGTGATATGCAATAGTAATATTAATGCAGTTGCAATCACTGCTGAAGACGGAACCCATGTTTTTTCCCTCTAAGATTCCATGATCTACAATTTTAAGTTCTGCAATTTTAAGAACGGACAAAACCCCCCCAAAATACATAGAAAAACACAAAGGGTGAGTTCAAAATACAAAAAAGAAGTAGTATATATATTTTCTTTTTTTAAATGAGCTCTTCCAGGAAAGATGCTATTGCGTAGACTGTGGTGGTTTCAATTAGAGAATTAATCTATTTCACAAGATAAAAATAACTGTAACAAAGGCTCAAACTATTAAAAGCCTTCACAAAAGACAGGTACATTCTTCTGGAGAGAAGGGTGAATGAACACCTACCACAGTCCATGATTCCTGTTCTTTAGGCTCTAGGATTCCAGAATTGAAAATTTCTAGTAATTGTTGGAGCCCTCCAGCAGCAACAAACTGTAAGTATATCATGGGACCAATATGAGAAAAAGCAGATACAGAAATATCACTAAGATCAGTTAGATATCAACCTAAGTTTTACAAATTAATAAATAAATGATAAACTGTTCAGTTGGATACTTCATGAAAAGAAATCAAATAGTTGTACACTACTATGACACAGATCTGATAACACAGAAAAACTTGCAAATGTTATCCCTAAATTTGAGATTAAAAACTCTCAGATAGACAATGTTTTAAATGGGTTTTCATTTTATATCTTTCTTGAAAAACTGCATTTGGTATCACGGAATACTGTAGGTAAAACAAACCTTGCAGCTCCATGTGTTTTTACTATTTTCTATTTGATCTTCACTTGAATCATCTGAATCTGGATAAAGATCACTGTAACTTCCCTAAAGATAAACAACAATAATTAATTGGAAAAACAACCTAAAGAACTACAATATTATAAAATAAATCATAAATATAGACTTTGGTTCAGAGAAACACAAATATTTCTATGCAAGAAACTTACTGTAGATTCACGTCTTATTCTCCTGTTGGGCTTTCCCAAAGCTTCAATAATTTCCAGAGCATACAAAAGTTTATGGGCACTTTTGATTCGCAGAAGGTCCTTCCAGCTAAAGCCATCATTACCCTTAAAAGATAAAAAGAGATAGAAAATAATTAACAGAAGTAATGTTGATCTAGCTAAAAAATACAGGCATAGGATTTTCCAAGTGACATGGACAAATTAAGTGGGTTTGAATTGAATCTATTATTTGAAATTAAGACAATTTCAAGCATATTTCTATACATGATTAACAATTTGATGTGCAATGAAAACACCACATTTTTACATGCTAAGGTACACACCATTTTCAAGTACAGGAAGGTAAATGTTATAATCTGAACTATAACTTCCACCAAAATTTTGATGCATGTTTGCATTAAAAACGGTAATATCTGAAATCTGTTGGATATAATTCCAACCACTTTTAAAGAGGACAAGAAACCATCCAGGCTTCCAACCAACACATGCTGTGAATTTACAGAAGAGAGTACAGAAGCATCACTATCACAACAATCACAGTGGCAAAGCCAGGCTGAAGTTGAAGAAATTGCTCTTTCAATTCAAGCCAGAAAGACTGCGATAATTAGTACTGATTGTTCTTTACATTTAATAAATAATTTTTGCATAGAAATGATAAAAACTAACTTTGTGAGCTAAGCTGACATCTCTGTTTAATTTTTCTAAGAATTACTAGGTTTGTTTATTAGATTTCCTTGGGTCTCAGCACACTTACCATATTTACTAATTAACATTTTTATACAGGGAAATTCAAGTAAAACACTGGATGCTAAAACATTCATGTATAATAAAGATAAACAAGTAAAACTTTGTTCACCTGCTCATCAGAAATATTCTGGAATGCTTGCAACATATTAGGGCATGTTGGTAGAAGCATCAAGAGCTCCCAGACACGTCTGGATAAGTTTTCTGCATGGAGATGGAGCTCTTCACACCTTGCACTCTGACAAACACACAACAACCATTCTTATTGTGAACTTCTTTGAAAAAATAAGATTTCAAAGTCCAAAAAGGTATTTATTCTTAATTAAGAGATTCCAATTTAATGTAAATCCATAACTAGAACATGATAGTTGAAGTCTGAACCTGCAAGAAACTTAGTTACATTATCTTTACAGCAGATAATATATTTTGAAATATTTAAGTGCAAATAGAAAATAAACTACTGGTTCAAATCTACTATGTATTATGTAATTTCCCACAAGCTAATGATGGCATACAAGACATTAAGCTTGAGTTTTTGCAATAAAACCTTTACAAACCTGTCTTCAAGCCAATTCCCACTATGAGTCATCATGTCTGCTTAAATAATCAATATTGTTTAAGAATTATTCTTTTATAGCTTCTATAATATTTAGAACACTTCAAATGTATCAGAACAATATTGCTAAAAACTAAGAAAACTCAGGATAAAGATTATGCCATATGTGAAGAAGTAGACAATAAACACCCCCAGCAACTGGATAGAGTACACAACAAGTAGGCTACACAGGAAAACCAGATCCAATTAAATAAGATTTAAATGTAATTGTTCTAATAAAATTACTCTAGATTACCTCACTATCTTCCATAGCCACTTCTCCAGAGGGAGGCTTAAAAGAGGCGAGCATCTCTAACAAATCAAAAAGGGTGGTAAGATGAGGTTCTTGCAGGAGTAAAAGCATTGGAATGTTGTCCTTCTGAGGAGGAGGTAGGCAGGAAGCTGGGAGCTGAACACCTTCACCTTTACGTTCTCTCCTTGGTGCACCCAGGGATACAAACACCATCTGGAACAGAGAGAAACAAGGAGGAAAGAGACCATTTTAGGATAAGTCACGGGACGTTTTCGCAAGGATCGTAATTACAAATGTAAAGATAAATTTTTCTTTTGTAGCCATTTTCAGCAACTGCCACAACCAAAGTTTGGTTTTGCTCTCACTTAAGGCATTCATGGTGTAGCTGCACACACTGTTTGGTGTTCCTACAGCAGACAATCCCGTTTTCCTTGTCCCTCATCCCTTATTCTGCCATGGAGGCTGGGGAGACTCCAGTACTGAGCTGTTATCACCACCACATATCAATCCCACCCAGCCCCATGCACAGGTATCAGCAGTAACAAAAGCAAAGTTTGGCCAATGTTTTCCAGTGACTGCTCTCCCTGCTGGCAGTACCTGCATATCCTTAAACCCCAACTCATGGAGCGTTTTCTCATCATAATCAGTTGTCAGTTCGTGCCCAGATGAAATCATTCTCACAGGTCCCATGAGGCCACCTAGGATAAAAGTTTATTTCAGCAACATTCTAGAATCATAGTTGCAGTTTCATAATTTTAGCAGGACACCCTTCAGTATCAAATAAAAAGAGGTAAAAACTTACTGTAATGTCCTTAAGAAAACTGGTTATTACATCAAACTAAACTTACTTGCATGTATTCAGAAATAACCTTTGCAATAACAGGTCACCCGACCTTGTAGTGAAAAGTTTACACAATACAAACTTAAAACATGCCTTTCATAATTTGTAGTAAATGACACTAAGGCACAGAAGAGTAATGGAAAATGATTGTGCTCATCAACAAACACCCTTTGTACCACACACTTTTGATAAAGTCAAAGAAGCAATGATTAATCTTACTTAAATGGAAGTTGGAACCAAAGATATCACACACTTCAGAAAGGAGAAACTGAGAAACCATCCTTCAAAGAACTCAACACTGAACAAGAAACCTGAGCAATTAGACAATTAAGAATTTAATTTCATCTGGTGTGGACAATCAAGCTTCTATTCTTTTAAGCACACTCTCCCCCAACAGGACCATGTGTTTCAAAAATCCCAGTTACAACAAAAATAAAAATTTTCTGCTAAGCGGTGGAAAACAAGACAGTTCCTTTACTAAAACAGCTTCTAATGAGTGGCTGGAAAAGAATTTTACAAGGAATGCAATTAAGGTGTCCAAAATTCAGTCTGGTTTACTTACATTGTGTCTCATTAAAACATGCTATTAAAAAAAGGTTGAACTATAAAAAGTAAGTCCAATTCATGTTTAAACATAAACTAACGGTGTTGCAAAGATGTTTATGGACAGAATTTGTTAAAATAATATTCATGGTAACTTTTGCTTATAATGAGAAAGAAAACCCAAGGAAACAAGTAATTCAGAAAACAGTACCATTTTGAACAGCAACAATTGATAAGAATGCTACAATATATATAACATCAAGAGGATTTAGGAAACGTCTTTCTAAAGGATAAAGCAGGAATTTTCATTCACTCACAAACACATTAAGAGGGAACAACAACAGGATGCATATTCACTATACTAAGCAAGCAAAGACCATCTCAGGAGCAAGGTGACATTCCAAATTAGGAGTGTCAAAGCAGGATGAAGAATCATTTTTGCTACAGGATGACCATAAATTAAAAAGCAATTGCAGGAGTAAGGAAAATCTTACACCTGACTGGAATATATGCATGTAGGGTATCAATTATGGATTTGAATTATGGCTTCAAATTCTGGTTCAATGGCAGAGGCAGAAGTGTATAAATTAGATGAAATACATAAAGAGATATACAGAAATATAGAACTATCAAGTTCTGTGCAACAGAATCTTCAGTTTACAGAAAACAACATAATTCAAACAACAAGAAGAAAAATATCTGTGGAAAAATCTGTGGAACATGGAGGTTGGTTAGATCTAAAGAGTTTTGACAGATGTACATTTTCTTTGCTGATTCAAATAAACTGCAGTGCTTAAAAAACCACTATTAATTAGAAGTGAGAGTGACGCTAATTAGAACTACAGCTAAAAAAATAAATCATAATGTTTGCTTATTTAGGATATCTGGGGAAAGAAAAAACACCACAATCACTGAAGTTCTAAATGAATGAAGCCTTATAAAGGCAAGTCTCCAGGTAGGAGCAGCTCACCAGGGAAATCCCCTTTGCGGCTGCTCTGGCCAAACTCCTGAAGCTGGGCTTGTTGATTTATCTGCTCCTTCTGCAAATTTTCATACCAATGGGTGACTTCTGCTCGTAGGTCGGCCACCTGATCACTAGGATACATTTCTATAGTCATCTGAAAGAAAACAGGGATTTCGTTTTCCCAAGAGCACTACGGAATTATTGAAATCTAACGGGGTAGGATGCACTTGCAAAAGGAATTTTGCAAAAGGAATTTTACCTCACCTTGTCAGGAAGTCCAGCTGGCTGACAGACAATCCTTAGAGGTAGTGACTGTTTGTCACTCAGGGCTTTCAAGTGACTGCTGATACCAGTGCCTTCAATCTGCCACTGTCTCAGGTGATATGCAAACCTTAGGAAGCAGGAGAAAACAGGGAAAAAGTATTTTTTTCAAAGCCTATTTAACACAAATGTTTGATTGAAAATGAGAGGGAAGACAAAACTTGAAACAAGTTATTGGGGGTTTTTTTCAAAATAAGAGGAAGTTACTGACATTCTATTTTTCAAATAAAACTATAATAATGTTAAAGAAGTTTATTTGGTGAGGGATGGGGAAACCTGAATCACATCCACACGTATTTATACAAGAACAAGGGCCAACTCTGGTAAGTGTTTAAACTTTATAAATTACCTTTCACAATTATTCCCTACTGGCTTTCCTTTACACAAAGAAACTATTCCTTAAAATAATAATAACTCTTTTCCATCATTATGGTAAGAGGAATAGAAATAAATTCTGCATCCAAATATATCAATAGAGTTTTTTACCTTCTCCTAAAAGCCTCCAGGTGTGTTTTCAGCATTAAAAGCCCTCTTTCAATAATGGTCAGACTTGAGTGAGAGTCTTGCTCCAGGTTACTCGAAGCTATCATCAGACTCTCCATGCACTTGCTAATGAATTCCTGTTCTTTTTCCAGACCAGTTTTACCTGTAACAGCAGTTCCAGTAAATTATACAGGCACAGCTCTGGAATGCAGCATTTTAATACTAAGAATAAAAAGAGGATAGGGACAGATACTCTTTAAAACATTTTAAACAGAAAACAAAGATGAAAGTCAAGTGCATACCATTGATATAGTAAGAGTTGATATACTGGATGGCTGCTCGACTGACATCACCAGACTGTGCCCTCAAAGCAATGCCCCAGAACTGGTCCATGCCACACAACTGCTTTGACAAAAGGAAAACAAACACAGAAACAAAACAGTGCCTCATTATTTTACTGGGAGTGAGGTTTTTCTGATCTGAGACATTTTATTTGCCTCTTGACTCAATCACTAACAGTATCTCATCCTCTCCTCTCCTCACTGCACACACCACTTACTACAAAATTCTATGTTTTGACATTGTCAAAGTCAGAAACATGAAGAGAACTGGTTAAAATTCAAAATAGTAAATTTTTGTTTCTGAAAAACAGGAATACTTTTAAATGAAGCCTTAAAACCGTAACTATAATTGGTATTCATTGCAGACAATCCCGTTTGTCTCAAATCAATTCAGAGAAAAATATTCTATATATTTTCTTTCTGAGATAATTTCTCTGTATAAAAAACAACACAAGAAAAACTTCTAAAGCACGTAATACTTAAACTGAGACACATTTCACAACAGATTCCTAGTCAGAATTAAATATGACTAATAAAATGTAATTTGAATCTTCTTCATTAGAAAAGTAAACGTTACAAACTCTTTAAACAACAGTGGATACAGTTCAGTTATGACAAGAATATGATAAACTGCACAAAGAGATGCAGGCAACAGGTATCACTTTCTTTGTGGTCTCCTATCTTTGCCTCTAGAGACAAAATCCACACGAGCCAGAGAGAAGAAAAGCAGGAGCACAGAATTCAGGTTTACCTCAGAGTTGGAGCCACCATCATATGCACTCGTAGCCAGTCGAGCCAAATTACACAAATGCTGGAAGAGGTTTAGGCCAGTCATACTGATAGTTTCAGGTTTGAGTTGTGGCATCTAAACAAAAGGAATGCGCTTTAGTATGGAAAAAAATTTCAGTGATGCAATGCAGAGCAATTACAGGGTATTTATTCCATTAGCACTGTTATTACTAATCATATTCAGTGTGGTAGATTAAATACAATTTATTCTGCAGAAGACCACACCCTGAATTTTAGATACAAAGCAAAAAATCAACTATAATTGGCTTAAACAATTCACTTCACCACTGATTTGAACTGTAACAAGGCACAGGGGAAAAAAAAAATAAATTAACATCAGCTGCTTAACTTACCATCAGCAGGAGAATTTGTTCACATACATGATGTGTTCATTCAAAAAACTCATACATGTACAAAACTAGACAAAAACCTGTGCAACCTTGGAAAAGAACTACACTACATTAATTATTGCCCTATCTATCCATTTCGTAATGGCTTCTGTCGAAATGGATGGATGGGACCCTTTGGAAAAGCTCTGCATGTTGGGATTTTCAGTGGACGTATTGCTGAGATTTAAACACCCCTCCCAAAAAGAAAAGTCCATTTTTCAGTCAGGTTGAGCTGTACAGCATGAAGGAAACTACAGTTTTGTGCAGCTTTTTTTCTCAAATTGAAATAAAGTGCTCCACAGCTGCAGATCCAACACACAGGCTATTTGTAAAGAAATACTCAGGTAAATACTAGTGTGGAAAGAATTCCCACTAATCCATTTCCCTTTTCTCTGCAAGTAGAGAAAAACCTTTGCATGCCAAGTGAGGCCCTCCTGGACCACTGAAGACATGATTTCCACAGACACAATTTTAAATACATTAAATAGTGTTGATAAGGAATGAAACACTTTTACTGGAATGATAAGGTTGCAAATGACTCCCTACATACCTTTTCCAAAAAAAGATGCTTGTAAGTCTCCATACCCATGGCATGCTGGTCTTTACTCCGTACTTGATTTAAGAACCAGTGTAGTGCATCATCATAACATTCAGAATCTTCTACTAAGCAGTGCCACAGGATGTCCACTTGTTCTAAACTCAACCCTACAATTAGAGAAGTATTTTTAACTACTCCTTTATAGCATCAAATATTCCACAAAGCCCAAGAATACACACAGAAAAATCGGAATATGTCAGATCAAGACATAAAAATGTATTGTATGCCAAATGTGACTATCTGTAATGACACTACCCAATATCAATTGTAAGAAGTGTAATTTCTTTCTTTATAAAACGTGTCAATTTCTGAAGTATCAAAATAGAAATAATTATTCGTTTTTGGAATACAGTACTCCAGTAAAATATCTCTGGGAACATTATGATCATAAACCAAAGCCCACAAATACATAAAGTATTATCTTTCTTTCGTAATTACTACAATCCTATTAATTAGAGAAACTGAAGCACAGAGAACGTGAAAATTTGTTCTCACAGAACTACAACAAAACTTGAACTCCAGTATTGGTTCTGTGCTTTTGCCAAAAAATTTTCCTTCTTTTGAAACTGTATCAAAGATTATTTTAAACTGTATGTTTCAAATAACATATTAAGCTGACACTGATTAATAAGAAGTATTTCTGCCTTACTGTGAGGTGCTTCTCTGGTAAGATAACCTCAAATACTTACTGAAGTGATCTGGTGATCCCAGAGTTGAGAACACACACGTCAGGAACTGAAGACGAACCTGAACTTCTGCACTGTGGCTGTATCTAAATGTACATTTGGATTGAAATGGAAGTTTATTTAATTGTTTTTTGTCACAACTTTTTCCTACTCATACACGTGGCCTCTTAAAAGCAAAAATAACTGTTTCTTTCTTTCTGAATTTCTGTCTATGGTCCAGACCCCAGCTGTACGTGTTGCAGAACTACCCCAAACAGTGGAATGACACACTAGTTATGATTAGATAAAATACATTTTTTGTTGGGATTTGAGAAGTGGGGTAGGAGTGGGGTCTGTTGGCTTACAGTCCAACTCAAAAACACCATTCTGTCACCTTGCAGGAGCTGCCTTATTTTTTCCCCTAACTTGTAAAAGCCTGATATTTCTAATTAGAATTTCCGACTCTAAATGAGACATTCTTTATTAAAGCGTTTTCACAGCTTGTATAAAAATATTAACTTTATTTCTATTTATACAGTAAAAGCTTAATGATCAAACAAGCAGAGCAATTTACTATTTTGCCCGAATTTAAAGGATTACACCCCCCTTTCAAACACCTTTCTAGGTAATTCCTCACTAACATGTAACATAATAAGTGAAGTAAACCTGATTAAGTCAAATTGGACCCATAAATAGCAACGTTTTCAAATGTGGGTGCCCATATTGACTTTCACCTCTGTCAAAACATGAACAGTCTCTTCCTCTGGGATTGGGGAGCTAAAAATTGTATTGCTTATTTATATACACCTAATTTGAATCACACAGATTAGAGAGTGCAGATGAGTGCGTTAAACAGAAAAGAAATTATGCAAAGGTTAATGACAGGTTTTTAAACTAAAATATTTGAATAGTTTTATGATATGAAATCACTTTAAATTGATTGGCTTAACTAAACCTTCGAGTTTTATTTGTACACAAATTTTCAACATGATATGTCTGACAAAAATGAGAGCTGTTGTGCTTTAATTAAGGAAAAGGAAGCTATTTAAAATGTTTTTCCAAACCTTTGTCTCCCTAAGCATGAAATGTCCCTATAAAAAGTATTGACTTTTAAGAAGACATCAGAAGCAACAGAAGAAAGCAGAAATGTTTAAAACCATAAAATATCAAACACTCAAAATCAGTTGGGTACTTACAGTGCATGTTTGTGTCGTCCCTCCCTGACTGCCTGGATGTAGTGTACCAAATTATCAAAGAAAAGTTTCATCATATTTAATTCCTTCTCTGCCCACCTGTGTCAATTCAAAGGGCAGAAAGTATTATGGTTTGCTTAAAAAGATCAGAAAAGCCACAAAAAGTAGCCAGCTGTTATAGGAAAACGGCACACACACAACCCCAAAGTAAACACTCAATTTTCCATCTACCATGAATTCAGGAGTATTTTCCAGTACAGTCCTCTCTTCTTCCCTGCAATCCACAAGGCTTCCTAATATTATTTTCAGGCACAGGACAGACAGAACACTCCCTTTTAAGACCACAGAAACTGTTCCCAAAGGCCCTAATTCAGAAAAAGTCTAAGCCAAAACTCAGAACTGAACATATATTTAAATGCCATGACAAAAAGGCCAAGAAGAATTGCTGATAATCACTGTCATCTCTCCCAGAAGTTCTGTCAGTCTGTTCTCTACAGTGAGAGCAGGCAGTTAAATGGTGTGTTCTGCTAAGGAATCCTGTGTATCTTCAACTTTCAAAGGTTTTTTTACACACCAAAGAGCCCCCTAAATGCCCTCCCTGCTGGGGACAGGGCCCTACTTACATTGTTATCCAATGGGTATCGTAGCTGCTCCCAAATTGCTGAAATGTACCAAACAGCTTGGGAAGAAGACGAAGTGAAACCACCACTGATCTAAAGGAAAAAAGAGAGAAATGATGACAATATATGATTGTTACAACACTGAAATAATAAATTTTAACACTACTTTGAGAAGCTCAGGTTCTGTGAGCAAACAGACTAGTGGAAAGCAATGCAAATCACAGATTCATAGAATGGTTTGAGTTGGAAAGGACTTTAAAGGTCACGTCATTCCAACCGCCTGCCACGGGGCAGGGACACCTTTCCCTAGACCAGGTTGCTCAGAGGCCCATCCAGCCTGGTCTTGGACACTTCCATGGGTGGGGCATCCACAGCTTCTCTGGACAACCTGTTCCAGGGCCTCACCTCCCTCATAATAAAGAATTTTTTCCCTCATATCTAATCTACAGCTACTCTCCAGTTGAGGCCATTCTCCCTTGTCCTGTCACTCCAGGCCCTTGTAAATAGTGCCTCTCCATGTTTCTTTCAGGCCCCTTCAGGTACTGGAAGGCCACAATTAGGTCACCCAAAGCCTTCTCTTTTCCAGATTGAACAATCCCAATTCTTTCAACCCTTTCCTCAGAGGAGAGGTGCTCCATCCCCTAATCAACCTGGTGATCTCCTGTGGATGTGCTCCAACAGATCCATGTCCTTCCTGTGCTTGGGAAACCAATGTCAGCCAAGTAGTTTTCTGAACCTGAACTACACAAACCTCAAATTCTTTACATGTAACTCCTCGGACCCACAGCTACGATTAATATCTCAGTACACTTGTAACTCATCTCAAATGCAGTTCTTAGCAAAAGCTAACAGCATAATGCTGCTGGTGACGGCCAGCAGTCAGCTGTATCACAAAAATAAATCCCACTTTTACCAGTACAATCTCACAGCTTTGGCTGGTATTAAAGCTATCTGAGCTCAAGGCGTTGCTTCCTCACAGAAATGAGACCTTGTAACAGACTTGGGGGAAAAGAACTTGTCTGTTTCTAAACCACTTGAATATTAAACCTAAATATTCAGTTCAAAATGCTGATGCCAAGGCACCTGCCTGGCACTCGACTGGCTGAGATGCAGATCCGATTTTACCAAAGGCAGGAAGGCAGTAACCTCTGGCAGAAGGGAAAACAGACAAATGCAACAAAATGAGAAATTCAGGACACCGAGAGAAAAAAAAAATGGAACATCAGAAACATCCACAACACTTTGGAAGCTATTTTTATTCTTTTGCTTTTGCCTAGTTTAACTTGTCTTCCTGTAAAATGAAGTAACTGTTATAGGCAACTTGGATTTTGGGTATGCTAACAAAATAGATACATGTAAAACCAGACAGTTTATGATTGAAGTTACCTGTTGTTTGCTAAATTTTCTAAGCAGCCTTCAATAAATCTCATTCGAATCTGTCTGTCAGTGAACCAGCACACTAAAGAACACAGCAGCTTCTCTGCCTCATTTATTAACCCTTCAGAGAGATGAATCTACAGCAAGTAGAAAGAAAGGTCAATGAATACCATGTATTTGTTTTCTTTTAAAAAATAGTGGTTTCCACTATCCAACTTACTGCATCTTCATCCTGGACCAGATCCCACAAGAGGGTATTTCCTTTCTTACAAACATTATCCAGATTAATGTCTGTCACTGCATTGCTGTTGTATTGATGTTTGTGAACTGCTGGTCCTGAACAAAATATAAAGACCATTAGTTAATAAACAGAAGAAAGCATTTAAACTGAACATTATTCCCTAAGTGCACAAACAACACACTTTATTTGTCAACCTGCCTATTTCAAAGTGTAACAAGACTGTAATTGCAGCCTTTTTTCACATATGGGTTCTTAAAAGACCATACAAGAAGCCAACAGGGCAGTTAGGCCAATATTTACACTGCTTTTGGCTAATGGCAAAGTGCAATTAAAAACAGCACTGAAGAACTGCAGATGCAATTGCTTTTTAATTTAATTCATACTGTAATTAAAATATTTCTTAAGCCTTTCTGGAGTGTTGTGGTCCAAAGGGAGTTATCTCCATAACCACCATGGCTGGAACACAGGAAAGAGGCACATATCAATAAACTCCCCTCCTACTACATGATTTCCTCCATCTATCTAAAAACCAGGAAAAACAAACACCATTTTTATATATGCTGGAGTATCAAAGTGCAGGGTTTGAGGAACTCGTCATGTTTTCATCAACACTGATTGACATTTTCCTTCCTCTATGTGCCCACAGCTGGCACCATTCATTCCTCTACTATTTGATACTATTTTCATGTCACAGCAAAGTCAAGTAGAAAATTTAGACTGCACACAGAACACTGTAATTATTTGCACGTGCAAAACTAGGGGTGTCAAAAATAATCTGCACTGAAGGTCTCATGCTCAAACAATTTGAATTTTCAGTTAGACGAGTAGTATCTATGGAAAATATTGAAAAAATATGCTGATTTCAAGGTTTACAAAGTTTTAGTAGTTTATTCGACTCTGGAGTGTAGAAAAAAATTCATAAGTTTCAATGTCAGACTGAAATTATTACTATAAAAGACTTCTTACTCAACTTGAGGAAAATACATAACAAATAGCACTGGGTTTGCTGTTTGCTGGATGAAAGCAAACTTGGTTCTTCCAGGCCCGTGAAGCAAAACATGAACTGTTCACCAACCTTGCCCCCCCTTATGCTTAAAAAGAGGGTAAAAGAGAAAATAAAGCTGCCACAAGAGCATATGGAAAGATAATATAATTCTTGAGAAGTGTTTTAGTAGCATCTTAAATTGCACCCTGAAGTAAACTAGAAGATTTAGCAGTATAAGATGAAATAGCATAAAATGCCCTCTACAGCAAGCTCCCAAAAGTATCAAGTTATATTTTAAGTCCTTTTCCTGGAATTATCTTCTCTACAGTCCATTATGGCTAATTTATTTATGGGTTAATTTATGATGTCTAATGTACAGAATCATAGAACAAAAACTGCATAAGGTTTCAGAGAGGAAAATAAAAGAAAACCTTGTATTTCAGTACAACCTTTTTTTACACTTGAATAATTTATTAGAAAAAACACTTACGAGGTTCTTTGGTGCCTTTTTGTGTTTTAACTTACATTAAAAGCTCCAGTAGAAATGGGGAGATGGGGGATTTAAAAAGATAAACACAACTAAAACACAGATAAACATACAAAAATTAATCTCTTGGAGAAACACTAAGTACTCAGCAGTCATCATGGTTTCTTTGGACAAATACACATAAATGGTTAAAATGATTTGATTATTTTATTTATTGGAGACGAATTTAAAATTATGAAGAACATCCTTCAGTTTTTCTTTTATCACTCTTACCTTGACTAAGATGCTCATGATAGATAGAGGCCAGGTTAGGGAGGTGCTGCTGAAGGTGAGACGTTAGCTCAGCATGGGAATTTATCTGTACAAGCTCTTCTTCACAGCCAGACTCCTCCCCATCAAAATCTGCCATATTTTTCTCTGATTTTGCACTGACTTGAGAACTACTGCAGCTGACATCATCTGCACTAAGCATATCATCGACCATATGCCTGTAAAAGAAGAATATTAGAATGGACAATATCAAAGAGGAAGTTGTTTATAGCAGACTACAAGTGAGCAGATATCTCCCTAAAGCTAAAGTCAGGATGAATCATCTGTTTGAACAGCAGACCTTTGCAGGAATCAGAAAAACAATTACAGATAAATAAACTGAAGGCCTCACTAGCACGATGACTGAGTTGATTTATTTAATGTTAACTAAATGCAGCATTCTGCAAAACAGTTTTAACATTTTCTTAAATGCTGTCTTATTTATTCAATACCAAAACTTTCCAGAAACCTGTAATCAGACATTAACAGATCAGATTTCTGTGTAACTGTCTGCAGTAACTATCATCTCTGGAAGACCAAATTACCCTGAGCTATAGCAAAATGTCCATATACCAATTTCTGTTCAATCAGAGCATTTTGCTACCACTTTTGTTTCTGTTATGGAAGGAGCCACAAGAAAGGTGAAGCTACCTACCCATCATGGTGATGGTGGTGGTGGTGATGGTGGTGGTGATGCTGTGGCCCAATGAACTGCCGACAGTTAAATAATTCATTCCCAATAGTTTCCCCCAGGAAGTCCCCTGTGTGAGTTATACAGGAATCTTGAGAGCCTTGTGAAATGTGAGCAGTGCTCATTTCCCCTGCCATGTCATGCTCTGCATCCTCAGCATGAGAACAAGCATCAAGCATTCGAATCCGGTTATCCACGGGGGGCACAGAGTCCGTGTTAAAAACATGGTCCTTCCCTGCCCCGTTATTTGCACCACTCCTCTCCGATGCCCCCTGGGCATCTCCCAGACAAATGCCCGTTTGTGATTCCAGTTTTCTGCTTCGTAGGTCTGTGCTCCTACTGCTTTTCTGGGGATTGTGACTCCTATCTTCTTCCTCTTCATCCTCCTCCTCTTTGAGAGCCTCGATATCTGCAATGTCTTCCGACTGCACCTCGCTGCCGGGGCTCCCGGCAGACTGGCTGGCGTGACTGGAGTTGGCCTCGTTACTAGATCCATCACTGTGGCCACTGCTGCTCCCAGGACCACTGCTGCCATCCTCACCACTGTTGGCTGTCTCATCAGAGCTTCCTTGCATGGATTCCTGAAATTATTTTGGGTTTTTTTTTTTAAGATTGGTGGAAAAATAAAGCACCACTGGAAATACATCATTAATATCATCATCATCATTCAAACAACATTCTTCCTCTATGAGGAAATGTGTCAAATCTACAAGTATTCACTCATTCTTTCTCAATTCGGTTGCCAATGACAAAATGCTCTGAGCAAGAATCAGATTCAATAACTTACTTCTGGCATTACCTTGTTGATAACAGGGTGCATGTGCAGACTTTGCACATGCACGAAGTCACAATGTGACATAGAAACAACGTCCAGCAGTCCCTTCCTAAGAGATTCATCTAACTGAAACACAATTTACATGCAGGAATATATCTGTCTGAGGTGTTTTGAAACAATTACACATGAAAAATCATTTCCATAGCTACGAACAGGCAACTCAGTGACCAAGTTCCCAGATTAAGACTCACACTCTTACCTCTGTGTCCGAAAGTCGCTGCTGGACATGTTTTGTTCTGTTAATAAGTTGTTCCTCCATTTCAATGTCACTCCCTCCACTCTGATGGGTGTCACTGTTGTCACTACTTTGAGGGCTGGCTGCTGGTGACCCTAATTCAAAACCACATTTCCCAGTTACTCTGTGATAGACATTAATTGGAATGTAACAGCATTGCATAAATCTGCCTCAAATATTGAACTCAACAGCATTCATCCAGCAAACAGGGATGTAACTCACACAATCCATGTACCTAAACACTAAAAATTTGGTTTAGAACACCACACATTTTACTACAAAGTTTGTATTTTGATGTCTCTTCTTGCCACTGTTGTACGAATTTCCTAGACTCTACATAAAATAGAATTTTCATTTGACTTCTCATAAAAACAGAATTTCAAATTTAACCTAATTCTTCTGTTCAAATTCAACAGATGTAGAAAAGCACTTCAGTATCAAACAAGTCAGATTGTGGTGTACTACTGAAACTATACTTACAAGGGGAAGGGGCTGCTCTTCTGAGCTCCTCTTCTTCTGAAGGAAAAAAGCAGGATAGAAAAATAAGTGACTAAAAATCTTTTTGTCAGCATATATAGTTGTCCATGATTCATAAAAACCAGCAGTAGGAAGAGAAAGGGAAATGACAGTAAAATGGCTTTGGCAGCACCTTTAGTAATGACTGTGGGGAAACACACAGTCAAGTAAAAAAAAACCAAGAACAAAACAGAAACAGCATATAAAACCAAACACTAGGTAAAAAGGAGGTAAGCTTCAGTAAGATTTTAAGTAGCTATGTAAGTTACAGATGTGCAGCAGAACAAGAATAGTTAACTGATGAGTTATGCATCATCTTCTGAATTTAAAAAAAAAACACAAAGAAAAATACAGACAAATACTTCAGCTATACAAACAGAATGGATCTGAAACACAAAGCTTTCCAAACACACTCTCAAAGTTTTAATGCTTTCATCTACATCCTCAAGGTCTCCTTGAAAAATATGCCAGCGTGCCACTTTGAAAAAATACTCAGAGGAAAAGTTCTATACCTGCTTTTGGTCCAAACTCAACAAGGAAACTACGAAAATTCCAAATGTAACTCCCAGATCTCCTGGAAAACCACGTACCTTTTTTGTTTCCCATGGGCAGGTTGGTACTCAGCAAAGATGCAAAGGAGCTTTGTTTTGACAGCTGAGCCTTAGCTGCCAGTGCATTATTCCACAGGGCTTTTATCAGCATGGATGCCAAGTACAAGGTCTGGAAACAAAACCAGGGAAAAGTACCATTAAACAGCAGGTTTTGTATATAAAGATCCACTGTTCATCCTTCTCTATGCCAATACTGCAGTTCACCAAAACAAACTCATCACAATAAACGAATCAACTAAATAATGTTGCGTGAAACACTTTTTAATTTCAGACAGGAAGTTAATATCTTCCATCAGTGGTTATGCAGTCTTTGAAAATCTCTGAAGATTATACTTCAAAAGTCAGAAAAGATAGAATTGAAGAAACACGACAACTTTACTCATACAGTCCCCCCTTTCTGCATTAGTGAATATTCCCTTTACTGCATTCCTTTGGGAAGATAAATCCAGAATGGTTGTTTAACACCCAAGTTAATTGCTTTTCTCATGGCAGTGATTTTGTTGGCCTTGTCTTTACCTGTTCAGTGTGAGCACTGGGATGAAGAGTTGAGACAAGGTTAAGAAGGTGTCTAAGTGGGACAGGGTCCAAGTTTTTGATCAAAGAAGGAAACAAGTCGTGTATGTAACGACTGCAGTGCTTCAGCTACAAAGTACAAACAGAGAAGTTAACAGGAACAGCAAATAAAGAAAGAAAAAATAAAATATTGCAGAAATTCAACATAATTGCACAGGTTCTCAGGAAGCACTTGTTGAATAATTCCAAACTCCAGCACATTTGCAACTTTGACTAAACTAATTTTGAGACTAAAGCCTGCAAAGTTTAGTGAAATCAAATATAACAATGCCTCCCTTAGTTCTAGTTCTAAGAGATTAGGTGAGAAGAAGAACTGGAAGTTTATTTTGTATTTGAACTTAAACATAACTTCTAAAATAGGAGTTTACATGCTAAATCCTGAGGGAAGCAGTATTCACAATGATTACCATATTAGCAGTGGTAAATACAAATAAAAACTGCTCAGAGAACAGACTGTGTGAACTGTGTGAGGATTATAAAGAATTCTTTTGTCTTTCCAGTAATGGATGTCAAAAAATGTGACAATGTGTTTAGCTAACTACTCTATTTCCACATTAAAGTGACAGTGCTCCTCGATGTTTCCTCTTTGGTTAAATGCTGCTTTTCATAGCCACTTAAAAGAGTTTCATTACGTTTGTAAGGATGTTGTTATTCAAAAGATAAAATAATGATTACAGGAAGCTTCTAGAAGAAATTCTTATGTTGGTTACCACATATGCACCTCAAAAGGGTTATTTTTCATTCTTTATTTTATTTTGCCTTCCTGGCATTAAAATATCCATGTCAGCAATTTATGATGTGCAGGCCAACTTTCACAGGATTCACAGTGGAATGAAATCCTGTGTGTTCTATACAAGGATGCATTTAAACACCTTGAGGTAACTGCTTCAACTCAGGAAAGATAAATCTTTGTCTAAAAGTTAATTTTAAAAGTGGGAAATACACTTTAAGGCCTTCTATTTTTTAGTCTAAAGGCATCAGCCTTCTAAACAACATTAGAGGTTTAAGCCTTTGACAAGAAGTAAAAAGGATATACTTAATTTTGATATCAAATATCTTTTGAAAATACCATATGGCAAAATTAACATTTAAACTGTAAAAGGAGTATCAAAATTAGGTAATTTTATTATTCTTAAAATGTATTTAAAAATCCAGAGGCCTAACATTACTGTGAGATACTGCCTGTGTAAAAACATCATGGAAGGTAAAATACTGCTTAAAAGAAGCTAAGTAATTATTAGTTACTCTGACACAGAAAAATGTTGGAGCCTGTTAGAGCAAATGCTATTCTAATAAACATTTATTAACATTCCAGCTGAATGTTTTAATGACGACGGACTACAGAGGTTTCAGAATGTGGGTTCAGTACTATTTGATTGAAACAAATTACAAAGAAATACTGAACACATAAAAAACCCTCTTTAAATTCTAACCTGTGTAACAGTATGTTCTCTAGGCCTGTTCAAAAAAAATCACAATGTCTATTGTATTCAAATCCTCTAAATAAAAAATGTCACAACCTAAAATAACAAGCACAGTAACCCATTAAAAGTAGCACACAAATAAATCTTTCTGAAGGCAAAAGCCTATCAGAGTTTCCAGCTTTAGCGAGCAAAAAATAAAATTTCTGTGCTTTCTATAGATTTTAACACCAGCAGAGTAGCACAGCTGTAAACTTCACTGCCACAATTTTCACCTGACTGTTCCCACCAGGAGTACCAGAAATGGAAGCTACAATACACAGGAGCAAGGCAATTTAACAGAAGAGTAAAAATACTGCAACTACCCTACCGTCTTCATCCCCCCATTCTTGGTGAATATACTATGTCCTTGCTAAACAACTGCATGTTTTTACCTCGTATAAAAGCAGCCAGGGTGATTTTTTGCATCCAATAAATAACCTAGTAACTGTGGCAGTTACCTAACTTGGAATTATTTGGTCAGCAAAACATTCAGACAGCCAAGAAAAGGCAAAAAGCTCAACTTTAAGAATGTGAACTAAAATCAACTTGGGTTTTATTCTGTTTTTCTTTTATCACTCTTGCAATTATAGAAGTTTGACATACCTGTGCTGCAGCCCAAATACAGTCTATATGTTGAGTACTAAGTCTCCCTTCGGCTGCAAGAAAATTCAGAATCACTTGGCACTGTTTGATGATCT
This sequence comes from Atrichornis clamosus, assembly GCA_013400975.1. Classification (NCBI taxonomy): domain Eukaryota; kingdom Metazoa; phylum Chordata; class Aves; order Passeriformes; family Menuridae; genus Atrichornis; species Atrichornis clamosus. The sequence goes on along the minus strand of WBMZ01001316.1, from coordinate 48,854 downwards.
GCAAAGCGAGAACATATTGAGGAAAAATTTACTAGAACAACAAGTTAATTCTCCATGTTTATACCAAAATAACAATCATTTCATACAAACCTCAATATGTAAATTTGGTCCAAAAATGTGCTCAACTACATTGTTGCTGATAAGCCAGTCTGCAAGTTCTTTTGCAATTGACCTGGAGAAGAAAAAAGAGTGGGAACATATGAAGTTATCTGCCTGTAAAATTTACTCTGTGCTCTTCTCTAGAACAGCACATCCTTCAGGTTGGCATCTGCAGTGAGCATATGAAAATTTTCTGAACACAAACCATACTCAATGTTCACTTTTCCAGGTGGGAAGCAAATGATTTCCATATCTTTTCCTTTAGCTGGAAGATTAATGCCAAATATCAACATTTCTCCTCTGGATCATCAGTAAATGTAACCAACAACTCTACCAATTTTATTAGTTAATACTCAACAGACCACGTGTAACCACTTCCAAAGATCTCACAGGTAAGATTTTGACACTGCTATTTAATCCAAGTTTATAACGAAATTCCAGAATTACTGAAAGCTAAAGGTGGGAGTGACAGAAATTATTTTTTTAAAAAAGCCATGTGTATATTTTTAGATTCTCTTACAGGAATAACTCTCATAAACGATGTTTTCCATGGTCATACTTACACATATGTAGCACACAGATACTTCCAAATTCCCATTTTGCTTCATCCACAGTAACAGGGAACTTTATCCACTGCCATTCCATAAGCAAATATTCAAACTGAACAGGACAAGGAAACTGAGTTTTCCAAAACAAAAGTTCACCTTCCAGAAAGGACTGCCCTGTCTGGAAACTAGTGCATAAGCTCCTTTTTATTCCTTCTCTTCAAGCAAACGTTTGTTTACCCAGATTTTGGCACCAGAAGCAATTACAGGACATCACAGTATTTAAAGTCAGCCTTTGGTTTAAATGGCCCTGGAATAGCAGTGCTCTGTTTCACAGGGAGGAGAGGATGGCAGGGAGGGGGTGTCTTAAAGGGCTTGACGAAGAGTTATTTTTACCACTGCCATCCGTGTCACATTTATGGTCACTACTAAAATCCGGGATTGTCAATCTTTATCGTCCACAAGAAGAAAACAAGAATCTTTAGGTAAAAAGAGATTGCCTTTGCAGGTTTTCCAAACAGGATTCACTATTCAGGGGCATGCTGCCAATGCTTCCATAGATTTGAATTGCCTGATCCTTCTGGATGAACTCAAGGAGCAAAGTTCCTATTACTCCGCATCATTTCTGTACTGTTCTCTTCTAATATCATGACATAGGGAATAAAATATTCTTACATTGTTCAAAAATAATGCATCATAAGATTTAAGTAATAAATGCCTTGCAAGGTACAAAAGTTTGCCAAGTTATCATTTACGGCTTATCAATACATCAGTTCTTACACTGTAAGGTCGGTTTGACACGGGACTGTCAAATAGGGTTGGAAAAGATAAGCTACATCTGTTCCATGAATTCCAAGATCTACTCAACTTCCCACAGCCTCAGTCCAAAACAAAAACAAAACCAAAACTCAAGTACCCCACACACCCAAAAGGTGCCCACCCCAAACCCAACTTTGGCATGTGCACACTTCTGACTCACTCAGGGCTTGGAATTCTGTCTAACAAAATCTGAAGAAGGATCTTTCCACACAAGAACTGTGATTTTGCACACAAGCACCACTGGCCACAGTGGTGACGCCAGCACAGCTCAAGAGGCCACAGCTCTGGTTATGAAATGTGGGAAAAAAAAAATCACTGCATATGGTCCTCCCTAAGAGGCAAAAGCCTGAACCTGAGTCAGAAGCCAATGGAGCAAGCTGTGTTCCAGGACCACTTCATTTCTTCTTGATCTGAATTTTGAACCTGTAGCTTTCAGAATGAATCCCAGATAAACACTGCCAGGATCACTAGGCAATGCCAGTATGAAAGGACACATTCCTCACAGGGTCTCTTTATTCAAATACTCCTGCTCATGGCACAATATCCATTAGGCTTTGTATCCAGTCATATGTTGCATTTTAACCACTGCAAAGGAAAGAACAAAAACTCTTTCTAGAGTGAGTTCCTTCACATTTTTATTAAATTACCATGGCAGTTCTCTAATTCACAACATGTTTCTTCTCAAAAACCATAGATAATTCTTTTGAAGGAAAGCCTTTTCTAATGGATGCGTTCTCAGCAGTAAAAAACTCTTTATCCTACTGGTGAGCTCAACTGTGGTAAAATGACATCTCAGATTTCTGAAGGTAAATGTTCATTTGATATGGATTTGTTGAGGATGACCAAAAACAAGAGGATCCTTGTGAAAGGCAGAATGAAGCCCTTGTGCTTCCCACAGAGAATTGTTCCTCTCAAAAAGTTTGGCTGAGGGCACACCAATCCCTACCCTTTAAAATGATCAAGTTATTACTACCACTAAGTATTTTGTTCTCTGATTTACGAGGGAATGTATTCACGATATCAGATTCAAGGATTCACCAAAATAAAGCTAATTTCAGTGTAAATGAAGGATGTCTGACTTCTTTCTTGAACACCTGCATTTCAGGAAAGGTCTTCCTGAAAAATTTTACTCTTTTGTATTCAAGGAAATGGTAAGAGTGAAAATCATGCATTATGATCAAAGTATAGAGGTGCTTTTCCCTCTCACATGGAACTAGCAGCACAAGGAATGGTTTTACAAATTAGATATCTAACTCAGACCTTAGGAGTAAGAAAATTCACCTTGGGAGTAACATGTAGTAGCTATTTTTTATGGATTTAGTAATTGGATAGCAAGAGGAAAGGTAATTTAAAGAACTTGATACTCTCTATGGGTCTGTGTTGTGGGTGAGGGAGGAGAATGAAAAGACAAAAGCAGCAGCTACTCTGGTTTAATTGTCTCTAAATCTCTCTCACACTGGAAATGTACACAACACTTAATCCATTTGTCTCTAGAATTTTTAATGTAAATTCACTGATAATTCATTTCTGTCAAAAAGAACTGGTTTACTTCCAAGAAATTAAATTCAAGCATTTTTGACATTAGTTTCCCCAGGCATTCCATGAGACTGTATGGAAGAGAGTGGGAGCTGTGTGGTTTGTGATCTAACCTGATGTTTGGGAATTGCACTTAGGAAGGGCCGGTACTAGAGCCTGTATTTTGTTCATTATTATCTTACAGTTCATGCATTTTCCTGGCAGGTCAAAGAAAGCCTTTCTATAAAAGGACTAGGTTAAAGTCCTACAAACATTTTAATCTAAGGCTGTGATGCAATACTTGGTACCCACATGATGACCCAAATCCAGGAACAAATTCCACAGCAAGTAACCCCCCTCAGAGCAAACCTGATTTATTCAACCAGTCAATTCCCTATGAAGCTACAAACACACACCAGCTCAGAGCTGGATGAAGCACAACAGCAAGTCCTCCACGTCACTGAAAAGCAGAATGTAAAACCTCACATGAACAACTGCAGCACTATAACTGGCAGCTTGCAAGGGAGGAACACTAACATCTCTTGACAACATCACTGAAATAGAATCTACAACACAACAACAGATGTGAAAGCCTGATCTCAACTCTTTAGGATCAGAAATGCAAAGAGGATACAGAAGGCACCTTCCCAGCACACATTCAAGCACATGTTTTTGCTTCTGAGCACAAATTTTCCTCTTTGATGTTCTGCAGGCTCTGAAACCACCACTGTGACATCATCTGGAACATTTGTTAAACTACCGTGTAGGCCACAAGAAAGAAACATCAGTGAGCTGAGTGAAAAAAGTCACTTTTTTTTTTTTCCAGAGAAAATCTGAAAAGATCCCTGAAATGCAGAACAGAGAGGGAAGAAGAGCTGTTTAAATCATGCTGCCAGAAACTCAAGTTGGTGAGCTTAGGCAAAAATTGAGAAAGCAAGAGTTAACATAAGGTAAGAAACTGCAGTGAAAGGAAAAAGCAATGCAAAACTTGCAGCTGAACATCTCAGTAAATAAGGAAAGAGAGGGAAAGAAAGGAGAATAAATAGTCCAGATCTTTCTGTTCACAGGTGAAAGGAACTTTGGACACCTGAAATTGCTCTGGAGGAAGCTTTTTAAGTGAGGGTAATCAAGTTTTTTAAATGAGTCAGGAAGTTGACTCAGTGTCAACCTGGAACCTGAAACCCGAATACCTGGCTGCCTGCCAAGTGAAGAGCAAAACAAAATCTCTCTTTACACGTTATTTCCAGAAGCTGGCAGTGTCCTCATTAAGGAAAAGAAACAACACTTTTTCCTCTTGTGGTCCAAATAACACCAAAAAAAAAAAAGTATCTTTCACTTCCTGAAAGGCATCATCATTTTTCACTAACCGACATCAGGGAAACAGTAGCAGGAATCACTTATTCAAAGACTTGGAGACTCCTCTGTTCAGTCTCATTACTTTTAGCTTCAATAGATTTCACACTCTTCAGCATCTCAGATTGCAAAGAATTTGATTCTATCTTTAGAGCCAGGAATAGCTAAATTAACAGTACATCTCTGAGGGATAGGATGAAGTCGAGTGGCTGAGACATTGCCCACATCTGCACCAGGCGTGTCCTGGGTCACCACAAACCCTCAACCCTTGAGAAGACAGCCAAGGAAAGGAAATCTAAAAAGACACACAATTACCTACACCTAGAAAACAGATTCCTCTGTCTTGGCTTCCTGCTGCTTTCAAGTGCAATTTGTGAAATCCAGTGTTTTTCTAGATGGAAGATGCTTTAGGCTTGTCTTACCATGGAAAATCTGAAATGCTGAGGATAAAGGTGGGAAGCTACTGTTGCAAATATTTGCTAGAAAATCCTGATTTTAATTCCCAACAAGGAAGAGCCAGGACTAACTGAATGCTGCTTTTTTTTAAAGGTACCTCCTGCAAACCCACCTTAGCAAGATACAGAAGGAGAAATCCCAAAGGTTGACAGTTCCAAACGCATCTGGAAAAGTCAAAACATGTAATGGGGATGACCAGACATAATGCAGAACATCTTCTTTTGGTAAATCTGCAGAGGCTACAAAGGTACAAAATAAAACTTAAGACTTCCTTTCTCCACTCAGGAAAGAAAACAGGAATGAAAAGCTTTCCTTTAGCTGCTCATTCAGTCACTGCCAACTCTCTAAGTGCCTTTTCATCCAAAAATTTCTCATGAGCAGGGTCTGTAACGAGAAGGAAGCTTTATACTGAGCAAACTGGAGAAGTGAGACATTTTCCCCATCCTTCTGCCCCAGACCTTTCTGATTATTTGGCTGGAAGACATCAGTGATTCCAAAAGATATTTGAAGATGAGCAGCAATACTTGATACTGATTTGCAACCAACTTTTCAGGTAGAACACCAGGATGACTGAAATTCTGACTTTTAAAAAAATCACATACGACAAAAGTGGAAAAGAAGGTTTTCTGTTCATGCTGCATTCCTTTCAAATGACAGCCTGTTTACAGATGCCCCTGCCAAGAAAGTAATATCCCAAAGGAGAATTTGACAATTTCCTTCAGCTTGAAAATAACTCCGATGTTCCTGCATGGTACATCTGCTCTTCGGCAGGGAAATTAACCACCTTCTCTTTTTCCACGTTCATAACTTTTCTTTTTTACATTTGACACAGAAAATCAAACAGCTTTTTATTAGGTTTAACTGGCAGAATCACTTCTTAATGTTACTACTGGTTAACAATTACCTCTGTTTCAGATTTTCAATACGAGGGAACAGGGGGAGGAACTAGATAAACCTGAGGTTTGTCAGTCCCAGTGCAACAACCATGAACTGGCAGCGTAGTGTTGGAAACACCCTGGCCGACCTCGCATTTCCAATGTGATTCCCTTCTGGAGTATTTACTATTTATTTCATATTCCCAAGGTATTTTCACATCTTCATGGAAGCAAAACTGCCCTAAATTCTGGTTCTTTATGTTTAAAATACCATTTTATTCTATTACCGTGAATTTCACTTCAAACATTCCAGTTGTTATGTATGTGAAATCTACAGTATTGTGGTCATGACTGAAGCCAGATTTCAGAAAGTGTTCAAATAAAACCATTTGTAATAAAAGCACCCAGACAAAAGCAAGAACAGTGCTTTTGTGCCAGACTTCCCATTCATGAGCAAAAGGTAGTGGAGAGTGTGTGTCTGTGACCTCCAAGACAGAGTATATCACCTCCCCAAGAGAAATGTGAAAAGTATATTATGATGAGTAAAATCCTAGAATTTACATACTTTGCCTGTTAGTTCACAAGAACAACTATGAAAATACATATTTTGGTTTAAATTCTAGACAGTTCTAACATTAAGTTTAGAGTTACAACAGAAATAAATGCATTTCCTGGCTGGAATACAATCCCACAGGTGAATCTTCTTGAAGACTTACAGGAGAGTCCCCTTTAAAACTGTTCAACACACCTGAATTATACAATAAGGACTTTGAAGAAAAAAAACAATTGCATTGCCTCACAAACTTGGCAGAAAACTAGTAACAAGGCTGAGAGCCAGTGATGGCAAGACAAGATTTGGTTCAATAAATAATAGAGAGAAATGAGAAGATGGCAAAAATTATCTGAATCAGCTGGTTCTTATTTATATATCACAATGAAGACAATGGCCCATTATAGGTATTTATTATTTCAGTATCTAACCTTTTCTAAGCTTACCTTGATTCTACATTTTAATACAACACACAAAAAAATCCAGAAACATTTAGAAAGATTTTAAAGTTACCATTTAAATCTGTTTATTACCCCACTAATTAGAATATTTCTAATAAATGTCTCAGATTATCACTACTCCCCCACTGTGTATAACCCATAGCAACAACAGAGAAGAAGTGCAATCATGTAACACACTTGAAGAATTCAGAATAAGGTTCCTACTTACGTTTCTGTGTCTGAAACTAATGACTCATTATTACACACATCATTGAAGGTATGAAGTTGATTCTACAGTTAGAAAAAGGAAGAAAAAAATTACAATTTTATCAAGTATTTGAGGTAGTTTTCTTATATTTCAAAACAGTGTTAGTGACCGTAAACAAATTTTTATGTTTTTTGATGAGTCGTTTTGACAAAATTAGAGAATGAAAACCACATATTTTTACATGAAATGAAGCTTTCAAGGGTGGCTGAACTGATAAATTCAAGACATTCCAGAGGAAAAAAAAAAGCTGTTGAAGTTTTACATCTCTTTTCCACTTCTTCCCTCAGCATCAACTTTGCAGACACAGAGATGGCTCTGTATCCAACTCTTTGCATGTACATAACATTTTTAAATACTTAAAATTAGGTAATAGAACTTAGTTGGCATCTTGTTTTCAAAAAAAAAAAAAAGAAAGGCACAGTTATGTGAATTTTTGCAATTAAACTTGTTGCCTAACTTTGTCAAAATATTTGCTCCTTTCTTGAAGCAAATCTAGTACATGCACTCTCATTCAGGTGAATTCAGTGGTCTTCTGGAGTCTTTACACAAAGATTTGTTTCTAATCTCAACAATTCTCATAGAAAAACGGTTTTGAAGAAAAAAAAATTGAAAATATGCATTGAAATGAGTGAGACATGAGAGCCTGGTTACACAATTATTAGTACATTGGTTACTAATAGATACTTTCAGATGAAACATATTTAGGAGTGGAAATTAGACTTGGGTCAGATAAAGCCGTGGAAGTTCGCTGACTTTTCTGAATATTCACCTCCCAAATGAAAATGTTTCCAAAGGACTCAAAGAGTGACACAATCTGGAACTGTTTCCATAACCAATTTCAAATCCAGGGTCACACACTGATCAGCATTCCCCCTACCAAATCCTTATCCAAAGGAATTCTGACAAGGGTTCTTTTTCATATTGGGATTTGCAAACAACTTTTACAGTAACTCAAATCTCAGACTTCTGACACAGCAGGGCAAAACAAAGTGCACACAGGGCAGTGTTGCACCACCTTCCTCTCCCTCACTCCTTAACAGGTTTTCACTTCATGTTTTGTTTCCATGAAATGCCAGAGGCAACAAAATGCTTTAAAAATATTTTTAAATATTTTCAATCTATGAAAATTGGTAAGAAACTGAAGCTGCCTGTGCCCACACACTCAATTTATGCAGTGCAAATTTTTTAGTTATGAAGTACACAAAGGTAAAAAGTCTTCAGCAAAAAAAGCTAAGCACAAAAAGCATCTCCCTGGTCTTGCCTCCAGACTCAGGCACCAAAGGGCTGGAAAGGACAGGAAAACAAAGTCCTGTTTGTGAGGGAATGGCAGAGAGGGAAGAAGGTGTTTTGGAGCTGAACCACCTCAACAGGTGACTGGGAAGTGAAAGAGAAACAAGGTAACAACAAAAATAAAACTTCCTCTGGTTTAAATGAGAAAGAATAATAAATTGTCTCTGTACCAGAGCAGTTTTAAAGACTATTCATACACAAAAAAAAGACTCAGTAACTTATTAGCATTCAATATTCCATTTTTACAAGTTGAAAACTATTGGCTTTAGTCTAAAACCAACTGATGCATTCTTACTTTCAGACTTTCTTTTGGCAAGGATGCACAAAAAACCAAAGACTGGTAGTTGAACAAGGAAAATCATATAAAACCAAAGGAAAGTATTTATAGAAATTAAAGCCTCATGCAATTGGAACTATGCAAACATTGGAAATTTAGTTTAAAATCAGTTATACTGGGTGGATGTAGTTCAGTCTTTTTTTACAACTTAGTAAGTTACCTATGTAAATAAATATTTACTTGGTTAAAAGCCAGCAGTAATGTGATTGGAAGTACCTACAGGTCTCTTTAAATTGCCATTTATTAAAACAATTGTTAAGTACTTCTATCTACAAATACAGTGAGAAGCAAAATCAAGTTGAAATAAACTTGTATTCAGTGACAGTCCCTCAGTGATACTACATCATCAGTTAGAACACAGAAGGCCAAGTGTGTCCAGAAAACACCAAATAAAAATGTTCAGGTGAATAAAACCCTCCCCTTTTGGCCTCCTGCAGGACTGTTTATGGTTGTAACACACACGTGGGAAGCAATGACAGAGAAAAGATGCCCAACATATCTTGCCTGGTGCAACATGGAGTTTTTCCATGGGAAAGGGAAAGATGGGGTGGCTTTTTTGGTTTTAATTTTTTTCTATTTGATGCCGTATATATTTACCTCTTCAATTCAGTCTTCTGCTAATTAATGCAGAACTGCTCTCTCTCGAGAAGCAGATAAACTAACAAACAGCAAAATGAGCTTTGCACAATACAAAGCAGCAGCTAATTGCAGGAGTGTCAAGATGCTGCAAAGGTAAAAATGCAACAGCTTGAAAGCCTTTCTAAACACCAAATATTGCCTTGTCAAGGGACTTCATTTCAACACAGCTGTCACAAAACCTGTTTTGTTTAGCATGTGAATTGTTCAGGTAATGTGATACAGTTCCATATGGTGCAGAACACAGCCATCACTTGGACTTGGCTCTGAGCAAACCCTACATTCACCATCATGACCTTCATCTCCTAAAACTGCATGTAAGAGGATCCTGCTGGTTTCACACGTTAAAAAAAGCCCCCCAACCAAGCCCTTAAATCATAAAACGCAACAAGAAACATTTTTTTGCGTAATAGAATTGAGATTTTTAAAAAGTTCTTACTGTTATTTGACTCAGCCCAGCCAATCTCATTGTTAGAGTTGGAGACATAAAGTATTTAAATGCAAGATCAAGACTTTCTTTATCAAAACACAAGGCTGTATCCAATGGCTCTTTAACTGTGCTCCACATTAAATCTGCCATGTTCCGGGCTGCACTCTGTCGCAACTCCTGGTCTGACAGTTTACATAAATACCTAGAATAAATTACAAATGGAAGAAAAACAAAGAGGGTATGATTCAAACTACAACATTCCTAGATCATCAGCTTGATTAAAGCAAATACAAATTTCCAATAGCTCCAAGAGTACGAAGCCTTAAAATACCACTATTGAAACATGGCGACAATTAAAAAACCACAAAGGAAAAAGAGAATTATGCATCGTATTTTTAAAAGTAAATAAATTACTGAAGAATTTTAAACAGGTACATTCTTTCTATTGCAATCATCTTAGATGAGGGGTCATCTAATCCTGCACAATGGGTTGCAAAACAAATATTCTCTGCAAATAGAAGGCATTAGAAATAATTACTTATAAAACCTAATTCCACCTGATTCTAACTATTTCCAGAACCTGGTGGAACCGCAGTCCTACCTAAGAAACTACAAGACCAAGATATAGAAAATCTATACTGAAATGTCTGTGAAGTTCACATACAAAACACCAACACAATTGAGAATTTCTTCTGAACTGAATGTGTAACAGAAAAATGTTTAGAACTAAGCCTTCCTCAGCTTATTCTGATGCCATTAAAGATGGCACAGTGAAAGGTACATGCATACCAAGTTAGCATAATTAATTTTTTCTGCTGTACTTCAGCGTTTTGAAGTTTCTGCTACATCCAAACTAGATTTAACTACATAGAAACCCGTTAAAAATCCATTTGTTTGACAGCCTAAGCCTGGATCTGTCCTTGGAGACCAGCCAAATAGATGCATGAATCTTTTAAAAAACACACAAAATATTAAACTACACTTAACTAGGTTTATGCACCATTCCTCTGCATTTACATCATATAAACATCAGTAAATTTTTTTTAAAAAGCAAAACTACAGGCCCTGATTCATATTTAGATGATGGTTCTTTTTCATAGCTCTTGTGTAAAGGCCTTAGAATAAACACACTTAAACGATACTTAACACTGTCAAACAGAGAAAAGAGACTTCAGTGCAAATGATCCCAGAGACTGGAGATGTATGACAGGAATCACAGATAAGTAAAGAGAGGACAAAAGATGGACCATTCCTGGCCAAGGCAATTAGATTCTTCACTGTTCTTACTTGTGAAATTTGACTTCTCATGTGGAGCACTGGAAATCAAATTCTGGCAAGAAAATGCTGCTTCTGTGCTATGGTTTCTAAACAGAAGCAAAGTAGGAACAAAAAGGAACATTCATTTGAAAAAGTTCAGCAGCAACCAGACCCAGTGACCTGTCTTTAACCTACAGACACGTGAGAGCAGTTACACTCCAAGGGAAAAATGTCTTGGTCTGTGTTAACAAACATAATCATTTGTGATTAGCAAATTGGGTGGTTTGTCATTAGCAAATAGTGATGACAGTGCTCGTGTACCAGACACCATCCATGTACTGCCCCAGCGACAAAGGGACATCCTGCATCTCCATTCAGCTGTGCCAAAAGCAAGTTAAATATTGAGGATTTATTTTATGGGAGAGGCAGCGACTGAAGGAACAGAGGCCATAATTAGGCTCCACACCCAGTCACAAAAAAGCATGTACAAGGATTTCTCAGAGCTGTGGCATTTTGGAGTTGTCGTCCCTGGGAATGTTCAAAAAAAAGGGCAGAAGTGGCACTTGGGGCCATGATTTAGTGATGACTATAGCAGTACTGGGTTAATGGCTGGACTCGATCTTAGAGATGTTTTCCAGCCTTAATGATTCTATGACTATCAGCAATATCAGACCAATTTTTATATGCAAGCTACCATCAGCCCTGGTTCCCAGAGCTTTTCCTTGTCCATGATGCACATCAAGTCAGACTCAATAGTTTGGTGAAGGATTCCTAAAGATCTCAGACATGTTCAAACACCTCACATGAATGTTCTCATTTTACAAAGAACAGATGAGTGTTTGTGTGCACTGGACAGGGGGAATGAACACACCTAAATATACAAAGCAAGGGTGCTTTGGTGGCTTCACTAAATTTCTGTATCAGGTCTTAGACCTGAAATCTTCTTCACACTACAAAGTTTGGTGAAGCAACTATATTGATCTAGTTTATAAAACAAAACATTGCTTATTTTAATGCAACATTATCAGTGTAAACCTGCTTTATTTTATACAATTCACACTATATCCACATTTTTAACCTGAATCAGACTTGTGTCATATTTTCTGTATTATAGTATCATCAAGAGTGTGCTTTTTAACAAACTTGCACTTTATAATAAGTGAAACTATGGTATAGGTGCATTTTCAGAGCTGCAGAAGTAGTAGTTCAGAAGTAGTTCAACGGTGTCATCTGTTTTGCCAAGGGCCTAAAGAAAGCTACAGGGAAGAGAGCACTTGTTACTTGTTACACAGCCCAGGTTTTTCACACAACTGGGTTGTTCTAACCAGTGAAAAAGTAGGAGATGACAAACTTCTCTTTAGAAGAGTAACTGCAGCCAACACCGAGAAATTTACTGGCACTACTACCCTGGTCATAAATCGTGGTCACAAACATGATCATATCTTTACTACCAGGATTAAAACCACTGAAACTCACAGAGTAGGCTGTGCCTCCTTTTTTACTGGGGAAAGATGCAATGGCCTAAACTTGTCTGCATCAGTAAACATTTCATGTTTTTACAGGTGTTACATTATTATTAACAAAAGGGAAATCTTGGCCTGGCACTGGCAATTAACACACATCCTTCCCTATACTAACTGTAAATTTGCTGCCTTGCCTCATGTAAGAACAGTGATACTGGAGCAAGGCAAAAGGTCTATTTAACCCAAAATAGCCACTCTAAAAGCAGATTAAAGATTTATCCCACATATAAAAAAATGGATGAACCTATCTACTACTGTGAATTCATTTATCTCTTTCTATTTATACTTTTGGCTTTCTCATTAACCTGTGCCAGTCAGTTTGACAATTATGCTTGAGTGAAAAACAAACTCCTTTCACTTCTCTAATCTGCAACCTGACAACTGGATGGCAAGTTCTCCATTCCTTGTTTTTAAAAACATGAATTACCATTCCCTACTTCTTACCTTCATATAATTCATACATGATATGAATTACCCTGACAAAAAAAAAAAAATTCCTAGACTACGTCTGTCCTCCTATCAATGTAAATTTTTTATTGCCACCTTCTTTGTCACCCTTCCTACCACCGAGGTAGTTCTGTTATTATCCCTGAGATGGAACGATCAGAACTGTATAGATAGTATATAAATGTGAATGTGTGACTGACTCATGTAATGGCTTAATAATAGCTTCCATTCTGCCCTTCATTATTTTTTTAATCCTACATTTTAATCTTTTTTATTCTGATGAGCATTAAGTCATAAAGGAATAGATGAATGATACACGAGGACCTGTGTAATCTACTTAATCTGGAATTTTTGCCTAAATTAGGCTTTCAGAAAGAAATGCAACTCTTTTTATACATCTATATAGTACCTGTCCTGCCAGCCTAGCATACTTAAAATAATCAATTAATATATATTATCTACATTTAAACAACACATATACACACATATTAATTTTTTTAAAACCCAAATTTAGCCTATTGAAACTATTTCAATTTGCTGTATTTGGGGATAGAGAGAGTTCAGTTTTAAACATGAAGTTCCATGCTAATGTAACGCTTACAATCTCATCTTATGCTTCAGGACTTCACCTACTCAGCTGTGAAATCATCTTTTTTCCCTTAATATGACTCCTTTGGACCACAGCTGCAAAAGGGCATCCAGCAGAAAGAGTCAGTGCTCCTGAAGTGTCTGGTTATTGTCTTCTGACTTATCTATTCTTCATACTTATACCTTCAATTTTCAGATTTTTTGGAGGAGATAAATATTTTTTGTGATTAAAAACCTTCACAGCTCATTGCAAGAGCTTTTCATGACACACAGTAGCAAGGAGTGGTCTGGGGTACTCCCACAAACCCCACATTCATAAGATGGGCATTTTTAACAGAAGAGTAATTTGAATTCTTCCAGCTGCATTTTCTGTGGGAAGCATTATGGATCAGCGATTGCTTGGAGCTTCCACTTCCTTGCATATACCAGTGCTGTGTGTTCCCTGTGCCACAGCCACACAGGAGCCACTGCCACTTGGAACTTCCTCTCAATGTGCTCCAGCACAGAATGTTCTGTTTCTCCCTAACTGGGGCAGAGACAGGAATCCTTTGCAAAAAATGCCTCCAGATCCATCTTCAAGCAGGAGACAGGGAGAAAGGAAAAGGGGAGAGGAGCAAAAGGGTTAGAACAAAATATGATCCTGGCAGCCACATTTTACAAGAGAAACACTAAAGTAGGTGATGTCAAAGAAAGAATTTTAGGTCTTCACACTATCCAGCACTTTTTGGTGCTTTACAGAGGCATTTACAACATCAGACATACAACTTTATTTCTTACTTCTCATAAAACTGGGCTTCATTGCCAGCTGTCTTCTTTCTTAGAGACAGAACTATCCATGGCACTTTCAGTCAAGAGTCTTGCCACTGAAAAAACACTGCCCTCAAAACACCACTGTTTAGAGCTCTTGCTCTCTTGAGACATTCAGTATCTGGAATCATGTAGAGCACCTCTCATCTCTGATCTTGAGGCAGAAGACAGATGGAACCAATGTCTTTATGAATAAAGAGACATCACCAATAACTCACACTCATTTGTAATTGCAGTAAGTCAGGACTTACTTTCTTGACTTTTCTGTCTCTCTTTAGGAGAATTTTGCAATTTGAAATGCAGAATTCTAAGGTGTTAGGTTCAGTAAAAGCTGTCTTCTGATGAGGCCAAAATCACTTTGCTTCCTTTTTGAAAGATGTAATTTTGAATTCATGTAATTTTTAATTTAATCCTTTATTTCTTTCCTAAACTGCTTAAAAACACAGGCCCTTCAGAGGCAAGATGTGAATGCCTGTGCTGCATTCACCAGGCAGAAAAAACCCATTTATTAATCTTTTCCTAGTAGCTGCAATAATGACAGGATTGTGTCCATGATCTCTGCAAACTCCAGCAGTGATCTTCTCTACAAACACACACTTTGCTGTTCACTTCATCCACTCCCTGTAGAAATAACTGTAACACAAAGGGTAACCTCATCTGATGAAAGATGCTGCTAAGCTGCCAGTCAGGTGATGTCTCCTGCTGCTTATGCTGGTCAGCCCTGCAAAAAGCAGTTCTTGCAAGGAATCTACATGAGCAGCACTGGCGCTAAATCAGAGCCCCACGAGCTCATTCTACACTAAAACCTTCTCCAAGCCCTTTCAGTCTGCAGAGCAGCAGAAGCTCTGTGGGATTTGTTTCAAAGGTTCTGTGCTGCTGTGCCCAGGACTGTGTTTGCTTTTTTTTCTCTTTTGACTGAAGTAAAAAGCAGATGGAGACCCAGAGACCCAAGCTGCTAAGACAAGATCTGTAAGTTTGACAGCCACGTGGGGTGAGCTGCATCCATCCAGAAAGTCATCTTGCACCAAAGGCATCTGTGTTCACTTCTGTCCCATATAAAGGTACAGCACTGGAGGCTATTTTTGCTATATGGCCTCCAAGCTTCATGTCCCACTCCATAAGTGAATCCTCACAAAAGAAGATTTGAGTTTCATAACGTTGAGAAACCCCAGATCCCATCAGGATTCAGCTGTGAAAAACAAAAACTGGGAGAATATCCCCTTCCTGCTCCGAACTGTGTTTGCCATAGATGTATCCTGTGTCAATATCACCTTTCTGACTGACCTGAACGTATTGTAAATGCTACCAACAGACATCAAGGGCATTATATTTATGGCAAGAAGCAGCTGACAAATCATATTTCAAATCAGATGCAAATATTCTAATGGGTAAAGAGGAAGATATGAGGAGAACACAAGAGAAAAAAATCTTCCGTTTATTCCACTGAGCTCAATTACACCTACAGTTATAAAACAGAAAATGTTTAAAGAATTATAGGATGACAGGCAAGCAAGGATTAGCAACAAAAACTACAGGATGTGTTATTCTGTCTCACTCAAATAGTTCCTTATTATCAGCCTAACTCTAATTGTTGATCCCTTGATGCCCTTTTTAATTTCCATACATTGCAGGAAGACAGAAAAGGCTCATGAGCAAATTCCCAGGTACAAGAACAACCATTAATGGAATATGTACAGAGATAAGTCCTTGAAGATCCTCAGCCTGCTCTTCCTAGACTGCTTCATGATTAATAATTACCTTTAAAAGATTTCAAAGATAGCACATCAGCATTAAAGGAGTGCACATGGCTGGACTGTAACTCAAGGGTGATGCGTTTTAATAAAAGATCAAAATACTCTGCTGATATCACTTCAGTAGAGACCATGCTACAGCAAAACACATGGACAGCCAAGCCAGTACTTCAATTTTTACAGTCAAAACAAAACCAGAACATTCTAAAATATGCAACATAATTCTCAGTCTCATTGTTCTCTAAACCTCTTCGTTGCCAATGTAATTATTTCTGCTGAGTGTTATTTTATACTGGTATAGTTAAGACAAAATAATGTGTAAAGGCACATTTTTTGCTATGACCAGTACAAGCACTTTTCTAATGTTACACTTGGAGGAAATTCAAAGCCTTGGAGGAGCTGTGGGCCTATGCAAAAGCAGTAGCCTGCACAAGGAAAATTTAATGATGGGCCACTGGAAGGAGAATTGGCTGTGACCACACCCCTCCACCTCCAGGCAGATACATACACAGATAATTTCATCAGCAGCTCACTGAAATGTTTCCATTGTCCTGAGAAACCCAATAAAAACAAATTGCTTGTATAATTAAATATCCTTACAAGTACTTTAATTTGAAAGTGTTTTTCATGATAGACAGCTTGATATAACGAAAATCTTTGGGACTGGATATATTTAGCTACATAAAAGTGCGAGGAGACTTTTGATCACACTTCAGCTCCTGCCAGCTGGAAATACAGAACATCAGAATGTGAAGCTGTGTTCAAACCCAGTATCTGAAATCTCAGCGACTGCAGATTGCTCTTCTACTTACATCATCTCACCACAAACTTGATGTAAAATTTTATGGAGATATCACAGTGAGGCTGCAGTACAATTGAACCTGGCCCAACATGTCAGAATGGGGCTGGATGTCCAACTCAAAATGTTCCACCCCAGATGGATCTGATTGATACTAAAATCAGATATAAGAAGCTGCCCAAACTAAACATCACCTTCACCCTCCCTGTTGAAATGATACAGTAAGAGCAACAACTTATACAATTAAAAGTATATCAGCTGCAATTAGAAATAGGTGCTGTCAAAAAATCCCACAAGAAAAATTCTTAAAATAAAAATTTACCTGATAACATAAGTCCTAAAGGGTATAATGTGCTGCATGACAGCAGGGATGTGTAGCCATATTCTGATCTATAATGCAAAAACATAGATAGATAAAAATTTCATTAATGACATTTAAAGAGAATGGTAAAAAAATGAAGTATCGTTGGTACATTTGCACGTGCAACCCCACTTTTAAAAAAGGCTTCCCTGGAGTTTTTTATTCAACTTCTTAATTCTCTAATTTTCAAAACCGTTATCTCAGGAATGCTTCTGTGACTTATGAACAGGATTTGCGCCTTTCCTGCTAGTCAACTGGAAAATAAGAACTTTGTATAAATGCATTATACTGCCCAGGTGTCTCATTTTTGTATTTTCTGTAGTTTCTTCAGTAGGAAAAACTGCTATTCAGTCTTGTGGGGTTTCTTTTTCCTTTTTCTTTAGAAGTTTATGTGCAAATTATTTCATTCTTTCTGTTCCTTACAAATCACTCCTAAATCAAGTAACACTGACTTGTGTTGTTTTGCTTCTTAGTGCTTACATATCCCATAAAGTAAGATTATATTTACAAGCAGTGATTAAGCACAGTTTTTTTACTCCCATAATTACATTTCTCGTATTTACCATTCTGCCCTTACCACCTTCGCAAAAGTGAATGCAGGAAGAAAATTTATGCAGAGGAAAAAAAACCCTGAAACAGCTACTTAGCACTGCTGTGAGGAAAAGGACCAACCAAACTACTTCCACAGGCAAAGTTAAAAGTTCCATCTGCACTTCAAAAAGGAATTCTGAGCCTGTTAAACCTGTTACTCCGTGCCAGGTAAGGAATGGAGCACAGATGAAACATCAGCAGCTGTTCCTCCTGCCCACGTACATTTAATCATGTGCACACACAGCCCTTGTGAAAAGCCAGCCCCGTCACTCACTCAGCCATCAGGGCCGTTTGTATCTCCACCTCTGTTCTTAAAAGAATTTCATCTTTGTAACTGATGCAACAAAGTCTGGCTAAGGACTAAATTCCATATGCAGAAAATGTCCATTCTCTTTCTTGACAGGAGAGAAAAATATTAGGCTGCTGTCAAACTTATCCCCAGTGTTTCTTTACAACATTTCCAGCATTAGCCAAATAACTTTCTGAGTCAGTTCTGAAAAAAATATCTGCAGACTTACTTTTTACAAGGCAGCAAGCACTGCACAGTAACAATATAATCTACTTTGCAAGACAAACCAGCCAAATCTACACATTGCAAAAAAGACCACGCTTGGAATAAGCTTCTGATCCAACTGGCAGCCTCAAGAAGGAAAAAATGCTAACATCTCAAAGATACAAAGTGTAACTAGAAGATGCTTGTTCTAGAAACAGGAATTAAATAACATTTTGACAAGGAATTGCAAGGATGACAAAGATACTATTGTAATGACACAATTTGATTTTTAACACCATCTGCTCGGTTTCATATACAATATGAAACACCAAAGAAAATATATTTCTTTGTGAAATAAAAGTATGAATTACCCTGACAATTTTGTTTTTATCATTTTGTTTTCATAGCTTTCACTGTTCACAGTCATTTCAGTCTGTATTGATTTAAACTTCTAAGTTGAATTCATACGTCTGTGAACTTGCATTATATACGACCTTTAGCCTTAGAATCCAATTAATAAATTATTTCACAGGTTGCAAATGAAAATCTGATTTTCATCATGGACTCATGTATGCATACTAAATTATTTAAATGATATGAAATAACATACATAAAATGACATCAATGAGCATCTGTAAAATGACAAAAAATAACACGTGAAATTACATCACTTTGGTTTTTTGCTTTCACCTGTTTTTAAGACAAAGTATTCACTGCATCTGTTCTGTTCTCACGTTTCAGAAGGGTTTTTTTCCTATGACTTGCTCTTTAGAGGTAATTAATTTCTAAAAGGCAAAGCATCTTTCAAAAGGTTTTACTTCTGACGTAACTTTTGAAGTTTCATACAGCAAAATAGATGTGAGGTTTAAACCTTCCCCAGAGGAAGTTGTAGGTCACTGATGTCTCTGCACATTTCTTAAGGAGACCAACACATGACAGAGTGAGACAGAGCAAGTACCATGGAAAATGAAATGTGGGAAGAAAGGAGGAACCAACCATGGAGCTGAACAAGAGAGCAAAGAAAGAGCTGAGGAAGGAGCAGTCACAGCCCTAGCAGGACCCCAGCCCCTGGCTGAAGTGAACTGCACTCCCTCGCATTTCTTGGTGGATCAGCACAAACACAAGCTTGTCTGACAGAGACATTTACTCAAGTAAGAGCTGCAGGATATCAAATCCAAGGGAACATCTTGTCAGTAATTTTAATGTAGAGGAGACACTGGTACAAACAAGTAGCTCAGTTCCCCACAAACTCTGCTATTTTGTGGTGCTGCTCTTCCCTTATGAGCACCTGGAGAGTGCAGTAAGTGAGGTATTCACCTTCCCGTACCACAGCAAGGGCTCTCCACACCACCATGCAGCCTTGTCTGCTGGAACTGGAATGGTAATGGTTGTCAGGAAATTACTTCCTGGACTCCAGTCCCCTATTTCCAACTTCACCCATTCTACTTCCTGCCACTTAATAACACTAACTTCTTAATGAGAAATTGATGAGTTCATTCACACTACAATCTCTCTCGAAGTATTTTAGGAACACTTAAGGTAGTGACTAAAGAATTCCTGCATTTTACAGACTTCAAAAAAAAAATTCCAGCACGGATATTTCGAGAAGTCTTTGCAATAATGGCTACTTAACTGCCATTCTCAAGTGTTACTACAACTGTGAAAATGTATTTAAGGGTTACTACACACTGTGGTCTGGCTTTGCACATTGTGAACAAGTTAACAATTGATGTTGCAGAGCTGTTCACTCAATTATTACTGAAACAAATATCTATAAATCCCATAAAATTAAATGCACTGGAATAAACCTAAGATTAGCAGAGTTCTTTCTAAGACCACCAATATCTAGTTCACAAAAAATCCCCAATTTTGCAAATGCTTCTTTTTGTTTTAGTGGAGTTTGGTGTATCATTTCACAATCAGAAACATTTATTAAATTATGTTTACATGAGTTATACAGTGAAATGATATAAAAACAGGGAAAGAGAAACATTAGATCAAAATCCTAAATTCATGCATAATGATAGAGAAAGATCTTCTTTTTTTTTTTAATATTGGCAAGGTAAAATGTATTTTGTCCAAAAAATTAGCTGCCTCATTTGGCTCTACTAAATAAATTGCACTGAAAGTCAGAAGCAGTGCTAACAGGTACACTGAGTGACACCAAAACGCAGCAAGTGGATGAACAAAGCCCATCACACATAAAACATTTTCTTAAACTTTCTGTAGTGAAGTGGCAGATATAAATAAAATCTAAATACGCTTTTTTTTTTTCAAAACAGTTTTCCTCTAGCTCACACAGATTTGTCAGCAAAGCCAGACAGTTCAAAAGAAAGATGCTGGTTGAATGGGAAAAGATGCAAGGCTGGAAGAGGCTGAAGAAACAGTATTTCTGGTTATGGTTTGGGTTGAATTTCACTTTATCTGGCAGGTTTAACCATTGAAGTCATCTAAAATAGCTGCAGGAGACAGCTAAATGTGTTACCTACCAGAACAAAAGATAAATGCAAAGTTGCTAAGTAACTATCTGGAAGGAGAAACTTTGCTGAGGAATATTTTGGGTTAGGGCACATCACTAAGAATAAAAAAAATAAACTATTTATGTGGAGAAAAATAAAGACTTCCGAAAAGGACCAAGAAGAAAGGCAGTTGCACTGGTATGGGGTATCCAGGAAATGGTATTTGCAGTCAGAATGCTTGTTTAAAAATATGCTACTGTGATAGGGAACTGCCACTCATTGTTCAACCGGTTCTGTCCCTTCTCATAAAAAAGAAACATCTGACACATAGAAACGTTTGGTTCCATGACCAAAATTTACTTCTGAGCCAGAATAAGCTACCAGAGCATACATTTTCAGCAGATGGTTTGATGAGGACTGCACTGACAGCAGCTGGAAATGAAGAACTCATCAGATCACACAAAAAGGGCCAGAAGAGAACCTATCTCATATACTGAGAACGTATCTCACAACTGAACACAGAGGTGCTGCAGCAGCCCTCCTGGGAGGGTTAAAAGAACAGAGCACATCATGGCCTTGACCGTTTGTTCTCTGACCTACAAGTCAGGAATCATCACACCAAAGGATCAGGGGAGTGTGACACAGATCACCAACACCAGCCTGATTTCTGTCACGGGTTCCCCCTGTGCAAACCTATTCCAATATTGACTCAGAACATCCTTGTGGCTGGTCAGTAACAGCAGCAAGGAAGGAGGGAAAATGTGTGGAATTAAGGACTTGATGTCAAATATTTCAAATTGCAATCAATGTCAGAATGATGTCAAACTCACTATGTACAAGGCATAACAAACTACTGGTTTCCTTTCTGCCCATCCACAAAACAGGTCACAACTTCTATCCTCACATTACACTGAGTCTTCACATGTCCTTCTTCAGGGACTGGGTTTTATTTTTATCACCAATCTGCTTTAAATCTCCACTGAAATCAACTCTTCATTCCGCCTGTCAAAAATCACATTGATTTCAAAATGCAGAAATGATGGAGGACTTTCACTCTAAAACTAAGTGGAAAAAAAGATGATTACCTCTATACTGCAAATGTACATAATGGTATAAAATGACAGGAAATTGAGTAGAAAAAAAATCCATAGGTTTTACCTTCATGCCTCATAGGGAATAGCTAAAAGTTAAAATATCCTGAAGAAACTAAGAACACTTCCACCACACAATTTCAGGTACAGAAATGACCTCTGACAGCATTCTTAGAAGTATCTTTTGGGGCTGTTACCATCTTCCAATCTAGGAACAAACTTGCAAAACTGCCTGCGTGCTTCCAAGTGTAGAGGGTTTGGACAACCAAATGCTCAGTGGACTGACAAACCTCACATTCCCAACAAGGAAAATTCATAGCTTTTTTTATCCCTCCCTGGTCCCACAGAGTTCTTCCAGACTTCATTCCTTTTACGTTTTGTGCCCAAAGTGAAGCAGTGTCAAGGGAATACTTACATTGGATACCACTGTGATAAATGCATGTGCTATAAGAAATGGCAGCGTCTCGGGGGTTCCGTACTCAAAACAATCCTTCATGAGGGAAAGGCCATTTTTTCCACAAAACAGACAAACATAACGAAGCAAGTGCAATGGTACTTCTACATCCTAGGAATATTAAAAAAAGAGGGGAAGAATCAATGCTAGATCCATTCAGACACACAGGAAATTCAAAAGCTACATTAGTGTAATGCAAATCCATACAGAGGAATGAACGTGGTTATTTTAAGTTTCTAGGAAATTTGCACCTATTTAAAAGTGGAAAACTTACATTCATATCACAGAACGCCCCTAATATATTGCTTTCTTGAGCAGAAATATCCTGTTAAAAAAAAAATTAAAATTAACTCAAGCATTAAAAACACGTTTATACAACAAAATACAACTGACATTTACCAGGCATCACAGTCCACAAAGAGAAAAAAACAAATTCCTAATTCCGAGGAAGACAGAAGCTCAAGCTTTGCTCCACTTTTACGCTGCAAAACACACTTTTCCATACTTTTTACCTCTGTTAAGTATACATAAATACACAAATACACTTAGAACATTTCAGAAGTGGCTCTAAAAGGCTGGATTAACAGATAATTCTTCCATCCCACCTTTGTTCAGATCACCGATTTTTACAGCAGGAATGTGGCAAAGGGGATAGTCTATCACAGCAGCCTGAGAAATACAGAAGAGAACCAATCCAGGTACTTTGGAATGCAATTTCTAACAAAGAGGAGACATATATGCAAACACCTGAATTTAGATTAAATGCAAGGTGTCCTGCAATCCTACATTTAATGATTTAAGGGGTTAAAATGTCAAAATATTCACTGCCATTAGAATATTAAAAATCTTCAATTTCAACTACTGTATTTTTATACTGTACAAAACACATAATATAAAATAAGTGTCATACTCTTACAGAAGTGAGCTAAGTGAAGAAGGGGAAGGAATTGTACCACCCTATCATTCTGTCAGCTAATTGATGCAAGAAGAAATCTATTTGCTAGAAGTACTAAACTGTAAAGGGTTTGGAAAATAGCTTTTCTCTTTAATGTTCACAAAATCCACTTGTTGGGCAGTATGGAGCAGGAACTTTATTAGGGCTGTAACATATTGTGTGTTTCATGCACAGTGCTGGGGGCAAAAGGGCACCGAAGGTATAAAATGTGACTGTAAAACCCAACACTGCCACGGATACTTAGAGGTACAGCACACATTCCCCTTCCCATCCCTCCACGCCAAACACCCAGTACTGATAGTCACAAATTAAATGGACGTTTAACATAAAGTTTTTAAATGAAATTTCCTGAACATATTTTAAATAGCTGTGTAGGAGTAAGCTTCTTAGAACTGTACCAGAGGATGCTGGAGGCAAGCAATTTTGGATGGATTAAGTGTGATACAAACATTTTGAATTATTCAATATGCTCATATTATAGCTAAGCATTTATTTTCTTTTTTTCTTCTGCTGAACTCTTAAGTCATGCCTGAACTCGTGATACTCTAACAGTTATTTTTAAAACAGCTTTGAAGGCAGTAGGTGGTATGTTTTTAAGCAGCAAGAAAAGGTGTTCAGTGCTCTGCTCATAAAAACTGCAGAAATGGTGTGAGAAATTTCATTAGTTTTCTTGAAAAAAAACAGAGATTTGTTGTCAAGTGAACTGCAGTTCTTAGAATGCACAAATCAGAAACTCACAGAGGGCTGTTGCACGGGTCCTGCAAAGCTTGGAAAAGGCTGCAGTTGAGAGACTGAATCTGGAAACGTGACTTCTGTTCTTGCAGATGGGAAACAGAACAGCCAGAGAGTTCCTTAAGCTCAAGTTTGTAAGGAAATAAGAAAATTCCTCATGCGAATCAAACATGGCATTAAAACCCAGCATCGCTTCAGGAGAACTGACAGCAGCTTTCCAGTAGCTTTACCTGGAGAAAAGCTGGAGAGAGACTCTGGGCAAAGGCAGACAGGGACAGTGTTGCCCTGAAGACATACAGCAACAGGAAAAGTGGGAATGGCTTCACACTGACACAGGGCAGGGCTAGAGTTGGTATTAGGAAGAACATCAAATCTTCCCTGTGAGGATGGGCAGGACCTGGCACAGGTTGCCCCGAAAAGCTGTGGATGCCACATCCCTGGAAGTGTCCAAGGCCAGGTTGGATGGGGCTCTGAGCAACCTGGGATAGTGGAAGGTATCCCTGCCCCAGGAATGAGATGATATTTGAGGTCTCTTCCAATCATTCTATGATAAAATGCACTATCTGAGGTCTGACCTGGACACAACCTTGGTGGAAAGCAGGGATATCTTCCAAGAAAATATTTACTTGAAAAGGAGAAGCAGAGTGCACAAGATTCCCAACAGTCAGGCACTGCAGCTGCAGACACCTCAACAACTGATTTTCTTTCCTCTTTCTTTTCATCCTCTGTCAAGAGCTGCTAAATGGTTGGGTAACTCCCTACAGATTCATTGTTCATTCTGAGACAGTGCAAAGTTCAGGAGTACATTTTACACTGTTGCTTCTTTCTCTACAGGATTTTAAGAGCCTCCTTTTATAGATTTTTTTTTTTCTCCCCCTCCTCTGAAGTGTCCATTCCAGGTATTTCACTTGCTGCACAAAGTATGAAAATGATAGGGCATACAGTCATAAACTACCCTATATGCAAGAGCTCTTAAAAATACCCCATAAATTAAAAAGTAATACAAAAAATGAACTCATTTCAAAGTATGAACATTTCTCAAGAAAACCAATCAGTCATATTTATAAAAATATTTTGAGTTAATTTTCTATGGAATGAAAAACAGACACAAAGACTCCTCTGGGCACCAAAAACATTTAAGGAGAGAATCTCTATGACCCCACAAGTAGATACCTTTTTGGCTACCAAGTCATCCGACTTCATGAACTCCTAATAAAAGGGGAAACCTCCCGCTAGCACATGAATGTTTTTTTTCTCCACTAGATAGTCCAGTGTAAAATGGCTTTGGCAAGCAGCTGAGAAAGGGATTAGACTTCAAGACTTGTCTGCTGCCATTAAGAACAAAGCCCTTGGAGGTGTCTGCAGAGCAAAGGATAACAGAAACACTGACTGCTAATTGTTACCAGAAGGTAATGACATCGTGGGAAAGGCTCACAATGGGAATTTTTAAGTGACAGCCTAATTGGTCATTTCTAGGCAAAGTGAAACCTTAGTGGATGCGATGACTCCATGAAATCCTGCAAATTCATCTCAAGAACCTAGAACCAGGAATTCCTGAAGTCAGTTACAGTGGAGATCAAAGTCTGTTCTGCATCAGCAAATTTCCCCTTCTCCGGGGCGAAAGACAAGTGGGAGAAAGAGAGCTACACCAGCATCTCCCAACCAATTCTTGGCAAATTTAGGCTGTTCAGGAATCTGTTTAAATTACAAGTACAGATAATGCACTTAAAACAGGGATTTTTTGTTTTAGGACCTCTTGAGGACTGAGACCAAGACTGATTTAAAACAAGAAGTGCTCTTGTTACTGGGACTAATAACTTGTCTCAATTCATCTAAGATGTGCTCCAGACTGAAATCCAAAACTAAATTCTAAACCTCAGTGAGTTACTCATGGGAGCAGTAAGTTTTGACATTAAACCAGCTAACATTACGTTAGAATAAGAGAATCCTTGTGCTTCCCAAATACACAAAATATCATTTTGTAAGAAAAATTATTGATGCTGGGACCTTTTAAAAGCAAAGAAGAAAATCTTCCCCTCCGAGAAGGAAAAAGGTACACAATAAATATGGCAGGCTGGCAAACCTCCAGAATCCACACCTGGAAACACAAGAAGTCTAGGAGAAAAGGAAAAAACTTTTCCCTTACCTGCCTGTACCTCAGGAAAGGGGTTTTCATCATCAGCTTCCCCTTAAGTTATGTTTGTAGGACAGTTAATGAATGTATTTGATAATTCAAATGATATATACTAGTATGATACATATATAATATATACACAGGTATGTCTGGAGTGATAGGCACAATACAGCAACCTAGAGCAGATCTGGGTCTAAGCCACTCCAAGACTGCACACCGAGGGAAAAAAAAATCCCATCAGGTACTTGGAGGATTTTCTTTTTCTCATTTGGAAGCAAAATTCAAAGAGAAGGAAAAAAACACATGAAATAGTCATTTAAAAGAATCAAGTGTGATAGTCCATAGAAAAGCTGTTCCAGAATTGTTCATTCCTTATTCCTCTGCAGCCAGGCTCAGCACACATCCCACAGGAGTGCAGCAGATAAATCACTTCAGTATAAATCTATCCACATATATTTGAAACTACCTCTGTTAACTTATGCCCACATGTTTTGGAATAGGACAAGAACCAAAATTCAGCCCACCTAAAAAACCTGCTGTGTTGCAGGTTTTAACTACATTTATTGCTAGATATGGCAGCATTCCCTCAAGAAGAACTGATTAGATGTTGTGATCACCCTAAAATACATAACCAAAACTATATATGACTTGATATCTTCTAATTTTTGACTTAAAAAAAAAGCAAACTTCACCACACAGAGCTCCAGTGAGCTCCCAGAACTCTTTAAATTAAAAATAAAAAGGAGTGGGTTAACTGCAGTATAATTCTCCACTTTGACTTCCTCAGAAGTTTGTTGGATAGTAGCTTTTCTTATGTAGTTAAATGCGTATCTTATTTGCATACAAATATTGTAAAAACTGTTTACTTGTTATTAGACTATCACCAGTCAGATCAAAAGCCGACCTTTCCAAGAAAAATGTTGTTTTCATAGGAAATGCTAACACCATCATATTTATTTCAGAGACTGTGAATTAAGCATGGCAGGATTTTTGAAAATTTTCTGGGTTTTGTTTGGTTTTTTTTTCCAGAGGAAAACAGAGAAAATGTGAATAGTGGCCATAACAAATATCAGAGAGAAAAATCAGCACCGTGGAACAAAGCAACTTGTGTAGAGCTCAGTTATTCCAGTCGATTAAACAGCTGTTCTAACAAGTTTGGTCTTGCACAAAGTTTAGTTGATGAAGCTTTGCTTCTAGAACCACAGATAGCAACAAAAAGAAATTAGTAAACTATTAATGGGTTACCTTTTGGAAGCAAGGCTTTGCTGTAGTCCCCTTTTTGCCTTCCTGTTATTTTAACAGTACAATAATCCAGTGTACAGTTCCATCCAACACTTATCAATATATTACCTACAGCAATTAAGTATATTTTAAAGACAGTGTAAGAGTATGTGTCACTTAGAAAGTTTCTTTGAAAAGTTCTACAGAAGTCAACAGGAGAGCTGAACGTGCCCATCCTGTGGGAAAGCAACCAGCACCAAGCAGTCTAATTAGCAAGAACAATGAACCTTTCACAAAATAATTCAAGAGAGACACAAGGAGAAGATATACCTCTATTGTGGGATGAGTATTATGCTTATAAGCCGTGTACAGAGGAAACTGAATCTGAAAGATCTTTGCCACACACAGCAGCAACTTTTCCTTCTCATCAGTGCTCCACAAGCTAAAAGCATCTGTGTTTTTTGCAGGCTCCTCCTCGCTCAGGATACAAGTTCTTGCAGAATCAAACTTTTTCTCTATAGATTTCTGTCGTTCTCCATTTTCTTCTTCATGAGACTCTCTTTCTACATTCAGGGGCTCATCAGCATGATTACTCTGCTCTTGCCATGTTGAATCTATATTAATAGTGCAATGTTTACAGAGCTGGTCCCGCAGAGCTTGAACCTGGGCAATCACTAAGTTAATAAGAGCACACACTACTTGGTTAAAGATCTCCAGATGTTTATACTCCTTGAAACAGCACAAACATTGCCTGAAAGAAAACACAGAAAAAAAAAAATTCCTCAAGTTAAAATCAGGCCAGGTAACTAACCAAGAGAACTTCTTCACATTAAAACATTTTAAACAAGTGATTTGACAGACTCATAAAATAAAGGAAATCTAAATGACACAGACTCTACCCAGCAGCAGTGGGAGTCACAGAAGCTTCCTTAAGCCCTGTGAACATCCCATTACTTCCAAATGCTCACCAAAACTGTGAAGTCCCTGTTATCACTTAGCAGCTGCTACTGCAAGTAAAATGTAGAAAAAAAGTCTTGTGGGCAAGGTCACTGTGCTACTGAAGAAGTCATGTTTTTCAGTATGTCTCTGAATTCATTTCCTCATCTGGTTTTCTCTATTGCTCTTTACTGCAATAAATCAACCTGACATTCTTGTCAGCTGTGTAAGAACTCATTATTGTTATTTTCAAATCAACAGGCCTGCAAAGTAATTTTGTTTTTAATTAAGTATTTACGTTCACTTCCTTTATCTGCATTTGGATGGTGATCCCATGCACAGTGGTACAATTTACCCATCTAGAAAAAAAGCAGCTCAAGTATCTTCAGTACTTTCTTCACTTGGCAGGCTCAGAGATTATTCCCCTGATTATCTACTGACACACTGTCAACTGAAAAGAACAAGGGGGAGAAACTCAACACCATCCCTTTAGCAATATAATAAAATCAAACAAACGATCACATTTGAAAACTCTAACATAACTCTAGCTGTGGGCAAGGATAGCTATACATGTTAAATAGATTCTGGGTGCATAAACCCCCTGAGGTAAATATCTTAAAACCTATTGTTTGGAACATCTCCTTCTTCTATACAAACAAGCACCTTCCTCATTCTGAAAAAAAAAGGTGGAGGATATTCCTGTGGAAGGATCTAAATCCTGAAGAACATAGAAAAGAAAGCCATCATTGCAGTGTCCTTACTTACTGAAGACCAAAACTAAAGACTACACGCTCATAACAGACTCTGGGAGATGGACTTGGCTCTTTCTCACTCAGGCTCTACTACACCACGTAACCTCTACATAAACTGGTAGTAGTCTTGCAGTAGAGACCTTTCTCCTGTTCGATGGAGAACAATGGACTCCAGTCCATGACCAGAGTGCTCAGACACTAAATACAAAAATCACATGTACCACTTCTAGAAGGAATCAGCATACAAAAGATAGGGCAAGAAATCATCAGTAAATAGCAATCAAAAATTCTTCTGCAGACACAGCATTTAATTTAGAAACTGGACTTAATATAATTTTTAAGAAAACAAGTCAAGAGAACCCAGAACTATGACAGGTAGAGGGTGCTGCCTCTCCTGATGGAACACAAACATGCCCTTGAGCTACAGTTCTTAAAGCACATACTTTCTGAATACAGATACATTTTTTTTCAGTGCATTAGACAAAGAGATAACACTCAGGATTCCTTAATTCCAGCACAGATACAGGGATTGAAGCATCTAAACCCTTTTGTTCCATCTATGCTGGAAGAAAAAAATCCCTTTAATATTGTGTAAGTGGAGTGTGCCTTTACCCATCTGAAAAACAGATTCTTGTCATTTACTTGTAAATGTATTTTCATATTAACAAATGACAACAAGGGACTGCAGGCAAAACCAAGTATATTCTCAAGCATTTATCCTTGGGGAAAACTATGTACAAAAGGTCCATCACTTATGCCAACAAATTACTGCCCCACTTGGGTGTAACAGATTATTCTCAATAACAATGAAAACAGTCTGGTGAATACTTCTCCTACTGGAGAATTTTTTTTCCAAGACTGAGATACTAAACCTCTAAGTCTTCCTCTGTCGGAATGCGCTCACAGGAAGAGGAGTTGCACCAAAAAATATAAATCTATAAAAAATGAGTATGCTACTTCTTTGAACATAACAATTTCCATAAGAAAACTAAAAATGGAAACATTACATGCAGATGGAAGAAAAAGGTGCTCTTCAGAATGAGTTGCCAAGTGATCTTCTGAAGGAAAATAGAGGTTTAAACTATAGGCAACAAAGTAAAAAGTAGTTCTTAAAGAAGGCCTCAAACCCAAACCAACACAACTCTCCAAAGCCCATCTGGCAGAGTAGAAACAGGACATGAAATTAAAATGTCAAGTAAAACTCCTTCCTCTGGCCTCCGGTAGACTCTGAATAGCTTAAGGACTGTTCTCCAGACTCTTACGGTATGAAACCACTACATATGGAAGGCAACAAGGAAACCAGGAGAAAATAAAGAGTTAAATGTTATCCAATCTTTATTTTTGTCTTCACGTTGGATTTATCAAACTGTAGCTGTTGAACAGAACAAAACTCTGAACAGATGATGACCTGGAAAACTGGGTTGCAATTGTTCTCTGACAAACTTGGGATCTAGGACCTGTCAAGAAATGACAGGAGTCTGGTTTCTGTGCCTGCTGTTTATTTTGATTTTAAAATTCCTTTTCTGTGTCTAAAAGCACATGGCAGAAGATAATTAACTTGGCTTATAATTTCTGGTCACAATGAGGAAGAGAAGGTTTCCACTTTCACAGCTATCCAGATCTTTTATTTCTTTTTGAGTCTTCTAAATACCTGAATAATGTTTTCCAATATTTTCTCTATGCTTTTCTCAACATTTCTTGTGATTCAGTGGATTCAGTTTGGTCTTGTAACTACTGCTGAATACTGAATTCCAAACATCTCTACTGTAGAATCTTTCTAAAAAGTAATATCCATACATTTCCTTGTGCTGGAAAAAAATAAGTAGCTGTGACGCAAGAATATGCCATTCTGTAAGCAGAATAGCTGATATCGCTATTAAAAAAACCAAAACATGTAACTGATTAAAATGTAGTAGAATAATGTAGTTGATTTAAGGCAACCACGTGCAAAGCATTTGCTTTATCAGTTTA
This sequence comes from Atrichornis clamosus, assembly GCA_013400975.1. Taxonomy (NCBI): domain Eukaryota; kingdom Metazoa; phylum Chordata; class Aves; order Passeriformes; family Menuridae; genus Atrichornis; species Atrichornis clamosus. The sequence continues at coordinate 17,919 of WBMZ01001316.1, read as the reverse complement.
GTAGTTATGGGCTGCAATCGTTTGTCATCTTGACTCAGAGTATTAGGACATGAAAAAAAATTTAACAAGATGGTTCCATTCACAGTCACCTTTCCTTAAATTCTTCTTACCCTACCCTGCCTCCATAGAAGATGGTCAGAAAATTTTATGTTAAAGCAGCAACACACATTGTTTGTCATCACAATACAGCTATTTATTTTTCTACACAATTATTACAGCATCCAGAATGCCAATTGGATTCAAAATATGCTTTGCCCAAAATGTAATGTGTAACAAGCTTATTTTTATTTTTTAAGTAGTAAATTGGTCTTTATTCCCCAAGTATCACTTAGCTATACACTAATAGCTTGCTAATTCTAATCACTCTACTGTATTTTTTAAGAAGGGAAACTGCTGTTGAGATCCAGTATCATCAGCATTCAAACTCAATCTAAAATTACCTTTGTGTCCAGGAATTGATGTAAGCAAATATCTTGAGGGCATGTTCCTTTCTGAGCTGCAATGCATCACTACCTTCAATGTCTGATACTAGAGAAAACAGAAACATCAACATATTAGGAGGTAAAGAAACCCAGCAAGCAATTGTTCTGTTTTTATTAGAAATTACCTTTGATCGCACGAAAAATAAGTATGTATTTTCATATTGAACACTCAAGTCCTTTACGGAAGCAAAAATATATAGATTTGGTTCAGAGTTTAGATGCAAGTGACTTGGAAACTCAAAGTGCACAGTATTCTTGAATACTACTGCAAAAACTGGTGATTGAGAACAGACCTTTCTTGTAATCCTATTTTTATGAAATATTCTTCATAAGCCTTACTGGGAACTACTGATTCATGTGCACTTTCAAGTATGAACTTTTAACAACTTTACTCATTAACCAGATGCCTTGGGTTTGGTTTTCCGTTTTGTTGGGGTTTTTTTTCTCACCAGATTTTAAGAAGTCTGCATTTTGAGATGACCATAAGACCTCAACTTCCTTTTTCAGATCAGATAAACACTCGGAAAAACAAGCAAACAAACAGAAACCAAACCACAACAAAACTATCAAGATAAGAACAATGTGCTCTGTACATATAAGGTTATTTCAGACTGAGCTGATGATTATTGCTTTCAAATATAGACACATCTATCATGACATTTAACCATAATGAATCACTAATTGGCAAAATGATAAAGGCTTACCACATTTATTACAGAGGAAACCAGAACAGTTCTGCACTGAGTTCAAACACCAAACACTTCAATAAGGTATTATCAAATGTCCCACTTCCCTCTAAAAGTGCTTCTACACTCTGGTGAGGCCAACATCAGAAGATTCACAGCTTATGCAGCAACTCATTATATCCCAAGGCACTGGATTCAGTCTCCTGGCCACACACCTTTACCCACCTACCAAGGAGGTTCTTGCTTCCTCCTTGTCCTAAATTTCCACACACTTCTACAATTATCTAACTGCTACACAAATCAAGGTCAGCATTCCTTTTAAGCGTATATTTGCATTTGTAACACAACATCTTCACATTTCACATGAAATTTCAAGTACTACGTGCTGACAAATCTACTTCATCAGCAAGTTTTGTGGGACAGGTTCTCTAAAAGCAGTGAGCTCCTCAGAATCCCTGCCTCAAACTCCTTTCCAGCCCCAGCTTTGCAAGGTCCTTTGTGATCCAGCCATACAGACTGCCAAAAACTAAAGCTAATGAAAGTCTGTGGGCACAGATCAGAAAGCAAAGTTCTGAAGAAAACTACTTCAGAGAATAATCACACTGAACAAATACTTATGACTTCTTTGAAATAAATGCATCACGTATGCACATACATCCACATTTTCATATATATGCATACAAGCAAACACAAAAACATACAAAAAGCAATCTCTGAACAGGATACCATCAACTTTTAAAAATCACTTTTCCGTCTCGCTCCTATAAGGCTTTAAAGATCCTACAAAACACTGGACAAAGAACAAGATGGAAGCAGACTAAAATATGGGTATCACTCGATACCACTTTTATTTTAAACACCACAGATTATCACGACACTTGGCTCTCTCAAGGCCAAAGCACAACACTGAAGAAACCAAGAACTCCATCACACAATTTAGGTCAAGCTTACCACAAAAGAAAGATCCTTAGCTATAGATAGTATCTAAAAAGAAAAAAAGACTTGCCCATCATCAAAGGTTCGTAAAACCTCTGTTTTCCCAATTCTGTGAGCATTGTTTCACTAAGATGAATTTCTTCAAGCTTGACAGAAAAAAAATTGTTGGCAACTATTTAGTAGCAACACACCTAATTCTACCTTGTAGGATCTTACATGTACATTTCTAAAACTTCCTTTAAACATCACGCTAATTAAACACACACTCCAACAAGGAGAACAGTAACTTCCAGAGCAGCCTTTTCACTGCAAAAGTTTGAATCATTCTCAAATTTTCCTCTATGAGATTATAAGGAACTGAAAGTTAAGCAAACTGGCCCCTTAAAAGCTACAATTGCCATGTAAAGAGTACAGAACAGAGAAGTTATGGAAAAACTGAAATTTATGCCCCAGGTCAAAAAATAGGGAGGTATTTGCACTAGTTGGAGAAACCTGTTATTTTCCTGTTTATATATTCTACATCTCACACACCGACCAAATTCAACTGGTCTTATTTATTAATCATTGCTAATTAATACAGTGGTTTTCTGTACCTAGAAATAATATTGGGTTTATTCCTGAAAAGACTCGTGAGGCTCAAAACAGGAGGAACCACACTGAGGCTGCAGTTTTCCAGGGAGCTAACCCTGTGCCACTACAAAAAGGGGCAGTGACACATGTGGCAGGGCTTCTCCTCCTGGACCTTAGATCAAGCTCTCTTCTGCTCTTTAACAGAAATTATCTTGTTCAGCTCAGTTAATTTATGTCTTCACAACCAACATTTCAATCTTTGGCTTTTGAGTTCATCTCTTACTCTGAACATCAACTCAGTGGACACTCTTGATTTACAGCACCTTGTTTAGGGACATATGCAGCTTGAAGTACAGAAAAACAATTGGTTCTGAACCCTTTCTCATATTTTTTTAATTGAAAAAAGTACAGACAGAAAAGCAATAGGAACAAACACACCCACTGTCATTCCTGGGCATTTCCTGATTTCTGTCATTTCTGTAAGGACTTCCTTGCTGCACATGATTTCACTTCCAAATGATGATGTCTGCCTCTCCTTTTAAATTAGTTCTCTTCTACCTTGAATGGGCCAGTAGTTAAACCAGACTCATTCACTTGTGAATAAAGCATGTCCTTTTATTCTCTCCCATGCTCCAGCATCCTGCCATGCCTCAGAACCTGCTCAATCTGCTGCCTCCCCACTTTCACTGTTTCAAACCCAGCAGTAACAATAATGACAAACTTTTCCAAAAACTTTTACTGCACCAAGCCACCTCCTTGCAAATTGATTTGGTAGATAAGAGTTCTCCCTAGTCTCACACCTAAGGCAGTGATTCCCATAGGATGCACCGAGATATCCTTGTGTGCTCTGAGAGCCTCTGAACTTCATCAAAGTGGCAGCCTGTGTGCTCTCATCAATAAGAATTGATAATACGTGCTCCAGAGCTTTACAGCCAGGCATTCCAGGATCTATGTTTCTCTCGCAGTGGTGGCAGTCCAATCCTAGGCTCAGCTCCTTCACTCCCTATCTGCTGCTTCTTTCTCCAGGCACGCACAAAGTAGCAGTGTTAGAGATGCTCTCCTTTCCTATCTCTTGGCTCAACTTCGTACTCCTTCTTCAAATTTGCTCTACCCTTCTCAGTTAAAGCCTCTTGAACCTTCTCACCCTGCAGTTCTTCCTTTTTCCTCTTACTTTCCATGCACACAAAAACACCTTCACCCTGCACTAGATTCAATTTCAAAATCAATATATCCCAGTTTAAGCCCACACTCCAATGGCATCTGCAGCCACACATTTCAAACACCATCAGTGTTCCCGCAGGAACCCCGAGAGCCAGACTGGGAACTACAGAAATCCAACTTGCCAATCCACCTGAAAACTATCCACATTCCTGTTGGCTTTGTAAGTGAGGGAATACTCAGGCAGGCACCTATGTAAGCAGGGGAAGCTGGGAAGGAAAGTGTGAGGAATGTGAAGCTGAGAGAAGTAAACACCTTTGCAGTAACTAGAGCTGTAAAACTGCCCCACCCCATCTGGAGTAACTTCACCCCAATATTGCTCATCTGTGGGCAAGGATGTGGTGACTACTAGAGCCTCAAAAAACCAGAATATTGAAGGCTTTAAGGAGATCCATCCAAGACAGCATGAACCAGCAGAAAGAAGGAAAACTAATAACTAGGTAAATTCCAGCTAAATATATTCTACCAATATAATGCAGGAAATGGGGTCTTTCCACATGAGCAAGGGCTCATCTTACTGAGTCTTCGCAAGATGGTTTAGGGATCTTTTTATCACAGTAACACCATAAAAGAAAGAGCTGAGCTGCTTAACTAACCTGATTTAACACCTTCTAGTGTATAATTTTTCAGATATTCTTTAAAAAAATAAAAAATGAAAAATCAGACTGACCTAAAGCATAATTGTTTATTCAAGTAGCTGATGAGAAGCCAAAACACACTACGGTCAAAGTAAAAATTTAAAACATTTCATATCAAAAAAAAAAAAAGAATATTTCCTTGCTGTTTACCCAGCCTCCTGTTTTACTTGGCTAGCTTTAAATGAAAACTTGGGTGATTTACCTAATCTTTCACAGAAGGGTGATTTGCTAAAAGTGTGTTACAGTACTAGAAACAACATAATCTCCCACACTAAGAAAAAACCCTATGAACAAATCTATTAAACCAAGAAAATAACAGAAGATGCAAAAAACACAAATCAACTGCAAAGAACAGGGCAATATAATTTTAACTGTGGACAAATGAAGCTCAGATCGTAAGTGCATTTTTAGCAAGAACTTCCGAGCTAGAGGAACACACTGTAATTAGACCTCAAGGACAACTACCATGCTGGACTTGCGGGGAATATCTTATATCCAAAGGTCACTTATCATACTAAGTACAAAATCAAATGGCAAGCAAAAACCATCATTTTTAAAAGCATACTCTCTACTTTTAGAAACATCACACAGTCGAAAGTAAATAACAGAAAGCACTCAAAGATCTAGAACTCTAATTTCTTCATATCCAAAACTGTGACAAGGTACAGTTGCATATGGATTCTGCTCCCTCCCCCTCCTCCCCCAAGCCTCATCTGATATCAGCCTCTCATGGGAAAGGCTAGATCAGTTGCAGAATGAACATTATTCTCAGAAATTGTTCACTGATACAGAATAAACAGAGGAAATGAGCCATACAATAAACAAAACAGTATTGGGGCAATAATACTAATTTTGAAAGAAATATATATATATATATTAAAAAAACCTTCTGTGTGAGTACCATTGTTCACACAGAGAACCAGTACCTTTTTTTTAATGCATTGAGATGTTTCCAGTGATTAGTAGTGGGTTTCTTTTTGCTTCAGATCAACAGCATGCAAGATGATAGCCACAGAGTTTAGCATCTCCCATTCCCTTTCTACTTTCATCTATTAGAATTACTTTTATTATAAAGAATTCATTATTGCCTTAGATTGATTCACCAGAGTTTTTCCCAACTTTCATGGAGCCATCCTTGACAAGTATTTAACAGTACAATGTCAGCTTGAAGTCAAATGGCCACAGTTTAACCGTCCAAGCTTCCCTACAACTTCCTAGTAAGAAAAGAAAGTCTTCTTTCTACTTCTCAGTCTCCACAACACAAAAGCACACCAGAATACTGACTGGATATGCATAATCAAAGAGAAACACTACTGCAGAATGTACTAGCAAATAAAACAAGCTAATTCTTTAGTATTAGAAACACTGTTCAAATGCCAAGAACGATCACACCTGTAACACAAAATACTACAGCAATAGAATTCTATAATGGCCTGGTTAAGGTGCTTGAGTGTCTTTAATGCTACCTTTATGATACTCATCACACCACTACAGCACAGCACTACAGATAACTACACCCACTTCCATCCCACCATCCAGCATACCTGAATTCATTTTAACTCTACATCAAACTTTTTACATTTATAAATATTACAACTTGGTAAATATATTGCCTTCCTGCAGGTTTTTGGTTACAAAGTACACAAATATTAAAACACAAATATTTTGAAGACAACAAAATAGCTTAAAGACAGGAATTAGCAACTTTTAAAGTCTCATTTCCTTAGAAAAAATAAACTGTGACCATTACTGGCCTGTCAAACTCAAAACTTTTGAACAAAGGCAATTTCAACAAATCTGGCAAAGGTTTGCAAATCTAAACAAGACCGTGTTGTTAGGAATGGAAATACAGGAGCTACACAAAAGAGCAAGGAAAAAGCAGTTACAACTGGTATCCCCAACACCATCTGCTGCTTATTCAGCACCTGTGTAACTACTCACAGCCACCATGAGATCAGGACATGAGGAGTTATAATTCAGTACTCCAGTGCACAGTACAGTTACACAGGGTAGAACAAGCCTTGGTATGTTCATCAACCAGCCAGCACTTCTAAGATATAACTTCACCAGAACAGGGCAAATCAGCTGATCCTAGGTAGCTGCTACCTTTATCTTCTGTTTCTCTGCAAACAACACCAAGTTCTCTCTTTGAATCTCTACATTTCCCTTCCCATCCTATCTCCCTTATCTTCTCCAGCAAATACCTATTTTCCTTCTATCATAATATGTTAATGCAGTCTGGAGCAAAACAGCAGCAGCTGGCTCTGGGAAACTGTAGGAAATTTAAGAATTGGCACCTTACAGAAGTAATGCCACCTTATGACTTTTCCCTTCCCAAAGAGAACATGATACAGCAACTGCTTCCAGGAACAGTTCCATATTGTTTTAAATGCAGTCAAATGCCAATTACCAGATGATACCCAGATTTACCCAGCACACTGGAGCTGGTTCTACCCAGAACTACCCCAGCGAACTACGATCTAAAAAACCTCCCAGATACATCATCTGTGCTGCTGCATGAGCCAGTCTAGGCCCAGCAGCAGCACTGCACCTTTCAGACAAAGCCAAGCCTAAGTTACTACACCATGTAAACTCACACTGTTCCCACACACTGAGCCACAGCTCAAAGTTCACCAATACTGAATCCATGCATGTCTAACAGTGGAAATCTGGCCTGGACTAGATGGGAATGTGAAATACATAATTCAGGTTGGGTTATGCCAATGACTGGGGAACAAGCAGTATCCCATCCAGCACAAAGTGGGCATGCATACAGAGCAGTAGAAGATTACCATCAAAGGTTCAAGGAGCAGAATGTGTTTCCATCAGTTAAACACTGTGAAAATGCACATACGGCCTTTTTGATCAAACACCAGTAGGAAATGGGGTAAGACCAGCTTGTGAAGTACCTGGCTGTGAATGGAATTAACTGGGCCAAAGCGCATCTTGCTCTGGCTCTGCTGGCCCAAGAAGACTCACCAGGAGTGTCTGCACTGTCTTTTTCACACCCCCAGCATCTGAGAGGGCTCCCTGAGCCCAGCACGGCACAGCAGGAATGCACAAAGCTGCTCACAGCCAGTGTGATGTCCAGGCTGCTGCAATTCCATGGAAGTGTGAGAGGGGAGGAGCAGCCTGGCAGTACAGCAGGGCTGAGCCTGGATCCAGCAGCGTTCCTCAGCTGGTTCCATGTTAGTCACGTCAGATGGAAGGAGTCTGTGAGATCTGTGGGATCTTTGCACTGTACCTCCTAACGCTTCTGTTATCTTGGGATTCTCAGCAGCAAAGTCCTCCCTCTCCAGGGAAAGGCAAGTTACATATTACTAAGGAAAAAAACCCACAAAGCAATTTCAAAGCATTTGTGTCACTTGCTGGAGTTAAAAAACATTTAAAAGTAGCAGTCTTATTTCAGAGTCCTATTTTAACTCAGTATTGTAAATTGTCTTTGACTCCAAGACAAGATGTTACAATTCTGGGAAGACTGTGTTTCCTTCTTTATATTGAAGTTGTCATAGTTCCTCTTTTAATTAAAAAACCCCAACAAAACAAAACCAAAAAAAACCAGCTCAATTTAAGCAGTACTTCCACACAATCAAGTCTGCCTGACATCACCAAAACACATACTAGATGGGGAAACTCAGGCTGCCCATCATAATATTTTGACAACAGCCACTGCAAGTTTCTTAAGAAAACAATTCAGGATTGGACAAGCACTGCATAAATCCAGCATTTCCTAGCATATCACTAATTATCCCAAGGTAAATTTCAAAGCTAGGGCTGACACTGTCAATGCCAAAACTACTGCTCTGATAAAGGATTGCTTGCCTTCAGTTTACAAGAGTACTTGCATTCTTTCCTTTCAACAACATAATGTATCAGTACTTGAATGACTCTGGGTTTGAATAATTTTTCTCTAATACTCCAGCTTTGAACTTAAAAAAAATACTACTTTAAGGCAAAAACATATAACTCAGTTTATCACACTATTTTATAAGTAGAACAAAGATTTAATTGCATGAACAAGGTTTCAAAAGTTAAAGAGGTTTTCTATTAGTCTTAATTAAAAGTAGCAAGGAATGCAAAAATTAAAATACCTACTCCAGGAAGCATTCTATTTTCAAGAGAGAACTTTGCAAATTAGTTCAGCTGTACTACTTGGCACGCTCTGAATCAGTTTCAGACAACAACAGCAGCTTTCCCCCACAACCAGAAAGAAAAGGCCCATGACTGAGCCACCCTGGCCCATAAGAAGCAACAGATTACCAGTAGATTTACAACAAAAGCATGTAATGACTGTGCTCCAGGTTTTAGGGACAAAATCTGTGAGCGGCAAATATGATTAATTCCTTTCTTACAAAGTGTATTTAAGCCTGCTTAAACAAGGAGATGAGAGGTAAATGGGCAATGGGTCATTATGCTCAGTGGAGCTTCAGGCAGTTCGCTGAAAGCCCAAGAAGAGCTTGCTCAGCATTTGAACTCCAAGGCTTTGTTTCCATCAGCACAGGTGCAAGCAACACTCATTCAAAAAGGAGAATGAAATACTGAGGAATAGGCAAGCAATAAAGTCATTGTCTCTCAACTTTCAGACATACGCTCAAATTTTGCACTCATTTTTGCTAGATAAATCTGTATTTAGTCATTCTCTCAAACACATGGTGTATTCAGTAATTTACTGGCTAAAATATAATTGTATAACTTTTAAAAGCCTATGGACTGAAAGAAATAAGAGAAATAGGAGATGGCTGAAGGCAATGCATGAGGTCTATACAAGTATATCCAAAACTGCAGTTAAGTTTCATGACAAGCATCCCCCACAAACAGAAAACAAATTTACAGATGCCATTTTGATATAAACAGATGTTTTACAAGTCTCCTATCAGCAAGTGCACGTGGGTCAGTATCTGTAACTACGACTACACAGAGTTCAAAGCCAACTCACTTTGGAAAGACTCAAACTGGCACTATTCAGACCCAGCAAGTTTCCAAGACTGATGAAAGCTGATTTCAATTCTGATCAACTTGATCAGACTGCATCTACTATAAATATTACATCAGTAGATCAAGTATTGACACTTATGACTTGAAATACTTTGTGGTAGAAGTTTCATTTCAAGTATTAAGGAAAAAAAGTAGCTCAGAGAAAAAAAAAGAAGTTCAACCATAAGTAAATCAGTAACAGTTGTGTTGTTAACTGTGAAAGAAGTCAGAGACTGGCCAATACAGACAAGAATAAAGTAGCTCAGAGGTCCTTACTGCACTGACTGTCCTTCAACCAAGCAGGAGAACTTACTTTTATCGAGCTTTTGAGCTCACACTCCCCAGTGTTATCCCATAACAGCTCCAAGAAGGAGAAATAAAGTTTTTGGTCTCTTGTATCAGCTGCTGACTGTGAGCCCAGAATGCAATCCCACCACACACCTCCTGTCCAGAACACAGGTGACTGATAAGGGTGGGTTAGCTGTGCTGCACAGGCCTTTCACAGGCAGCCCATTTCCCAAATTCCTCAGCAGATACCGATATTCTGACCCCTCTACAGCTTTTCTGGAGCTGTCCTCCCTTGCAAACATGCCATTGCCCATTTCCAGCACTGTTCACAGCTTCTCCAAGCAGGAAGAGCACAGAAGTGAAAGCACTGTCAATTTTGTTGATGCCCACAAACTTTAGAATGATATCTGATGATCAGATTTGCCAACAGCAGAGACTACTGGCAGAAAATGACACTGAAAAACACCAGTTTTTCAGTTCACACCCACTTAAAAATAATTTCACTGGTGGTGAAAACTAGGGGGTTTGCACTGAAACTTAAATTATAAAGAATTTGTAATTATATGTCACAGATTAATAAACAGGCAACTGACCACTTTCTGAAGATAAAATTAAACTCTCACTAAAACTTATCAAATCCCTCAAAATAAGTTGAGATGCACAACAGAAAGATAAAGACAATGAGTATTGAATAACACAGCATAAAGCATGGTCCCTCTGTTTCTATACACAATTACAAAGATTAAAAACTTTCAAATGGAAGTCAATTGTTAAAACAGTGAAATGAATTGGAGGCTTCTTCAATCCATCATGGAAAGAGGCAAAAAGTTTTGCAATTCATCTCCTAGATGGAAACCAATGATCTGCACTGATGCTGATCTAGAAACTGTCTCAATTGTCACGTGTTTCTGAAGTCTTATTTACAGCCCTTCTACAAATTAGCTGGATAAAGGTCAATTCTCAAAGGCGCATTTTCCAAAGGGATTTTTTCTGGCAAGTTTCAACTTCTTCAACCAATTGTTCCAGCACTGAATCTCACAAGGAGTTCTATACAAATGCAGAGAACTGCAAAGCATTTGCATCAGAGTTCTCTTAAGAAACTCACCGTCCACCATACGTGCTGGATCTGAACAACTCCAGAAATAAAACTTTGCAAATCTACGAACAAGCTGGATATTTTTATTATGTGTTAAGAACACCACAGAGATCCTCACAGTTGCATGTCCATGTTTAGCATTCAGATTGCAAATCAATTCCCATACAAGGAAAGGAACAAAGTGAAAAGGATGGCTTCTCACCTCTTCACATTTTCTAGAAATTGCCAATTTGCTGCACAAAATGAAAGAAGAAATCACCCCAATATACACTTAAACAACAGAAGTAAATGGCCACAACTCTGTTTAATCACAGTAACCCTGTTACTATAAGCAGCACTGAGTAATCACCGCAACCACTTGCTCCTGAGGATGGTAAGATTCTTTTTCACATTGTCCCAGCATCCAGACAAGTATAAATGTGTAGCTGGGGCTGCAAAAATCCCTAAGAGCTACCTGAGAACTCAAAGAAGAAAACAGATTAAATCAAAGGAATCAAGAAGTAAACATTGTTCTCCCCTTCCTATTGCTAAAATACCAAATTGCAGGCTGCTCATCACTCGGCCACAGAACATGATTCCAGGATTTGCTTTTCTGACTCAATGTTAGTTGAACACAGGAAGATGGTAGCAAACTGCAGTGACATGGAGAAAGGAAGTAGCAAGGAATTATAACCTATAACATGGAAAGCCTATATTCGCCGCAATTGTACTATTTAACATGCAAGAAAAATAAGCAAAAAGGAATTCTGTGAATTAAAAGAATGGGTGAGGTTCAAAATGCCCTGAAGTTTCTCCGTGACAGACAAAACCATGGGTGCTCCCAAAGCCCAGGCATCACCTCCAAGGCAGACTGAGGGAAACAGGGCCAGGTCTGCTCTCCAAGATCCTGCCCCTTTCACCCCAGAGTGAAGCTGAGGCTGAGCATCCACTCCTGATGTGCCTCACTGTGCTCTGCACCACCTCCACATCCAAGGGCAGCTCCAAGAGCTGCTGTGTTATAAGAACTGACACCAACAGCATCCAGGACAGCCTAAAGCACATCGCCTTGGACTTGGCTCAGGAATTGCTTGGGATTTCTGTAAGGGAAGGCCATACAGCACCAAAGCACATGAAAAAAGAATAACCTAATAGGAAGATTTCCTACACGGGAAACAAGATGACTTCAAGTTCTACACTAGTCAAGTATCTTTTTAACATGAAGCAAGGGATGCTTTTCTTTTAATTTCTTGCTTTCTTCATTTTCCTGGAAGTGATCTACAAAACTAAGCACGAATACAACTGTAGAGCCTTGTGGCTTTAAGGATATTGTTCCAAGTACTTATCCAAGAGAAGATTTCCCTATATACAAAGAAAAGCATCTCAGTAAATACATGTCAGTGGTCTGTAACTCACAACAAAACTCAGCAGAATGGGATTTACGTAACTCATCTTCAGCATCAGTGATCAAGTGGCTTGAGCAATGAGAAGCAACCAGTTTGCAGCAGCCTGAACAGGAAAAGTCTCAGGACAAAATCATTTTTGATCACATCAAATAACATGAACCAAAATAATTGCACAGAACAAAAGCTGAAATATCTTTCCAAAAATAGAAGCCTTTTAGCTATTAAAGTCACAGAGTTGTTCCTTCAAGTGTTTTACAATTACAAACAAGTTAAACCATCTTTTAGTGTCACCTTCCCTTTTGCTTCAGAAAGTTCACAATTATCAAGGATACAAATTCCTCCTTCCATTTTTCCCTCTAGTTACTCCGATTCACTTGGAGTAGCACTTCAGCACAGTCTGTAACTGCAATTTGGCAATTCTGCCACAAAGAAAAGGTTATTTTCATTTTCCTTTAGGCCTGGCTGCTCATTGTCTTAAAAAGGGTCAAAGACAAAAGCAAACATGAAAAAAATTACTTAATTTCAGTGTCATAAACAAGTTACTTTCTTTTCTTCAACAGGAGATAGGAAGGATCTAGGTTAGTGTAATAAAGTTGGGCAGTTACCCCAATAAATCCTTCATAGCATCTCTGCAGAAATTCTGAACATGCAAACATCATTTAAGTGGAAAGAAAAGATGAATCTTTAAAAAAAGGCAGAAAAATAAAGAAAAAAGCCATGCAACAGGGACAACTTTTATGGTTTTCCACGAGAGGAACCATCAAACAATCAAATGAAACTTTAGATCTGCATAAAACACTAGAGGGAATCAAGTAAACAATCCTAAAGTTAACAGGTAACCACTAAAGTGACAGCAGCTCTTATGACCAAGTGACATTAATGATGCAATATTTGTAATCATTTTATAACATGTACTCAATATCTAAAATAATACATGAAATATTGATCCTCACTAGATCTCTAAGAGCAAACTAAATGCTGCAATGTTTTAGAATACTTCAATTTCTCACCTAGCTCAAGGTAAACACACCTTCAAGGCTACTCTTTGTACTTCCTACATGCCAGAACAACATGACAAGGAGTCAAGTCAAGAATCTCCAGCATCCAACTTTGGGGCTATCCTGAAACTACACAAACAGTAAAGCTCTCCTGTACCTGAAGTGTTTTATGGACCTGATCATTCTGGCAGCAGTTCTGCAGGCCAGCTGACAGTGATAACAGACAGAAAACAACAGTATTAGTCTACATTTATCTCCTGTGCTTGAGTAAACTGGTGTGGGGGTTGTTTCAGGTTGGTCCTTGGGGATTATTATTTTTATGTTTTACTAAAGAAAAAACGTAAGGAGAAAAATAGTCTGCTAGTTGGTGTATTAGAGTAACACTGAGAAGCCTCTATTCATCAGTGCTTTAGAAGATTTCAGAGCTGATAGAAAAAAAAATGGGCTGAAGATGTAATCATTGAAAAAAGTGAAGCAGAATGCCGGGAAGAAAACAAACTTTGTTCCCAGAAACCAAGAACTGGGAATAACTGAGGCCTACCAAGGTAACCTAAAACCACAACTGCCACTACATAATAAAACCTATTTTTCCATGTTGAAATCTTTTTGTTTCTTACTTTTAAAACACCCAATCCAAACAAGAAGAACAAACCAAACCTAATCCAAAATCATCTACAGAGTTTTAAGTCAACACACATCAACATCAGCTGCAGTCCCCAAGGGAAGCCTCTTAGGCAACCAAGCTGAGCTGGGCTCTCTGGGACATGCCAGGACTATGAGGATGCTGACTCAGGACTGGTCTGAGAACCAGACTGCCACTTTCAGCTAAGAAGAGACACTCCCAGGCACACAAGGACAGTCCTGCACTCAACAAACACTCAGCATGGAGCACCAAGTACTCAATACGTGGGAGTGAAGCCTCCACAGGGCTTGTGTGGATCTACAGGCAGCTCAAACTATCACCACAGCTCCAGGTGGGACACAGCAACCTGCAAAACTCATGGAAAAGACTTGAGACAGCAAACCCCACATCTAACGTTATATTTCTGTATTTTCTGGCTTACTTTAGGGTTAAGATTATCTGGGTATCTGTGCAGTGCCTAGCAAAACAGAATTGTCCTGATCAGGGCCTCTGGACAGCACAGTAATGTAAACATTACTCAAGAACAAATGAAACTCAATATAAACCCTCCTAGACTGACAAGACCTGGCATCCAAAGAAACCAAGGAATGCAGAGTGTATCGATAGCAGGGTTCATTTTGGGATACAGAAGGCTGTAAATTAACATAAAAGCACAGAATGTCCTCAACACACTTTTGCTGTAAAAACTGTGCACATTTAAATGAACTCCTATAATGAATACCATGAGAATCTGTTCTTAAGCCTTTTTAAAATAAGTGGTCTTATCTTAAAAAGCAGCCCATTGTGTCTTCCTTTTTTTTTCTTCTATTAAAGGCAACTAAAAATGTTTATATTGTGAAGGATTAATTAAAAAAAAAAAAAACCCAGACTTTTAACAGACTTTACTCCTATTAAAACCTGCCTGGGATAATGCAAATGATGCTAAGAAACCTACAGTGAGAAATGAAGACTGTTTGCTCTGAGTGAACAGATTGTCTTTTGGTGCAAAAGCTCCTCTAAAGTCTGGGCACTTCATAGGGGAATTTGCGTTTTACTGAGTTCCTGGATCAAATCATAACTTGAAATTACTACTTCTCAGGAAATAACTTCAAGATCGGGGAATTTACTGAATTTAATATGTAGATCAAATGCTGAAAATCAGGATGCTGCAAGAGAAGAAAAAAAAAAGATATACCAAAAAAGCCAACATTGCTGATTCTGTCCATAAAACATTGCCTGCTTCTCATGCTTAAGCACAGCAATTAAGCATTATGTTAAAACACATACATGCATACTTACACTCCTTTAGCCAAAAAAATAAGCTTTACAATCTACAGGTTTCCAGTTCAAGACCTCAGGCAGCCCCTGAATGCCACAGACCCAGGACCACCGACTGCCTGTGACAAAGTCAGGCCTAAGGACCTGGAGACTTCCCAGGACACAACCCTGCGCCTACACAAAGGTCACTGCTGGACGAAATCTCCAGCTCTGCACACTCTTATGGGGTGTGGGTTAACACTGTAGCAGTTTACAGTGGGACTAATACGCTTCTAATAAAAATATTCCTGCTTGTTGGCAGAATTGTTCAGTTTCACCCTTCTGTCACCCATCAACTGGTAACTTCTTATGAAGGAAACAGGAGCTTCCCATGTGTGCTGTTGTCAATTCCCTTCCCAAGTGACCTGTCATGCAACTGACACCAAATCATATTTTGCAAACATTAGAGCAAACGAAGACAAAGGCCAGTATGTGGCCATGTAATAACGTTCAGTTTAGCAAGAAAATTCTAAAAGAAAGGAGATGCTGTTTGCTGGACCTCTCCGAAAACCCCACTTGGGTAGTTTCACTGCAGAGATGATCCCAAATGCTCCGTGGGCAGAAAAGGAAACTGCTGGCAGTCTGTGGCTCACACATTTCGGGCATGACCTCATTCTTTACTACCACTTTTCATTTCTGTGGCAGTGTTTTAAAAACCAAGGCTTGACATCATTTTCATATTATGTACCTTTCATTATTACTTAAGAAACACAAATAAGTCAACTGGAACTTATAAAAGAAGCTCTCCCTCCCTCACAACTCAGTCTCATCCACTGAGAAGGGAGCACCATCACATGTCTTTGTATCCAAACACACACACCAAATAGTTCTGGTTATTTACAGTGGGTTTCTTTCCCTGAAGGAAAGGCCAAAACTAATGTTACTTAAGCAGCATTTTTGGAAATTAAATACATAGCAAAAGCACTGCAGAATTTTCCTAATAAATTTTGACTTTGAAAGACAAATTTCCATCTCCTAAATAGCACAGATTTATCTTATATGATGCAGAACCATTAAATTATCCACACCCTAGTTATATACATATTTAAAAAAGAAACGTTAAAGTGATTTAAAACATTGCTTTATCTATGGGGAAATATCTATCTACATCAATCCCAATTACCTTAAAATAGCTGTAAAAATCAATTCATACTGGAATTTCAGGGATTCCTTGACATACCGAATTTAATGCTACAACTTCTTCCTATTTGATCATACCCATCCCAAGCAAGTTTAAGCAATGATTACTTATCAATCCATCCAAACCAAGTGAAGTTTTCTCTTCCAACAGGCAGCTGTCATCGTACCCCATTGATAATTCAGTCTTATTTTGAACCTACGGTTTATATAAGCATCTGGTGTATAGTATCAACATAATCTGATTTATTCCAGCCTCTGGAGTCTCCTAAAAGTTAGTTTTACACCTACATTTTTACTTTTCAAATGAAACACTGGCCATCACTGAATACCATGTTTACCCAAGAAAGAGGCCAACATTCAACTACTGTATGATCTTAGAGAAGAACAAACAGCACATGGAATGGGGCCTCAGAAGAGCAAAGACAACTCTACCCAAACCCTGTTCTAGGCAGCTTCCGTGCTCCACTCTGCTGGAGGAGGATTTGCAGAGTGTAGCGAGGAAAAATGCTATGTTTAAGATCCGAAATAGTTAAACTTCCCTCTAATCACAAACTTCACCAGGTAAGTTGTTTTAATTCCCCAGCATCCGTACAAATGGTGGTTTTTTGGTCTTTGTTCGTGAGGGAGAGCCTCTGAGAAGCTGGGAAGGTACCTTGGCTGCCACGGAGCGCAGGTTGCAAGGGATACACGAGGCCTACAGGGAATTTCGTGCCCCAAACGCTCCTGATTCGAGCGGCAGCGGGGGGAACACCTGCTGTATCACCCCTCCGACCCTGCCGGTAACACTCGGAAAGAGGAAACTTCGGAAGGGAGCCAGAGACCACCCCCGAAGCCAAACACCCGGGAGCACCTTCCCAACCTCGCCACGCCGAGCCAGGCTCCTCCAGATGCCGCTTCCCTCACAGCTTCGGGAGAATCGGTGCCCGAAAAGCACCTGCACCGCGTACCGAGGCCAGGCAGAGGGAGGGGGAGGCAGGATCACTCCGAGCCGCCTTTACTGCCACTGCTGCTACTGCTTCTGCTTCTGCTTAAAAGGGACCCAGCCCAGGCCCAGCTGCCCCCGGAGCAGCTCCCGGGCAGCTCCTCAGCCCGGCCAGGCCCCGCCGCGGCTGCCGGGGATGCGGATCCCGAGGGAAAGGGGGGATGGAGCGGGGACACGGCGGCGGTGGGCCCGCCCCAGGCCGCGGAGACCGGGGAAGGAAGGGGGAAGGAAGCGCCGAGCAGGGCATGGAGGGAGCTCCTCCATGGCCGGGGAGAGAGGGAACCCCGAGCCCGGGAGGCCCGAGGCGGGTGGGGAGAGGCGAGGAAGGAGGCGAAGCGGGGCTGTAACCCGGTGCAGAGGAGGGTCCGCGGGGTCCCGGCCCGGGGGGAGGGAAGCGGGGGAGGGCGGCCGCACTTACTCTCATTTAACACCTCCAGCAGCTCGGCGCAGCTCTCACACATTGTTCATTAACAGCAGCAGCCGCCGCCGCCGCCTCCTCCCGACCATTGATTGATCCGCTCGGTGCTGCTGATTGATGATTGATGGGGGCCGGGGCGGGGGTCACCGGGGGGGAGGGGAGGGAGGGGGCG